>CAVLJG010000001.1:10845221-11347622 GCA_963669975.1 Acanthoscelides obtectus | reverse complement strand
CAAACTAACAAACTTTATGGAGTCTGTAATAAACTTTTGTACTACTACTACTACGTCTGTAGTTTCTATTTGCTCAAAAAAATTTGCTCTGCATTGTGAATAGAAGGTTGATTTGTAAATATTATTGGGTATGTATGTAAGTTAATAATAAAATATGAACAATTTCAATTGAATGAATGGTGAATACAGAATTTTTTGCACTGATTCCTAATGTCGAAATATGATTAGAAAGGCGTGGTATATTCCTGATAATTTACTATGCTTTTGATAAAATTTACAGCAACCATATCTTGTACGACATTTTTGATAGATCAGTCACAATAGCTTGATACGGCCCTGTAGCGTCTCCTACGGTTAAGTTCTTGATCACGTGCAATACGGGTGTATATGTTTGATTTTACTTTGTTTCTTCGATGGATACAGTTTAGGCGTTGTTCGTTTCGTGATGAAAATGTTTTCTTTACTGAATGTTTCGACATTGACAGTTGGTAATTGATTTAAAGGTGCGTTCACAGTGAAAGTTCAAAGTTGTCAAGTCCCTATTGGAAAACCCGATATTATACAAAATTGTGACTACTTACGTTCGGTTCAGGGGAACAGAACCTGAATGGGTCCCCAGTATATCCTGGTATACACGTGCAAGACGTAAATGATTGATAACTTGGCAGTCTGCGTTCTGTCCGCAAGTTCCAGGACAAGGATCCACGCATTTGTTCTCACACAAGCTTTATTCGATGAACAATCTGAGTTCACAGAACATTCTGGCCTGCACCCTTCGTAAGGGTTTCCTATGTATTCAGGAAGACAGATGCAAGACCCTGCACCGTTCCTTTCTTTACAAACTGCATTAACTCCACATGGTGACGGTTGGCAAGGGTTCAGTACTTCTTGAACAGCTTGTTGGATTGAGCATAAAGTGAATGGATCCCCAAAGTATCCAGGTTGACAGACGCAGTTCGGCGTATGGCTAACCACCCTGCATTCAGCGTTCTGGCCACAAATACCAGGACATGGGTCTTTGCATTTCTGATTGATGCAAGCCAAATGGTCGGGCATTCGCTGTTGCTGATGCATTCAGGCTTGCAGTTTGGCGGAGAACCTGTGAATTCTGGCAGGCAGGAACATGAAGGCGATCCGTTGATTTCCTTGCATTGAGAGTTTGGGCCACAAGGTGATGGTACGCATGGGTTTGATGGAATTTCTTCCACTGGTTCCGCTGAAAAAGAATAGGAAAATTTGTTATGTGATTTTAACTAGATAATTTAAACACGGCAAAGTTGTTTTAGAGTCACTCATAAGTACACTTGAGAGTACCTCAATGAAGTGGCCCACAAGTGCTTCCTAATGTACTCGAAATTGGCAATGTCATAATCTGACAAATTCAAATCAAATTTGCAATGAACTGGTTGTGGTTTTGGCATTTTCCTTTGAAGTAGTGTAGTATTTTGCTAACAACCACTGTCAACTAGGTGACAACTTTGATAGTACACGAACATTGCTTAACACTATGAAACAAAGTAACCATCCAGTGTTTGTTAAGTATCGAGAGACCCTGAAGTGATGTTTGTGAATGTCACTCAACATTCTGGTACATAATCTGGAGCACATAGATACAAAGATGGACTGCTTAAAATACTAGTTGGAGCTCAAATTAAAAAATATAGACCCTAATCAATTTTTTATACTTCTTGTAAAAGACATGTGATTCATTTACGACAACGAACTTGGAAATGATTTTTATAGAAATTTTTGAAGGAATCAGCTTAGCCTCTAGCTCTAAATTCCTGACAACATAATCTAAAATTGAAGGTATTCTCTAAAAACTCAAGAGGCTATCTCTGAATCATTCTAGGATTATTTTTATTAAATCTCCGTTTTCGATGTTACATTTGGAACAGGATATTGAATTATAAACTCTCTATGATTCCAAGAATTTCATGTGTATTCCAGAACTACATGAATAGATGACATGCACATTTTATTTGAGTGAAATTAAGAAGTCATTTTTAGATTTTGTATACTAAGTGACATATAAATCCGACCACCCAGTTTAAATGGTTTTATTTTAATAAAATTTTGTATAAGTACTTAATGAAGCATAATAAGTAAATGATAAAAATTTCAAAATGATTGCACTGCTTTAAAGCCCTTTGACCTTTAGTAATGTGTGGATGCACCCTGATGTGCTACGCATTCTCCAACGCGCCTAGGCATGCTTCTGATCAGGTGGTCAATGTCCTCCTGTGGTATCTCATTCCAGGCAACCACCAACTCCTCTCGAAGTGCTTCTAGAGTCTAAGGAGGACGTTGCAAATTGAGCAAATCTCCTACCCATCATATCCCACACGTGCTCAATTGGGGATAAGTCGGGAGATCTTGGTGGCCATGGTAACAATGTGACATCATTATGTTGAAAGAAGTCTATTGTGACTCTTGCAACATGTGGTCGGGCATTATCTTGTTGGAAGTTGGATCTGCTAGGGGGTCAAGAATAGGGTAAAGATGGGGTCTAGAACTTCGTGGATATAACGCTGCGCGTTCATTTTACCTCTGATGAAGATTAAAGGTGACCTGGAACCATAAGCTATAGCACCCCAAACCATAACTCCAACAGTGTGATGAACATATCTTTCAACAAAAAACTGTGGATTCCTCCTTTCACCACGTCGCCTTCTAACCCTTTCACGACCATCGTGCATGCCTAAACAAATCGAGGCTCGTCACTAAGACAATACTGTTCCATTCCTGATCCCAGAGTGACCGTTGTCTGCACCACTCAAGGCGATTACGTCGGTGTTCTCGAGTTAAAGGGAGGACCCCAGTGTGGCCGGTATGAAAACAAGCCAAAACTTCTCATTCGTCGGTAAACACTTCGCATGCCAATATGTCTTCCGTGTTCTGCAAACCATTCATTTGCAATGGACCTGGTAGTGGAGAAACGGTGCGTTAAGGCCAATAATCTTAGGCGGCGATCTTCACGGTCTGTTGTTCTACGCGGCGTCCAGTGCCCCTTGCTCTTTGCGTACGGCCTTCTCGAAGCCATGCCTGACAACACCTAACCACAGTGTCTACACTTCTTTGCACTCTAACTGCAATTGTCCGAAAGAAAGTCCAGCTTCCCGAAGTCCCACTATACGGCCCCTATCAAACTCACTAAGTTGACGAAATCGTACAGGTCTCCGTACTCTAGGCATCGTAACCGATCGTGAAGGATGTCAAGAACTAAAATCCGCCAACGTTGATTCTTACTGCGGCTGAAATATTCCATTTTCAGAGCGTTAGTGAATTAAAAAAAACAGTATAAAAACCGGAATATCCAACTGATAAGGCTGAAAATTTTTTCACTTGTTATTTACAGTAAGATAAATACATTCACCAACTTTTATTAAAATAAAACCATTTAAACTGGTGTTCGGATTTATATGTCACTTAGTATATTATTATTGATGGTCGAAACAGGTGTCATTTATACGATATTTTAAATGTTGGAGCATTTACAATGTTTACAATACTTACGTGTTGGCAAGCATCTGTGAAAGGATCTCCAGTGAACCTTGGTGGACAACTACACACAGGATTGTGATTGACTACTTGACATACAGCGTTCAGTCCACAAGTTCCCGGACAAGGGTCTATGCACTTCTGATTTACACAAGCTTGATTCAGTGGACATTCAGTACTGGTCACACATTCGGGTCTGCAGGTGGGTGGACTGCCTAAGTATCCTGGTACACAGAACATACTGCTTGTCCGTTTATCTCTCTGCATTGACTGTTTGGACCACATGGTGTGGGATTGCAGGGGTTCTTGGGAACCTCCACTAAAATGGCAATATTTATTCGTTAGGGCCCCTTAGATTAAAATCAAATAATTCAAAAGAGCAAACAGTCTGACATGTATGACTACTAAACGAGGTGATATCAATGTTGAGTTAGCCATTAAGCTCGATAAATTAAAATTAAAAGGGTTGTGGTCGTTATATCGTATTATAGTAGAATCATACTAGGATATCACGTTTGGCAAGTGCTCTGTTTCAGTACAACTGCTGAGATAAATGTCAAAGTGACTAATTTTACTTCACATGCCGGCTGGCGAGACAGCAATCACGAAAATATTTGAAAATGGGATATTATGTGTTTTGGATGTCTCATCACTAAAAAGCACGTCACTCATCTTTATCGGTCTGCCTGTCTATCAGCAGAGAACTTCATATCGGCGAGATGCAGTAGGCAGATTTTTTAAAATGTCATGGAATGGTTGTCTCTGGATAATCCATGTCGTTGGCAATATTATTTAAGGTACCAACGCTTTTTTGTATTGGCATCACTGAATCAATGAAAAATGTTTGGTCGACGCGTATATAGTAAGCTTATTTTCGCATTAGCAAAACTTTCACCTGGTTTGGATATTTTCTGATGAAATGTGTTCATGAATGTTTAACACTATGCGTAATAATTGTCTAGAAAAACCTCCCACTTCGGCATCCCCTCAGTCCGTCATTTTGAAATTTGGAGTGCTGAATTTTGTATAAAAAAACTGACACACCTCAGCTTTTATCTTATTTGTTACTTTTTCGAATTTTCATTTTTGCTCATACAGGGTAGTCAAAAACACAAATTGTACTCTTTCTCAAAAATTTCAAATGCATCACCCTGTATACAGGGTGTCCGCAAAGTTGGGGTTTTCCTTTACACGACGTGTAGATCTTCAAAACATAAGCAATTTTTCTTAGTACCATATACACCAATGTCTTAAGGGAACCGAGATAAGGGGCTCTGCAACATCAAAAATAGTTGAATACCGTCCTGTAGCCGCGACATCACCGACTGGTACAAGGTCACTGTCTCAACCCGACGACAGAACTGGGTCGGGGTCAGTGTGTCAGGTCAGTATGCAACCTTCAATCGACGGTTACGGTCACGCGTGTAGAGGTAATCGCGTAGACGAGAATCCCTCAACAAGCACTAGAGACGTGGCTAGAGAAGTGCAAGTATCAAAAACTAAAGTGTGACAAACGCTGCGTGAAGAGGGGCTCTATCCGTTTCACTCAACGTCTACAAGCCCTTCAACCTGACGATTTACCAGCAAGAGTGCGGTTTTGTGAGTGGTTGTTGCATCAACATGACAATAATCTGGACTTTTTTGAAGTGCATATTGGTGACAGACGAATCTACGTTCACGCGTAATGGGGTGAATGACTCTCGCAACACTCATGTTTGGTCAGTAGAAAATCCGCACGCTGTCCTTCGGGCACATTTTCAACAAACATTTTCGGTGAATGTTTGGGCTGGAATGGTGAACGGTATGCTCATTGGACCATTTATTCTCCCAAATCGATTGGACGGGATGCAATACCTAGACTTTTTACGCAACATTTTGCCTTCCTTGTTAGAAGATGTGCCATTAAGTGTAAGACAATCAATGTGGTTTCTGCGACTGCTCGGTAGCGCATCAGCTGATTTCATTTTCTGTTGGAGCGGTATGATTTCGGGCAGAGACGTACTTAGCCCTTCTCGTCAACTGGAGGGTGAGTACTTTTTCCTTTATTTTTTTTCTTGGTCGCCCTCGTTTCACTACACATTACCTTTGTTATTTCAAGGGTAGTTGTTTCTGAAAAGGAAAACTCCAACTTTGCGGACACCCTGCATTTGTGCAAGTTTGGATTAAATTTATAAGCTTTTTTTAAATATAGGGTTTGACTCAGATAAAATCACTAGATTTTGAATTATTAAGCTTTTAATAGAACAACACACCAAAATTAAGGAAAAAACCACATCATCCATCGAAACAAAAGACAAACAGTGGGCTAGTTCCAAACAACTATAAGAAAAACATAAACAACTATCACTACTCAAGACCTGATCTACAAAAACTGCTCGAAAATATCTCCACCATGTTGAATACATAGCCGTAGTCTTTGGATAAATGACCGATGCATGTGTTCCCTTATGTTCAGAAAAGCATCCTTAATCCTTTCCTTCATATTTTGCGGGGTAGATGGTGAATACCTATAAACCTATTGCTTAACGTAGCCCATAAAAAGAAGTACATCGGTGTCATATCTGGTGATCTAGGAGGCCAAGATATAGGCCCATCACGACCAATTAAACGATTGTTACTCCAGGTGTCCAAATATCTGCGCACACGTTTATGATAATGCGCAGGTGCGCCGTCACCATATTCACCATTTCTTCTTCAGAAAAATTCATTTTCAAACACGTTTTTATTATAATGCTCACAAAGCTAATTATGACAGTTTGTAACTAATCAACAGTTTATTTGTTGCCGAGGATGATGCGATATTTTAGGGAATTAAGCCGTTCCTTAAAAGACGTGCTAATAACCGAAAAAATAGCCGTAAAAATCCTTATGTGTCTGGTATAAAAAAAGCTTATGAACTAATCCAAACTTGCACAAATATACAGGGTGATGTATTTGAAATTTTTGAGAAAAACTCCAGTTTACGTTTTTGACCACCCTGTATGAGCAAAAATGAAAATTCGAAAAAGTAACAAATAAGATAAAAGCTGAGATGTGTAAGTTTTTTTTTGATACAAAATTCAGCACTCCAAATTTCAAAATGGTGGACTGAGGAGTAGCCGAAGTGGGGGGTTTTTCTAGACAAAACACCTCATATCTCAGTAGTTAATTACCAAAATCCCATAGTATGTTATATCAATTTGCTTCTTTTGAATTGGTTTACCCAAATATGCAATAAAAGTTGAGGCATTCCATTTGAAAAATCAGAACTTTGATATGTAGTGCAAAATTGAGACACCCTATATAATTGACAATATTTTAGAAATGTCATGTATAGCATCCCATAAATAGATTTTCCCAAAATGTATTTGTTTATTAGTAATATTCGGTCTACACATGGATGGGCCCTGTGTATGGATAAACCGCAAAAAATGTAAAGATTCTCGTATGTGACATATGATGTATTCCAATCGTAGGTGATTAAAAAAAAGTGCTTTGTATGAACAAATGAATTACCTGGTATCGCATTGCACGTAACAAAGGCATTTCCATAATATCCTTGAATACAACTACACATCGGTATATGGTTGATGACTGAGCAAAGAGCATTCGTTCCACACGTTCCAAGACATGGATCCTGGCATTTGTTTCTAATACAAGCTCTGTTTTTGGGACAATCCGTGTTCAACACACACTCTGGTCTACATTCTCTGTATGGGTCTCCGTGATATTCCGGTAGACAAGTGCACACTCCATCATTGCACTGAGCGTTTGGTCCACATGGTGATGGATTGCATGGGTCAGTGATCACAGGTTCAACAGCAACAGGCTTGATTTGACAATAACTGAACGGATCTCCAGAGTACCCGTCAGGACATGAGCAGATTGGCGTGTGGTTGATGACGCTGCACTGCGCACCGCTGCCGCAAGATCCAGGACATGGGTCTCTACATTTCTGGTTGATACAAGCCGTGTTGCTGGGACATTCTGAGTTGATTATACATTCTGGTCTACAGTTTGGCGGAGTTCCGATGTATGTTTCCAGACAAGAGCATGATGGTGCTCCTCCTATGTCTCGACACTGACTGTTGGGTCCACAGGGTGATGGTACGCACGGGTTGATCGAGATCGGAGCTATTGGAGCGGGTGGAGGTGCTGAAAAAAATGTCAGATAAAATTATCAATTGTTGTTTGAAAATGGGATGAAGGTTTGGTTTGGTTTACGACGTTTCGGTTGATGTGATCTTAAATGATCTTTAGGTGGACTGGAGAACATTGTTCTTTCTTGACTATTCATACCGTTTGATGACGTGGCAGGTAGTTGATTGTGTTCCGGTTGTTTAAGTTGTGGTTCTTTGATGTTTCTTACAATGTTTGCCATACTGGTTTAATTTCCATACTCGGATTACTGGATTATGAACCTGCGGCCTATTTAGCCGATGTAATAAAAACTCGACACTCTGAAACACCGGGCTATCCAACTCTCCAGATGACGATCAATCGAAACGACGTGAATCATGAACCTTATAGACAATGAAAGATCACTCAGTATATGTATATAAAATTATACGTGAAAGTTACTATGATGTACTACTGCAGTTAGAAAGCTTTGCAGAGTGCTGTATTCGCTGGTGCTTAGCACACCTTGTACCTACCTGGTATAGGGAAGCATGAAGTGAACGGATCCCCAGTAAATCCTGGATGACAGCTACAAATCGGACTGTGATTCACGACCTGGCAAGCCGTTCTCAAACCACATGATCCAGGACATGGGTCGGAGCACTTTTGATTGATACAAGCCTTATCTGAAGGACATTCTGAACTGACTGTGCATTCAGGTCTACATCCTGGTGGGCTACCAATGTAATTTGGTAGGCAGGAGCATACCGCTTGACCATTGACCTCACGACATTGACTGTTCGGTCCACATGGAGATGGCTGACATGGATTTTGAGGCTCAACTTTAACAGCTGAAAAATAAATAATATTAACAATCGTCTTTATAGAAATTGTACCATTCCATACAGAGAAACTAGAATTACATATGGTGGCGAAGTTTAGCTACATGCTATTCTTACACTTAACCACCCATGAAAAAAAAGTTTTTAAGTAACAGATACCAAATAAAAAAAATGCACGTTGTACAAAAGTTTACTAGACAAGTGAAGAAAAAAAAAAACGTTTAACAATGTAGAGCAACAGCAACATATTTAAACTATGTCCAAGCAGATATGAGACTTAACATGATTTTAAATAGATTTTAACGTCAGTGCTGAGGAAGAGAGACTAAACATAGAAGCCCATTGTGAACAATATCGGTGTTAACTATGTTGGGGATAGTTATAGCACAAACCTGAGCCAGGTAGAATAAACGTTTGTTAGACAAGTACAAAGAAACACTTTATTGAAATGTTTCTATTCAAAGTTAGTTCTATCGCGGTTATAAAATTGTTTAAAGTACCATCAAAACTCTTAGAAAGACGTCATATTTTTTTTATACCGAAGCAGCCGCGCAGGCAGATGCCTAAATGCCGGAACACCGCGGCTGCTATGATGATCCCAAAGAAATTTTGTTATTACGATTTTTAAACTGCCTAAGGGTGGTAGAACTGGGAAAAGATAACCAACTGCATAGCTTAGGTGTGGAAACATGCGGACATTTATAGGACAGCGGGTGGTACCGCCTCGGTTGACTGGTCCTTGTCTACCACCTTCTTTTTACGTGTTAGTGATATTAAATAGACCTAAAGTGGCCCGTTAGCGGACTTGTACCGCCACCCGGCAATCGGGCGTGTACAATCACTTGAACGGGAAGAAGTTGTACATTGGATACAACAGCTTCAGGAACAAGCATTTGCTAACTTCTATACTTTTATACAACAATGATATCTTTTCATCGCAAGAGTGTCATCGGCAACATGAAATACTTACGTTCAACTATAATACTGCAGAATCTAAATGGATCTCCAGTATAACCAGGTATGCAGGTGCAAGATGGCAGATGGTTAATAACTTGACAGTTTGCATTTTGACCACATGTGCCAGGACAAGGGTCCAAGCATTTATTCCTGATGCAAGCTTTGTTTGATGGACAATCTGAGTTGATAACACATTCTGGTCTACAACCTTCGTAAGGATTTCCAATATGTTCGGGAAGGCAGACGCAAGAGCCTGCACCGTTCCTTTCTTTGCACACTGCGTTAGCCCCGCATGGTGATGGCTCACATGGATTTCGCAACTCTTGGATAACCTGCAATATGACATGTTTGTTCAGTACATTGAAACTAAGTCATATTCTTGACTTAATAATGAAATAATACAATTAAATGTTGAGTGGTTGACTCTGTGCCTAAGAAAAGCATATTCAACGTTAAAAATAATTTACGCCCATAGACGTTACCTATCACAAAATACTAAAGCCACGCCCTGCGAAGCTTTAGTGTTGTCCCACTTCAACTTTAACTTTGCTGATATGGTATATGGCCCATTTCTTGATAGTGTGGAACTAAAACGGGTTCAAAAAGCTCAGAATTCTTGTCTGAGACTGATATTTGGCATAAGGGGTAGACAAAGAGTATCCCACAAACTACCTGAACTGGGATGGTTGAATATGGCTCAGAGGCGAACCTTGCATTCTATTTCCTTTTTTTACAAGGTTATAAAATATAAAAGCCCTCCTTATCTTCATTAAAAAATTAGTTACCGGACTGATGTACATAATCTAAACCTTAGAAGGTTGAATTTGATTACGATACCATCACACAATAAAGAATCATTTAAGAAATCATTCTCATGTCAAATTGCCTTTTTAGTGTAAATAAATTCAAAATTAAAGATTTTTCTTTCAGTAGCTACACTTAAGAGGAACCTTAAAAGTGATTTACATTATTAATTATCAATGTCTTAATAGCCATTTGCATTATTATAAAGGGTTGTCCAATAGGGACGCAGAAAAGTAAACGTCAATTTGGCATAGACGCCATCTTTGTTTTCTGTCACCGACATGTCATTTTGTTAGTTGAATGTTTACCATTGATCGCTATTGAGTCGTATTCGATTGAAGACCGCATTAAAGTTATTCAAGAGCTCTACAAAAATGGTGCAAAAATAAAAAACACGTTTCGCGCGCTTCGTGAACATTTCGGTCGCAACAACCGCCCAAACGAAATAACCGTCGGTCGTGTGGTGCGTAAATTCGAGGCAACAGGTTCTGTGGCAAATCTGCCAGGATTTGGCCGGCCAAGGAGCGTTCGCACACCGGAAAATATTGCTGTTGTGAAGGAGAGTGTGAGAGACGATCCGAAACAATCAACAACGCGTCGATCCCAAGAATTAGGCATTTCGAGAACCAGTTTGCTCCGCATTCTCCACAAGGATTTGAATGTACACGCCTACAAGATCCAATTGACGCAAGAGCTGCGTCGGGCCGACCATTTTTCGCGCCGAACGTTCTCAGATTGGTTCCTTGAACACCGCCAAATTGATGCCAATTTTTCATCAAAAATCATGTTCAGCGACGAAGCGCATTTCACTTTGAATGGGACGGTAAACAAGCTAAACTGCCGCATCTGGGCGAACGAAAATCCCCGTGAGTATCAAGAGCAGCCGATGCATCCTCAAAAAGTGACTGTGTGGTGTGCATTGTGGTCAAAAGGCATCATCGGACCTTACTTTTTCGAAAATGCGGCCGGGGACGCCGTTACCGTCAATTCTGAGCGATATCACGTGATGATAGAGGACTATTTTTTGCCGCAACTTGAAGGAATGGATATGGACGATGTTTATTTCCAACAAGACGGTGCAACATGCCACACAACCAACGTCAATATCCATCGATTGCAGTCCTTCTTCGGTGATCACGTGAATTCGCGCACAGGAAATGTGCCATGGCCACCAAGATCGTGCGATTTGACTCCATTGGACTTCTTTTAATGGGGATATTTGAAAAGCAAAGTCTACGTCAACAAACCAGCCACCCTCCAAGAACTCAAAAACAACATCATTGCCGAGATAAATGCCATAGAACCGACCATGTTGCAAAATGTCATTGAAAATTTCGACCATCGCGTGGACGTCTGTAAATCCAGTCGTGGTGAACATTTGAGCGATATTATTTTTCATACATAAATGTTATAAATGAACCTTCAAAATGAAGTACCCAACTTGATTTGAATATCAATCTTTCTTGTTTTAATATGCGTTTACTTTCCTGCGTCCGTTTTTTACAACCCCATAGAATTGTTTAAATTTGTTTGTCTTTTTTTGCTCTAGCAGCTGCTTCTTTAAGGGGAAAGCTGATGTAGTCCTTTATTCTTTTAAGGCTTTTTGTTTGTAAACTTTTATATACTGTCTAATGAGGGTAATAAATATTATTATTATTAAATGAGCATTTTATACAAAATAAGTGTACACACCGGTTGTTTTAGTGGAACGCATTGTGTGAATGGATCTCCTTCAAACCGAACGTTGCAAACGCAGTTCGGAGTATGGGAAACCACTCGGCACTCAGCGTTCTGTCCACAAGCTCCCGGACAAGGATCTTTACATTTCTGATTCATGCATGCCAAACTGAACGAACATTCGCTGTTGGACCGACATTCTGGTCTGCAGTTTGGCGGCGAACCCTGGTAATCTGGCAAGCAAGAACATGACGGTGAATCAGCAATCGCTTTGCATTGGGAATTGGGTCCGCAAGGTGACGGTTGGCATGGATTCAGTGGAGCTAGAGCTGTTTCTTCTTGAGCTGAAAAAGATTGATTATAGGAAAGTCTTTTGATTCAGATTTTTTACATAATGTTATTCAAAAAGGGGTTTTAACGAATTTGCATGTTACCAGGCCCCAAGTTATTATTTAAACAATTATTGTGAACAAATTGGTTTTTTCGCTCCGGTTAAGGTCAAGGTGAATTAGAATTCTTTTCTAAAATTGATAGTTTTCGAGATTTAAGTGATAAAATATTTGAAAAAGTACGAAATGTGCTATTATTCAGCCCGAAGAACATTATGCTAAAACATAAATGTCAATGCTGCCAATATTCCTCAAACATCCTTACTATTTATTTTATATATTAACCATATTGCTGACATTGTACAACACTGCCAAATTCAACTATTTGCTGATGATACATTAATATATATATATTCGTAGTTCATATAGTTACAATGCTATCCTGATTTATAACGAATTAGATGACAATATAAAGGATTGGCCAGTAAACAGATTTCCTAAGCATTGAAACAGATTTATTTCTCATTGTAGTAATTGTGGAAAAGTTAGTTTTCAATTCTTATATTTTATTTTATTTTTACGTAATATATGTGTGTATATATGTATGTCAGCCAGCTATCAAGTTCGTTGTTTTGAAGCGTCTTTAGCTGCTTGTCAAAGTTTCCTTTGATTAAGTGTTTATTATTTGGGTAGGTTAAGTAGAGTAGCCAAGAGCTAGACTTCGCCTACGTAGAGGTCACATTATGTCGTAGTTTTTATAATGTGCCTTATAAAGACATTTTATTATTATTATTATTATTATTATTATTATTATTATTATTATTATTATTATTATTATATAACTTGAGACGTGGTCATTGTCGTCTAGACACCAGCTAGGTGAAAAATTAAAGCTTCCGCCTTTTGTTGGGTACTTCGGCAAAATTTAAGCAAGGAGGACTCTTTATAACTTTTTTATTCTCTCTAGCTTTCAATGGTCTTTGCCATCATCATCAGGAGCTGCAATTACATTGATAACAGTAGCAACAATAGTGTAAAATGAATTTAAATAACTTACAGTAGTATGTGAGGATGTTGCTAATTGTTGTTTACGTTCAGGATGAGGGAAACACCCATCTAATAAAATATAGTCAATTCAACTGTCTCTGATCGATTTGACAATTTCTTACCCAACACATTTTGAAAATCACATCATCTGAAGTGATTTGGCAACGTAGCACACGCCCACAAAAGAATTTTCGTTCCATCATTCTACACAGACACTGCTAACCTTCGGCCATCTGCCAAAAGGTTCATCTTACTCATTATTCCATGCCCACGATTTTGTGCAATCATCAAATGGCTTCACGATGTAATACTTTCATTTTCAAAAAAAAAAATTAATCTGTTTTTAACTTGTTCTTGTCATACAGCTGTATGTATTTTATATAATTTTGACTATTGTACCATTTATCCAGCTTTCACTATGTTACTGGGTGTTTCCCTCATCCTGAACGTAAACAACAATTAGCAACATCCTCACATACTACAGTAAGTTAATTTAAATTCATTTTACACTATTGTTGCCACTGTTATCAATGTAATTGCAGCTACTGATGATGATGGCAAAGTCCATTGAAAGCTAGAGAGAATAAAAAAGTATAAAGAGTCCTCCTTGCTTAAATTTTGTCGAAGTACCCAACAAAAGGCGGAAGCTTTAATTTTTCACCTATATTCGAAGGTGAGTCATTTATTTTAACACTGAGTAGATCTGATCAAAAGAAACGTTTTTTTCCTTTAACATTTTTCTGGTAAAATTAAAGTAACAGAGTTAAAGCCCTTTAGAAGTTTGAGTACCGCCCTGTCTCAATAATAATATTATGTGCTCGTGTTTGGCAACAACGGATATAATCCGCCTTATCCGTTCATCGCATCGGAAACAAAAAAGCGAAAGAATTTGAAACGATGTTTTTACTACAATGTAAAATTTTATTCAGTTGTATTTAGTCAATGTGTCAGTCGGTAACGCGTGAGTGAATAGTGGTGTTTGTTGCGTGGCTCAAATGAAATAAAAAATGGCACATGTTTACGAAAATGCTGAATGTAGTACAAAGAGCTCGTGAATCAGGTGACTTAAGACCTCACAGGGGAGGGCATGCCGGTGCTCCAAGACCACACGATCAAATACAGGTCCGCACTGAAATACTTGTCGGGAGGATACTTTATAAAACAAGGTAACATTTTTTTTATTTTTACACACATATTTTGGTTTATCTTCCTTCTACAATCATTATCTGAAAATTAATGACTTAACTTCAAAGTCACCCTGTATATATATACAGGGTGTTTCAGTTTATTGTTGCATAACGTTAAGATTCGATAGAACTTTTAATATTAATGCATAAAGTCTATATAAACGTGGGCCGAAAAATGCGTGGCTTCCGAAATATAGGATGTTTTACTTTCTAAAATAGTTTTTTTTAAATATTTCGAACAATATTTGATGTATAACAGTGAAAATTGGTATACAAGGGTTTTTTGGTACGACAAAACGAACCATGGGCATAGTTGTACTGTAGCCGCTAGAGGGCGCTCTCTAATGTACCTGTAGTGTATTAAAATGACCGAAAAAGATGTGTCAAAGGGAAATTGAAAAAATATCTCATGGAAAACCAAAATTCATAGTAGTGAAATTTGGTATAAAAATATGTAGTCTTGAAGACATAATATATTTTGTGAGATACTGTGTAATAACGATATTATGGACATTGTAGCATTAATGCTAAATAAATCTGAAACAAACAAACAAATATCCCAAAGCATTTCAGGCCATATCATTATTGTAAGCTTTTAGTTTTTTAATCATTAGAATACACATTTTCCCGACAAATAACAAAAGGCAAATTTAAAATTAAAAAGTAGAGAATAAATATGTTTTAGTTGAAATATATTTTGGTCTCATATGTATCATCTGTAAATTCATAGCTAGCCAAAAAAATCGTGTAATAAATTTAATTTTAATGATAAAAATATCTTTTTATTTCGAGATATTTATTTGTCCCGATATTTTACAAAAGACGGCTTTGAGGATAATTACAATTTCTCGTAATGGATCAACGTGCAGAAATCGCTTCAAAAATCATTCATCAATTTATATTTTGGAAATATAAATAAATATACTTCTGCAGAAAAAATACACACTAAAGCACTACGTTATGTTAATTACCTAAAGAATCCATACTCGCGACTGAATATGACGAAAAATAATACACCTAACATTAAATTATAGAATTTATTCGTCAATGCAAATAAATAAATATGTTTAATAAATAATCGATGCTTCTCAAGGTTTGTTAAAAAACCTTGCTTAGACACTCTTTCTATTCAGTTGATTATGTTGATGCGATGACGTCGCTCGGATAGATAATAAAATAGCTTGTATGCTATGGTATAATCCGAAAATCCCGACTTTTTGAGATTTTGCTCAGAAATTTTGATTGTCCTATCTAGAAACCCTACCCTTACTGACACTTGGTTAACAATTAAAAAGTGAAGGTTTATAATAACAATACCTTCGCAGATGCTCCGAAATTTTGTTAACGGACGTTTGACGAATATTCAGGAACATTAACAACTTTAAAGTTTTCGTTTTTTTTGTATTGTTTTTCGGGATCGAAATGGCACATTTTGCACTTTTTCAAATATTGTATGGATCATATCGCAAAACTAACAACTTTAGAAAGAAGTCTATTGAGAATATTCTAAAAACCTAAAAAGACTTTGACCTGAGCGAAAAAACTAATTTTTGGAATATGCTTGAAAAATTGCTTTAAGTAGTTTCCACACAAATTTGGGCCTGGCAACATACAAGCACCTTTTTGAATGAAACTTTACAAAAAAAGAATCAAAACGTTTTAGTATCGGATGAGAAGATATTGACCGGACTATTGGTTAAAGACTGTACTACAGATACCTACTTTTAATACCTATAGCAATAACAGTCGTGAAGAAACTTCAAGTTTAGAAGCTTTAGGTAAAATCAACTTTGAAATTTCCATCTTTAGACTTGCATTATAAATATTAACCAGCTCATTGGCTAGATCTAACAGTTTCACATTCAAATCAAAACGTCAGTTTTCTCTCTTGGTCTTTTAATGGGTGAACGGAATATATTTGGCTTTCAATATTTTAATTATACCTTCACATTTCGGTTCTAGTCGCTGTAGTACATATTATTATTTTAAGATAACTCGAATTTACAGGGTGACTTCGAAGTTGAGTCATTTATTTTAACAGTGAGTAGATCTGATCAAAAGAAGTGTTTTTCCTTTAACATTTTTGTGGTAAAATTAAAGTAACAAAGTTATAGCCCTTTAGAAGTTTGAGTACCGCCCTGTCTCAATAATAATATTATGTGCTCGTGTTTGGCAACAACGTATATAATCCGCCTTATCGGTTCATCGCATCGGAAACAAAAAAGCGAAAGAATTTGAAACGCTGATCACGATGTTTTTATTCAGTCAATGTGTCAGTCGGTAACGCGTGAGTGAATAGTGATGTTTGCTGCGTGGCTCAAACGGAATAAAAAATGGCACATGTTTATGCGGATCGGTTTCCCAATCGAGTGCAATCAACCCCTCGTGCCTTTGTTAATGTAGTACAACGGGCTCGTGAATCACATATTTTGGTTTATCTTCCTTCTACAATCATTATCTGAAAATTAATGACTCAACTTCAAAGTCACCCTGTATATCTTGTATACTTACGTTTTGGGGTACATCTGACAAACGGATCGCCAGTATAACCCACTGGACAGCTACAAATCGGATTGTGGTTAACCACTTGGCATTTAGCGCTTAGTCCGCATGTTCCAGGACAAGGATCTACACATTTTTGATTTACACATGCTTTCGTCAAGGTGCATTCAGAGCTGATAACGCATTCTGGTCTGCAAGTGGGTGGACTTCCTGAAAAACCGGGCACACAGGAGCAAACTGCCTGTTCGTTTATCGCTCGGCATTGACTGTTTGGTCCACATGGGGATGGGTTGCATGGATTGCGCTTTGAGGGAGCTAAAAAAAGAAGCAAACATCAATATCTGGTGTTTTGATTGGATTTTATTAATTATACGTATATATTATTTATTAACATATTCCAAGTAGATATCAAGAAAAATATAGTAGAAACCTAATCAGTGCAATGATCGGGTATGGGCAAGGTCTCATATAGCCCAGGGGAGGTTTGATCTGTGAATGCACACTAGAATATCCCCGCATGGGTGAATTTTCAAAATACAAAATGTTGCTTTACTCTTTGTGTCGAAATTTCCATCAAAACAAAGGGTTGTCCAATAGGGACGCAGGAAAGTAAACGTCGCCATCTTTGTTTTCGGTCACCGACATGTCATTTTGTTAATTGAATGTTTACCATTGATCGCTATGGAGTCGTATTCGATTGAAGACCGCGTTAAAGTTATTCAAGAGCACTACAAAAATGGTGCAAAAATAAAAAACACGTTTCGCGCGCTTCGTGAACATTTCGGTCGCAACAACCGCCCAAACGAAACAACCATCGGTCGTCTGGTGCGTAAATTCGAGGCAGCAGGTTCTGTGGCAAATCTGCCAGGCTCTGGCCGGCCAAGGAGCGTTCGCACACCGGAAAATATTGCTGTTGTGAAGGAGAGTGTGAGAGACGATCCGAAACAATCAACAACGCGTCGATCCCAAGAATTGGGCATTTCGAGAACCAGTTTGCTCCGCATTCTCCACAAGGATTTGAATGTACACGCTTACAAGATCCAATTGACGCAAGAGCTGCGTCGGGCCGACCATTTTTCGCGCCGAACGTTCTCAGATTGGCTCCTTGAACACCGCCAAATTGATGCCAATTTTTCATCAAAAATCATGTTCAGCGACGAAGCGCATTTCACTTTCAATGGGACGGTAAACAAGCAAAACTGCCGCATCTGGGCGAACGAAAATCCCCGTGAGTATCAAGAGCAGCCTGTGCATCCTCAAAAAGTGACTGTGTGGTGTGCATTATGGTCAAAAGGCATCATCGGACCTTACTTTTTCGAAAATGCGGCCGGGGACGCCGTTACCGTCAATTCTGAGCGATATCATGTGATGATAGAGGACTATTTTTTGCCGCAACTTGAAGGAATGGATATGGACGATGTTTATTTCCAACAAGACGGTGCAACATGCCACACAACTAACGTCAATATCCATCGATTGCAGTCCTTCTTCGGTGATCGCGTGATTTCGCGCAGAGGAAATGTGCCATGGCCACCAAGATCGTGCGATTTGACTCCCTCGAACTTCTTTTTATGGGGATATTTGAAAAGCAAAGTCTACGTCAACAAACCAGCCACCCTCCAAGAACTCAAAAACAACATCATTGCCGAGATAAATGCCATAGAACCGACCATGTTGCAAAATGTCATTGAAAATTTGGACCATCGGCATTTGAGCGATATTATTTTTCATACATAAATGGTATAAATGAACCTTCAAAATAAAGTACCCAACATGATTTGAATATCAATCTTTCTTGTTTTAATATGCGTTTACTTTCCTGCGTCCGTATTGGACAACCCCATAGTATCATAAAGACCTTAAGAGACTCTATGATTTGAGATAGATATTAACCAAGAAACATAGTTATTTCTACCAAGTATTTTGTTTCTTGAGACTACTCGTACATACTTGAAAGGATCACGGTTTATAGGCGGTTTTCGGTACTAAAAATAACTCAGATTTCAGGATTTCAAGACGATCGCGTTTATGATTTTTTATCTCATTAATAAATATTTTAGAAAATATATATTTCAACCCTTCATCATCTTTTTGTTTTTATCTTATAGTGCTTGATTGACATTTGAATGTCTAAATTTCGAGATATTGGCATTTTTGTCCAAAATTCATACATTATCGAAAATTTAACACAGTATTTTTTATAAAAGCGCATGATCGCAACACTTTCCACTTCAAATCTATATTAAAATACACCAAGACACAAAAGGATATATAAAAATAAAAGCGTTCGTCCACTGCTCTCACATAAAAAAACAAAAATCTCACAATTGTTGAGTATCGATTTCTTTCAACTATTGTTTATATTGTGAGCGCACTCTTTTCTATACAGTTTCTGTGTTTTAGTGTGTTTTATAATAGATTAGAAGTAGAAAGCACAGAGACCGTGTACTCATATGAAAATACTAAGTTAACATTGATGACGGTGATCCAAATTTATGTCCATTACAAGTATGTCAGAATTCATCAATGAAGCAATTTAGGACAATTAACATCAACAATCCAAGAAAAGCTATCTCAAAATTGAAATGTGAGAATCTATCACGAAATATTCTAAATGACTGTTTCAATATAATTGGAGAGAAATTATTACTATTGGTGAATCACCATCAAAATTAAAGTGTTCCACCATTACTCCTGTGCCAAAAGTTCAAAATTCTCAGCTGTATACAAACATGCGGCCGATTAATGTCTTGCCCGATGTCGAGAAGCTGTTTGAAGGGATAATATACGAGCAAATCATAGAATTCATTGAAGAAACCAAAATTTTGATAAAAAGTCAAGCTGGATTTAGAAAAAAAAAATTCCACAGAAACGGCAATCCGAATAGTGGCGGATGACTGGAGAAGAAGTATAGATGAGAACGAATATATCGTTACAATATTTTTAGACTTCAAAAGGACATTTGAGACTATAGATAGGGAAAAATTGTTAATGAAATTGCGTCACTATGGCTTTAAAGGATCAGTATTACACATTTTACAGAATTATTTAGTAAATAGAAGTCAAAAAACTAAAGTTGGAAATATTATATCAAGTGTTCGAAATATATCAGTAGGGGTGTCCCAGGGGAGTAAATTAGGGCCGTTACTATTTTTTATTTATATAAATGATATCTCTGACATTTTGGAACACTGCAAAATTCAAATATTTGCGGACGATACATTTATATATAATAGCACATAAGCATTTGGACACTGCTTTAGAACTGTTAAATAGTGATATTGAAAAAATATGAATTGATTAAATGTCAATAAACTTAAACACTAATAAAACAAAATGTATGTCAATAGGGAAACATTTAGGTGACAATACGATTAGGCTCATGATTAATGATGAAAAAATTGAAGTAGTATATATGTGGATAGTAAGCTACTGTTTCACGAACAATATACATTATTTCAAAAATATCGAAAAGGATAAATTACTTCTATAGAGTCTCCCATAATCTTGTATGTATTCCAAAAAATTGTGTATAACACTATAATTCTTCCCCATTTTTTATATTGTTCAACCATCTTGTTTACAGCAAATGAAAACATATTTTCAAAATTACAAATTCTACAAAATAAAGCTATGAGAATCATTTTAAATAAAAACAAATATGCTAGGATTAAGTCTATGTTAGAAGAACTGCAGTGATTGGATGTGAAAAACTTCATATATAATTTAGTTCTCGTTTTCAAATTCAAACTAAAAAATCATTCATTACCACCACATTTAGCGAACCTCACTAGATCGGCAAAATTGTTATACCAGCATAACTAGTAAATCTATATTTCAAAAGGGAGTATTTGAATTTAATAAATTGAGTAATGATATTAAACATAGTTCAAATTTAAAAATGTTTAAGGCGAATTTAAAAAATCTCTGTATGAATAATTAAAATACATACTGACGTAATTTTAATTTTAATAAACAAGAATGTAAAATTACAGAAAATAGATTGAATCAGAAAAATATGTAACCGAATTGTTATACAAAATTGACATTGTAGCATTAATGCTAAATAAATCTTTAACAGCAACAACAAACAATTGCCAACTTTTTGAAATTTGGTTTTTTAAAAAGCAATAAGATACTCAAATAAAAAAACGATATTGATTAAAAATCAAAATACATGTTTTAAAATGTTTGAATGCAAATATTCCATAGATGCGATCAACTTGAACTTTGACTCGTTGCCAGGGTTGAAAACCCCGTTCAGAGAGTCTGATTTTTTTTCACCGAGTGTACAGGGTGTTCAAGTTAAGGCTCCTATGCATGGGGATGTCAAAACCAGGGGAGGGGGAGGGTACAAGTTGTAAAAATAGCTTTCTGAGGTATTTGGGAAAACCAAAAATTTGGCCATTTTTGTTTTGACTTGTCCACTGGCACTTTTTGGGCACTACATGGTGGTGTTTTTAAACTTGTTGCCATTACATGAATATGACCTTCTAACGATAGAATTCAAAACATCACGTAACATTTCTGGTGCTCACACTTTCAAAAGTATGCTAATAAACTCGATTTTCTATAAAACCCCAAACAAAAAAGTCCAGAGGATCCAAATCCGGGAAAGGCGCTGGCTAGGACACTTCACTAGAGGTTCAGGAGTATTTTTGTAGAACAAAATGTAGCATGTCAGCATTTCGAACTTTGCTTGATTGCTAAAATGATCGCTTGGCATATTTGACGGTAAGAAAGCAATATTAACAGTACACAATAATAACATAGCAATACTCGGTGTCAGGTATTTACGCCACGTCAAGCATTTGTTGGCCAAGAGAATCAGAAAAAAAAACGCATTTTTCCTTACTAAAACCAAGAATATAAATGTTATAAATCGTTGAATTCTTATGAAAAAATGCTTTTAGATACTGGGTGTACTTTTTTCGAACCATATAAAAAATAAAATTGCCAATAGAAAAGTGTCATTAGTTTTTTGATGTTTCTTAAAATGAAGTCAGAAAAAATAAATATGATTTGGCCAAATTTTACTTTTTCCCAAATATATCAAGAAGCCATGAAATTTCTCAACGGTTTGTACATATGCCCCAAAAACACAACTTTTTCATAATTTAACTTAAGCTGGATCCCTTACAGGCATTTGATCCTTATCTTTGTTGGCCAAGAAAATCAGAAAAAATGCATTTTTCCTTATAACCAAAACCAAGAATATAAATGTTATAAATCGTTGAATTCGTATGAAAAAATGCTTTTAGATATTGGGTGTACTTTTTTCGAACCATATAAATAAAATTGCCTATAGAAAAGTCTCATTAGTTTTTTGATGTTTCTTAAAATAAAGTCAGAAAAAATAAATATGATTTGGCCAAATTTTACTTTTTCCCAAATATATCAAGAAGCCATGAAATTTCTCAACGGTTTGTACACATGCCCCAAAAACACAACTTTTCCATAATTTAACTTAAGCTGGATCCCTTACAGGCATATGATCCTTATCTTTGTTGGCCAAGAAAATCAGAAAAAACGCATTTTTCCTTATAACCAAAACCAAGAATATAAATGTTATAAATCGTTGAATTCGTATGAAAAAATGCTTTTAGGTACTGGGTGTACTTTTTTCGAACCATATAAATAAAATTACCTATAGAAAAGTCTTATTAGTTTTTTGATGTTTCTTAAAATAAAGTCAGAAAAAATAAATATGATTCGGCCAAATTTTACTTTTTTCCAAATATATCAAGAAGCCATGAAATTTCTCAACGGTTTGTACATGTGCCCCAAAAACACAACTTTTCCATAATTTAACTTAAGCTGGATCCCTTACAGGCATATGATCCTTATCTTTGTTGGCCAAGAAAATCAGAAAAAACGCATTTTTCCTTATAACCAAAACCAAGAATATAAATGTTATAAATCGTTGAATTCGTATGAAAAAATGCTTTTAGATACTGGGTGTACTTTTTGCGAACCATATACATAAATAAAATTGCCTATAGAAAAGTGTCATTAGTTTTTTGATGTTTCTTAAAATAAAGTCAGAAAAAATAAATATGATTTGGCCAAATTTTACTTTTTCCCAAATATATCAAGAAGCCATGAAATTTCTCAACGGTTTGTACATATGCCCCAAAAACACAACTTTTCCATAATTTAACTTAAGCTGGATCCCTTACAGGCATATGATCCTTATCTTGGATACATTCGTCTTCCGCAGTCAAATACTTGGATTTTTTGCATCCGTCAGACCTTTTTGCCAATTTTGTTTTCAGGAAAGCAATATTTTGAATAATATAGTATATATAAGTACGTCATTAATTATAATCGCCCGTTATATTAACTTGTTCTTTGACAAATACTAACCTTCAACAATCCTGCAAGCAACAAAGGCGTTCCCAGTATAGGCTGGAGGACAACTGCACATCGGTATATGGTTAATAACCTGACACACAGCGCTCGGAGCGCAAGTGCCTGGACACGGATCCACACATTTGTTTCTTATACAAGCTCTATCCCTTGGACAATCACCGTTGGTCACACATTCAGGTCTACAACCCTGATAAGGATCCCCTTGATATTCCGGTAAGCATGCGCAGATACCACTATCACATCGTGCATTGGTGCCACAAGGATCTGGATGACACGGGTCCTTAACTTCAACAGGTGCCACTTCGACTGGTTGAGGATGGCAACTGGTGAAGGGATCACCGGTGAAACCAGTGGGACAAGTGCATATAGAATTGTGGTTCAGGACTTGACACTCGGCTGAGAGACCGCACGATCCTGGACACGGATCTTTGCACTTCCTGTTGATGCAGGCCATGTTGCTTGGACATTCGGAATTGATTGTACATTCGGCTCTACAGTTTGGCGGAGTGCCAATAAACTCTGATAGGCATGAGCAAGATGGCGAATCGTTGATTGCTCTGCATTGGGAGTTTGGTCCGCATGGAGATGGTACACACGGCTCTGGTTTTCGTATGACTTCGGTTACTGGTGGAGGTGCTAAAATTGTAATATATATGTATATAATTGTGTTAAAGACAATGTCTGCCACAAAGTAAACAGGACAAAGAAAAAATGGACAAACAGTTTTTGTTTCAAAATGCGATTGGATCTTTAGAGATATTTAATCCTATTTCTATGTGTCTCAATGAAGATTTTGGATCTTTTTGATAAATTGACGCACTTTTTTGACGGTTTCTGGCAAAATTACAAAATTTGGCTGGCGAACATATTTAGCGACTCACTACCCTCTTTGAACCGCGTAAACCGCTCGTTAATGTTTAACAAAGAGGTTAATATTGAGGCTTTGTTCGATGCTCATAACTAGGGAACACAATTTTGATACATACATTGTTTTTCTTTTTAAAACCCACACTGCACTTTTTTTGTATTTAAAGAAGGTGTTGAACATGTCGTCCTCCACTTTCCACACAAGCTTCATTACGACGACCCCAGTTTCTTCTTACTCTAGGTCCTTGAAACTGTCCATTTATTATTTCAGCCGCATTAAATTTTTTTTCGCAAAGTTGTGCTTCAATTATTATTGGACCAGCCCCATAAACCATCCCTTTATGTTCTCCTCAATACCAGAAATCCATCGGATTGTGGTCGGGAGATATTCATGGCCATTTTCGAGGATAAGGAGCATTTCGACCGATCCAGCGATTTGGATAATGTTCACTCAAATACTGAATGACGCCTCTAAAAATCTGTGGTGGTGCCCACTTATGAAGAAACCAAAAATTCTGTCTCCGTTGTAATGGCATGTTGTCTAAGGCCTGTTCCAAAAGTTCTGGTAGGTTATTGGCTAGAAAGCTAAGGTATAACTTTGGGGGTAACTCGAAAGGACCACTTACCTGATCGTCAAGAATACCCGTTCAAACATTTATTTTAAAGCTTTGAAATGACCTTCACGGATGGTATGAGGATTTTCTTGGGCCCACGTGTGAGTATTATGGAAATTTAATATCCCGTCTCGCGTAAAAGTACATTCGTCCGTCGCTAGAATGTTTTTAAAAAAATCCGGATTTTCAATGTTTTTGTACAAAAACCACTGACAGGATATTAGTCTGCGAGGTCTTCTGGTAACAAGGCCTGCACTCGTTGTACATGGTAGGGATAATGCAAATTTTCCCGTAGGATTCTATGGCCTATGGTATGCGCTAGTCCTACACGGCGGCCTAATTCCCGAGTGCTGATATCTGCATTGATTTCCACGATATTTAAAATCTGTTGTTCCTCCTGACCTACAGTAACCTGTCTTTCACGAGTGCGAATATTAGTGAGCTGAACACTTCCTGTATCTCGAAGTCTTTGGTAAACTTGCAAAAATGTCCTTCTGTCTGTTTGTACCCGTTGGCGAAATCTATCGCGATAAATTTCAGCTGCAAGATTTGAATTTTGACGAGCTTCACCGTAAACTAACAACATGTCGGCGAACTCTTGATTCGAGAACATTGTAAATAAACACGACGACGTACGCGAACAAAAACAAAACAACACGTCCGATGCTACACTAACCACTGTTACCGTTTGCGATCGAGTGCCGGTCCGATAAGAGTGATGAAAGACCGACGCGCTGTTGTCATGTATGTTTTATATATTAAATTTAATGAAACTTACTTACTGACTACAAATTTTGTCTTAACTTAGAAAAACTTAATGCGATTCATTTGTTAATTACCCAATTTAAAAACGTTTTAGATTATATTATAAAAATTAGTAAGATTGTGGTCTATATAAAGTTGTAACATCTATTGACTTTTGGACCATGGGTCATATGAACTTTTTGACTTGTTTTGACCCATTTCAATAAAAGGTACTGTCACTTTGAGCGCGATAACTCCGCGCGAAGTGGTTCAATTGTCATGAAATTTTGAAAGGGCATCAATGACAGATGTACCTATTCAACGCTAGTCTCCGATAATAGATGGCGCTACTTGTATCGGATACCTTTCAAAAATCCTGTTTACTTTGCGAGTGACCTTGTAGATGTCGGATGAGTTTAAAAGGCTATAGGTAATTTCCAATAGATTTTGGTGTAGTTTTTTTCTGGAACCATTTCTATGCATACTATACAGGGTGACAGGTAAATAGGTGTAAAATATTTTAGGAGGTGATAGTACAGCTCCTTTGCTATCAAAATTAGTATATAATACCATACCCTATATTCAAAGGTCAAAAAGTTATGGAAGATTTAATTTTTTTTAAAAAACAACCCAGATTACAGAGTAAAATAGTTGAGATAAAAAAAAGTTGGTGATGAAACATTCTTTTTTTGGTGGTTTCAGGTTATTATTAAAATAAATAATTCTCATAAATTAAAAAACATATGAAAACACTACTGAAAACGTATTTATTTTCATTTAAATGTCAAAACTTTCACATTAAGAAGTCTTTTTTTTTTAAAAAATCATAATAAAGAAAATGTACAAATAACTGCAAAAACTTCCTCGTTTCATTAGGTTTCTAAAATGGTATAATAACATATCAGTAAGTAAACCATTTAACAAAACAATATTACTTTGCTAGAAAGGACCGCTAAGCGCATTTCATTGTACTGAGCAGGTACCGAGCCTTTCATGGTTCGACCCTTTTTGTTATTTTTTGTGCCCTGTGCCGTTATTCGGGTTTAAGTATTCAGAATCTGTCGTTGCTCCTCGGAAGCAAGCTCTGCGTGCGTTATGACTTGACACAGCTGACGGATCAAGGAAAGGGAACTAACGCTTAGGTTAGTTAGTAGAATATCAACCTTTAACGCGGTAGGACGTACTTTTACTTTTTTGATCAGTTTTAATAATGGCGAGTTACCGTAACGAAGAATACGCTGATATTCTGTTTTGTTATGGTTTAAGTGATGGAAATTCCGTTGAAGCCAGGCGAGAATACGAAAACCGTTTTCCGAATCGGCGAATACCGAGTCATCGAATATTTGCTTCTGTGTACCAACGCGTCAAGGAAAGTGGACAGGTTCATGAGAGACGTCAAGATACTGGTAGACCTCGGTTGTTTGACGACGAAGATCGAGAGGCAATATTGGAATGCTACGGCAGAGACCCGACGACGTCTACACGAGTTATAGCAAAGCAGCTTGGTTTAACTCAGTGGCAAGTTTGGTTCGTTTTGCATTCGGCGGGACTATACCCTTTCCATTACATACCGGTTCAAATATTAGAAGAAGGAGATCCCGCAAGAAGAATTGATTTTTGTCGATACATGCTTCATCGGGATCAAGAAGAAAACGACTATTTAACTAACATATTGTGGACGGACGAGTCTAAGTTTGACAGAGAGGGGACAACAAATTATCACAACTTACATTATTGGGCCCCACGAGAGACAAATCCCCACATGGCAAAGCCAAAAGCCCATCAAAGAAGATTTTCGGCAAACGTGTGGATGGGAATCATTTATACGTATCTAATTGGACCAGTTTTTTTGCCTGACAACCTGAATGGCGAATCCTATGAAAACTTTTTGAGATCCGAACTCTGGGAGTATCTCGAAAACCTGCCTCTGAATATCAGGATGCAGATGATCCACCAACACGATGGCTGTCCCACGCATTTCCGTCTGGGTGTTAGACAGTGGCTGGACGAGAAATATCCTGGTCGCTGGATTGACCGAGGTGGACCGACACCGTGGCCAGCGAGGAGCCCAGATTTAACACCGTGTAACTATTATTTATGAGGGCACATGAAGTCACTGGTGTACGCTGAGCCCATAGACACTCTTACACAGTTGACAGAAAGAATTATTGCTGCTGCTGACACTATCAGAGGACAACTAACTGGCCGCATCACGCGTACCAACATGAGAAAAAGACTACGGGCTTGCATAAGAAACGGCGGGCGTCAGTTCGAACAACAATTGCAATGAATTTTACCTTCATTTCATTATTGTATTTCACTTACCAATTGTAGTAACTTTTAGTTAGTTTTTATTATTCTGTAGTACAATTACAACTGTCTAAATAATCTAATCGTGTAACTTAACCGTAGTTTAAAATAATAACTATCCCATAGCTTACAGTTACATTATTTTTACAAAAACACTTTCTTTTTTATCAGAGAGTTGTGAAAATAGGAGACAAGCCATTGGTAAATTTACTCCCTATTGTTGTATTACAATACATTATGTTTAGTTTCACACAGTCTTTGTGTACTTATCATACCATTTTAGATTCCTTATGAAACAAGGATATTATTTAAATTGTTTGTACGTTTTCTTGTATACTGATTTTTTTGTAAAACACCTTACTTACTGTAAAACGTTATTTGTTTTTCTTAGTTAAACATTTTTGAATGAAAATAAATACGTTGTTTGGTATTGTTTTCGAATCTTTTTTAATTTATAATAGTTAATTATTGAAATAATAACCCAACACCACAAAAAAACAAATGTTTAATCGCCAACTTTTTTCTCTCTCGACTTTTTTACTCTGAAATATGGATTGTTTTTAAAAAAATCTTAAATAACAATAACCTTTGAATATAGGGTATGGTATTATATACTAATTTCGATAGCAAAGGGGCTGTACTATCACCTCGTAAAATGTTTTACACCTATTTACCTGTCACCCTGTATAACTGTCTCAGAAAATGTAGAAAGAAAATTCCTTGCATATTATACTTGAAATATTGATAACGTATATCCAGAAATGAGGGTCAGTCAATTTATTCTGGTGCGACGTTTCAACCTAGAGTTTCTATCATACAATTGAGACGTTCCGTTGCTGTCCTGACATTCCTACAGGTATGATTTAGGTTCGTTTTATATTGTTCTCGTATGCACATTATTGCACTGTTATTGGATTAGTCTGTCTGGCAATTATGTGTAAGTTAATAAATAAATAAATCTCCCACTGTGACTAAATGACCCCCCTCAGTCACAGCTTGGATCCGATACTGAAGGAGCTTCAAACCTCAAGAGACGGAAGGCGCCGATGACGCATAATCAAAACTACTTTGATTGATCAAGGTGCAGTACGTGTTTTGAAATATATTTTGTGTTTCTGACTACCTTAATACGAGAATTTACCAATGATCGTGGAACATTCAAAATGGGTCGAAATTACCCAGTGCCTCTTAAATCCATTATTTTGGAAAAACTTACGAGGAACTGGATAGCACCTAGTGAACGGGTCTCCAGTGTAGCTTATTCTACAACTGCAAATAGGGCTATGATTTATCACTTGGCATTTGGAGTTCAATCCACAAGTTCCAGGACATGGATCGATGCATTTCTGGTTTACGCATGCCTTATTCGGAGCACACTCTGCACTAACTACACATTCTGGTCTACATCCAGGTGGACTGCCAATGTGGTTTGGTAGACAAGAACATACTGCTTGACCGTTCACTTCTTTACATTGGCTGTTTGGTCCGCAAGGACTCGGTTGGCAAGGGTTCTTTGGAGCTTCTACTGGTTCAGCTAAAAATTCAATAAAATGATATTCGTCTAGCGTAAGCCCATCTGGATGAAACAATTATTATGATAAATATAGGGGACCTAAGATATTATATGTCTCTCAGATTCAAGTAGAACACAAAAAGATGCAATCTATCAAAATTTCTACAAATCTCTAACACACACTTAACACTTTAAAGTGTTAGGTGTGCAAAGTTTAAAGAGTGTAAAACATTATTAAACCAACATTGCTTTGACAATAACAACTTATTTTATCGACATCAAACAAGGTCTAATAGTATCAATTTTTATCATTAGTACATACTATAACCATCGTCTCCAAAGTACACTGCCACACAAAATTAACCGGACAAATAAAATTTTGTTCAAATTAAATTTGAGATAACTTTTTAACATTCACATCAATTTCGTTAATTTTTTCGTCAATTTGTAGGTAATTTTATTTTCGTCATTATTGACTATCGATCTTGCAAAAAATGAAAATGTTTGTTGTTATACAGGGTGTAACTAAAAAGTGAATTTTGCCCTAAACTTCTGAACACCCTGTGGAAATATTGGATTACTGAATAACGTATCTTTGTATGAGAATTTGAAGCCTCAACTTTTGTCAACAGTTCTTTTTTTTATTCATGTCAGTATCTCAAGTATTGAAGAATATATGCTGTTTTGAAGAAAATCATGCGAATCATAGCCATAAACAACTCAATTTAAAAAATTACAGTGATAACATTGGTAAGAAAACTATGCAAATCATAACCATAATCAATTCAACTTAAAAAAGTACAGTGACATCATTGCTAATTGGAAATTGTTATCAAAAACGAGTGTTTCCTTCCCGGGTTTGAATAACAGCTATGACTTGCATGAACAGTATACATTCTTCAATAATTGGGATATTGACATGATTCAAAAAAAGGTAACTGTTGAGAAAAGTTGAGGCTTAAAATTCTCAGACGAAGACACATTATTCAGTAATCCAATGCCTCCACAGGGTGTTCAGAAATTTAGGGCAAAATGCACCTTTTATAACAACAAACATTTTCAATTTTTTCCATGAGCAACAGTCGATAATCATGACAATGGAATTACCTACTACTTGCGGGAAAAATTAAAGATATTGATGCAAGGGTTAAAAAGTTAGTTCAAATTTGATTTGCACAAAATTTTTTGTCTGGTTAATTTTGCCTGGCAGTGTATACTCGTATAGTGTCGCCCAAAGGTTTTTCAAGATAAATTACTTTTTTGTAACGTCTTTCGTGGTTCATATGTATCATGAATATTGCAGTAATTATTTTTGATTCTCAGGAATTTTCAACAGTAGCTGAATTTGAATTTATGAGTTGTTGGATATGTGCTTGCAAATAAATTGAACCTCTCCAATAATAAAGAAGAACATAATTATTTAACTTGATCTAAAGATTTCCTGATACCTCTCAACATCGTACTGCATCGTATCAGGAATCTTTGAGTAAAATTTTCAACGGTTTGAAAGATGTTCAAAACGCACCGACATTAAGCCGTTCCATTGAGATAAAATAATGTTTAACAGATACGTGTTTTCAAAACTTGGATGGAATGTTTGCATGTTTTCTAATCTGTATTGTGTATGTGTTTTTGTGCTTTGTCCTTTTGACCTTTGATTTGTTATAGTCTGCGGCTATTTAACAATAAATGTCTTATTAATTTATTGTTTTATTCATCTATGTAGAACAGTTTCACAGGATATTTTTCATGGAATTTTCACATCATTTCTGTTCTAAATGGATCTGGAAAGCGTTATCTTGAATATTGGAAAATACGATCTACGAGCCCCTTCCCTCTTCAGTTGGCCCAACTATTGAAATCTTAGTTTTTTTCTTATCAAACACAAATAATGAAATTGTAGCACAGGTTTAAAATATTAACAATGAATATTTTGATAATATATAGTAGAAAATACCAACTTTATCACTCCCTAATCAAATTTGCAGCATAAAAATAACACATGTTGCAATTACAGCATACCAACCTGTTTTAATTTCCAAGCAAAATATAACGCATAGGTGGCTGTGAAAAATAAAAGCCATGGCAATTGTTTTTATTAATCACAGCTGTCAGAATACGTTTAAAATGGTTTAGGGTAGTTAAGGTTTTCAAAATGGGTAGAGGAAAGGTTACACTGGACAACAAATTTTAGTTTTTTAATTGTATCTTGTGGGAAAAGTGCACTTCTCTGTTAATTTTGGGACGCTGAATCCAAAAATGACAATGAAATAAAAAAAATAGTTGCGGTTTAGAAAAACAACTTTTTATTTTTAAGGATATATTAAAAAAAGTAACAAGATTCATATTCTGATAAGAATCACTATATGCGCTGTCTTTTTGCTGTTCTTTTATGGATCGTTTCTGGAGCATCTCTACCAAGAGTCCAACAGTAGTCTGCAAGCATGGAAGGATTCCACTTTCCCTGGTACCTTTTTTCCATTGTTGAAATATCCTGATGAAAACGTTCGCCGTGCTCATCACTTACGGCTCCGCAATTGTCAGGAAAAAGTCCAGGTGTGAGTGTAGGAAATGTATCTTAAGAGACATATTACAGCCCCTCTTTTGATACGATGGCAGCATATTTTTGACAAGGGTTTTATGTTGTCAGCTTTTCTATTTCCCAAGAAATTAGTGACCACCAGACGGAAATCATTCCAAGCAGTTTTTTCAATACCTGTTAAAGTGTTTTCAAACTGTGTATCTTTCAAAATATTTCGAATCTGTGGCCCAACAAAAATACCTTCTTTAACCTGTGAGGCAATCACTTAGTCTTGGAAATTTCTGACGCTGGTATTGAAAAGCTGACCCATCTCTATCTAATGCCTTGACAAAGTTTTTCATTAGGCCCAACTTGATATGCAGTGGTGGTAATGAAATTTTTTTCGAATCTACTACATTTTTTGACCTGGCTCTAGGAATTGACGAACAGGCCAGTTTTGTCTGGTGTAATGAAGTGCCTTTGTCCGACTGTCCCATTTACACAAAAAACAGCAAAACTTTGTGTAGCCTAGCTGCAGCCCAAGTAAAAGTGCAACAACTTTCAAATCGCCACAAATATGCCATTGGTGCTCATCGTATTTTATGCATGCCAATAGGTACTTCATATTGTCATATGATTCTTTCATGTGAACTGCATACCCTACAGGAAGAGATGGTAAAATATTTCCAATATGCAATAACACTGCCTTTAAACTCAATGTTGAACTGTATATAAACAATCTCCATTCTTCTGGGTTAGAGTTTATATTTAAAGCCGCCAGTAAGCCGTTAATGTTACTGCAGAAAACCAAGTTATTCTCCATATTGAAAAATGGTTCTAAGTCTTTGTGGCGTTTACGAAAAACACATACCGAAACATCGTCTTCGAACAAGTTCCACTGCTGCAGTCTTGATCCAAGTAACTCTGCCTAACATTTTGGAAGTTCTAAATTTCTTACAACATCATTTAATTCTGACTGTGTTATTTTGTGCGGTTGGTGGCATGACGTGCTCGGTACAAAATCAGGATCTCTTGACGTTGATGGCATATCTTCTTCCTGACGAATCACTCGATCGCCATGATCTGATTCGTTTTCTGATTCGAAAGTGTAGGATTCTGGGGGTTTTGGAATAGGATTTTCGTCACTGTGAGGCACAGGTCTCATCGCAGATGGCATGTTTGGGTAGTTAATAACCGATTTTTTTTTCTTGGACATACCTGTGGCTTGTCCAACACAAGGTACCATGCAAAAGTAACAATCATTAATATGATTTGTAGGCTCTCTCCAAACCATTGTGACAGCAAAACGCATAGACCGTTTTTTGCCATTTAACCAGCTCCTCAGACTTGAAGCACATATATTACAGCAGATGTGGGGTGCCCACTGTTTGTCTTGATCACTCAGTTTACAACCGAAATAAAGCTGATATGTCTTTGTTATTAGTGGAGTAATAGACCGTCTCTGAGACGCAAAAGTCACATCACCACACACGTAACAAAACTGATCTAGATTGTTTACACACTTTCGAGACATCTTGCATGAACGCTGTCAGCCAATTGAGGAAAAAATGGCTAATATAAAACAATATAATGTACACGTATATATAACGTAACACAATCATGCCGATTACATCATCTTTCCTTGCCGAATATAAAAATGTAGCACGTGCATTCTTGTGAATTACAGTATATTAACACTGTCACAGCAGGAACACATATAATTACCGTATCTCTAAAACTTGAACTAATATTGAAAAAATAAGTTTCATTCCGGTTTTAGCACATTAAAAATAGTAATATTTTGTTGATTTTATTTAGGATATTTTTTGGCTGTTGATCAGTGTTATTAGTGAGAAAATTCGGTTACTGATAATTAAATTCTTTAATTCTGGGAAATCAAACTCAGAAATTGCAACTTTGTTAGACTTATCGCGGTTCAGTGTGAGAAATATTGTTAGAAGATATAACGTAACTGGTTCAGTTAATATTAAGCCACGATATGTGAAAAAAAGTAATATCACAAATGCCGACCGAAGAGCATTAAGAAGAGTAATCGTAAAAAACAGGCGCGCCAATTATTTACAATTAAGTGCTCTGTGGAGTGACGCTGTTGGAAGGAGAATTTCGAGGTCCACAACTCATAGAGAGACCCACAAACTGGGATTTAGCACCTGTAAGGTAAGTTTTCTTATAAAAAAAAGTGAAGTGAAAACCCTAAAGTTGCACAACTTGTTTATAGGCCAAAGAAAAGCCACTATTAACTCCACTGCAAAAGAAAAATTGGCTTAGATGGGCTAAAGAACATAGACAATGGACACCTCAACAATGGTGTGCAATACAATGGAGTGATGAGGCTCGATTCGAAGTTTGTGTTAGTGACAGTCGCACTAGAGTTATTCGCAAAAAAATGAAGCATTCCATGTTGACTGTCTGAAGAGAAAAGTGAAATTTCCAGGATCCATTATGGTCTGGGGCAGTATGTCATCAAAAGGATTTTAAAAACTTCATTTTATTGGTGGAAATGTGGATACAAACAAATATTTGGCGATTTTAGAAGATTCGCTTTTACCAGTGATGGAAGAATGTTTCACATCCGGCCAAGATTTTGTGTTTCAACAAGATGGTGCAGCGTGTCATACCTCAAAAAAGGCTGTAGAATGGATGGAAGAAAATAATGTACCACTTTTGAAATGGGTTTCTAGCAGTCCAGATCTGTCACCTATTGAAACTTTATCGCACGAGATGAAAAAGGTTCTACGACAACATCCTGCTCGTACAATCACCGAACTGAGACAAAAGCTTCAAGAGATATGGGATTGTTTTACACTAAATTTTTGCCAAAACTTGGTTAACACTATGCCCCAAAGAATTTCAGCCATAATAAAAAATAAAGGTGATGTTACCCAATGGTAATCTTTCAATTGTTGCTTTGGTAACTTCGCGCATTTATTCGCACATTCGTTATTTGTTCAGATGTTCTATTAGTTCTAGGTCTAAATGATTTCAAATATGTATTTTTTACGACTAGAGTATATCTAAAATGTTTCTAAGAAAATAAATTGTTATAGAAGTAAATAGTTTCGTCATGTTTAGTTTATAAAGGTATATTTTGGTACAAATCTTGAAGTGGGCCAACTAAAGTGGGAAAGGGGCTCGTAGAATAGGGATGTTTGATCAGAAATTGGACTTACGTTGAGGTTGCAAGCAACGTGTAAAAGGATCTCCAGTCAATCCAGGTGCACAAATACAAGACGGAGCGTGATTGATAACCTGACATACAGCATTTTGTCCACACGTTCCAGGACAAGGATCTATGCATTTGTTATTCATACAACCCTTATTTGCAGGACAGTCACTATTTCTCGTACATTCCGGTTTGCAAGCCTGATAAGGGTTTCCAATGTATTCTGGTAGACACGTGCAAGACCCAGCTCCATCTTTTTCCTTACATATAGCATTGGTACCGCATGGTGATGGCACACATGGGTTACGTACTTCTTCGATTGGCAAACGAGCTGAAGAAAAAATATAACACGTGCCACTTACGGTGCCAAAATGAGGAAGGAAATGGGGTAGTTGAGTGGTGATTTTGTTGGTAAAGCTAAAGAACTATGCGCAAGATAGATATATTGGGTTTTTGGATCCTCGTTGCATCTACTAGAATTAAGTTTATTCAGTAGTGGTTTTCTCGGTGAAACGCTAACAATATAAGGCGTTAAAAGATTCTGTTTATACTGCAATGATGCAAGCCATTAACATTAGAAAAACCAAAAACCCACATACTATGGAACTATAGACCTCTGGACAGAAAATGTGGTAGGTTGCTTATCACTCATCCAATTTTCCATGTTTTCACATAAACGTATACTTTATCTGAAGTCACTTGAAACACTGTGAAATACCGGGTGCGTTTTATATATCTATATTTAACACGCTCTGTTGCTGCAATAATCGCCAAATTTCGCAGCAAATAAGATCAAAGGCAGTTTCACCGGTCCACGTGGAGTAAAGCACGCCTATGCGTGGACATAGCCAATGAGAAAGCTTGTATTTCAGAGCTCTGAACAAGTGCAGGTGGCTACTGAAAATTGAAACAGTTTAGCCAGTGCCGTGTAGCGGTGAATAAACGTGTTTTCTTTAGTCTGTCCGTGTTTTTTCATAGATTTTATTAGTTTGTGTGTTTTTGACTTTTGAATACTCAGTTTACTTGTTGATTTAATTGTTGTGTTGATTGTTCTTGTGTGTCCTAAATATGGCTCTTTGGAGACCTTGGGAAAATGCTCCAAGCCAGGAGGAGATGATTGATGAACCTGTGCAGGCAGAATTCTTTCATAAAGATTTAGAGGAACAGACCCAAAGAGTAATCCTAAATATGTATGATTGTCTGAAAAACGAAAATCCAGATTCCTCGCAAAATCAAATTTTAAAAAGAATTTGTATCCTGACAAAAATCAGTCGGTCTACCATTTATCGGGTTATAAAAAGGGGAGATGTAGTCAACCATTCCTTCCACAGAAAGCGCATAGGGCAAAAATTAAAAAGAATAGACGTGGGTTTTCAGGAAGATATTCGTCGTATAATATACGGATTTTATAAAGAAAATTTGGTGCCCACGTTGGAAATGATACGGGATAAATTAAAAGATTATCCTGAAGATTTTTATAATTACAAATGCTTAGACTCACTGCACTGTATTGTAAAACTGTGTGGTTTTCAATACGAAAAAATAGATAAAAGAATGGTGATTATGGAGTCGTCTCGAATCGTTGAATTGCGCCAAGAATTTTTGCACAAAGTTAAAATCTATAGAGAGCAGAAAAGAAATCTGATTTACCTGGATGAGACGTGGTATGATACCCATGATGTTGTGCAGTACGGCTGGATTGACGACAGCAACAAGTACATTTTAAATGCACCATGCAGCCGTGGAAAACTAATCATTATTCTCCATGCTGGCAGTGAAAATGGATTTATACCTAATGCCTTGCTGTTATCTGCCAAAAATATCAAAGAATCATGTGCCGACTATCATGAGGACATGACCTCCGACTTATTTGAAAAGTGGATAGAGCAGCAGTTAATACCAAACATTTCCCCAAATTCAGTGATTATTATGGACAATGCGCCATACCATTCCCGACAGAAAAACAAAATTCCGTATACAGGCACAAAAAAACAAGACATTATTGATTTTATGAAGGATAAGGGAATGGAAATACCACAAAAATCAACCAAAGCCATATTATTGGATCTTATTAAAAGACAAAAATTTGAAAAAGAGTATGTTGTTGACAATCTGCTTCAGCAAAATGGCCATGAAGTATTACGTCTACCTCCCTATTACTGCATTTTTAACCCGATTGAGTTGGTCTGGCCTGCTTTAAAAAAAAGTAAGAAAACATAATCAGACCCCTCAATTAAGTAAATCGCTATTGGCCACAATAAGAGATGCAGTATCTCATATTGCTGCCACAGACCTATGGAAGCAGTGTTCTAGGCATATTATTGAAAAAGAAAATGAATATTGTGTTTTGCCTCCTGTAAATCCCGTTGTAATTCCTCTACAAGATGACTCTAGCGACAGCTCCGAAGGCGAGGATGATATATAAATACCTATAATGTAAGTCATTATACACCTTTTTATATACCTACCTGCTATGTAAATATATGTCAAACGTTGGAATTCTGTAATTTTTCCATTTACCTTAACTTTCAGTCAACATAAATTAAACTCCCAATATAAGTATTTTTTATCCCAAATCAAAAAAATAAGAAGATAGTAAAATCTATTTATTGTGATATAAAAACATTATTATTATCGTTCTAAATAAATAACCGCACGCCTATGATACGTCATGAAATTACAAAGGACGCGCCGACCAAAGGTTTTTATGCTATTTCAAGTGACTTCAGATAAACCATACGCATAGGACCTCAACTACCCCTGCAGTATTACTTACTGTACCAATACCACCTGTTAATCTCCGTTTCGTTAGGCTTGCTTAGGTTGCCAGCGATTAGACTTGCACCTATCACAGCGTCATTTCTCCATTATCTTTCATCCATATCATAAGGCTTCCACTTGGTTTAGTTCAGAAAGCCTTAAGCCTGTATTATTGTATTTATTACCATTGATTAAATATGCTTAAGCTGGATCTAGATTCGTAGTGCTTCTCCACCAATTTGCTTTAAAAATTACCTTTCAATTCACCTGCTGATAAGTTTACGTCTTGACAATAGAATCATCAAGACGCACTCCTATCAGTGGTAATCCTAAAAAGACCTGAAAAATTGTACACTCGAATCATTGCGAAACCAGTATTAGACGAAACTACACAATTTCATTAGAGTCGCTTAAGCGCCGGTTACGATGGCCTTAAGCCCGTTCTCCACCGCGAAAGTCATACCTTGCAATGTAATATTAGCTGCAATTGCGCACATTTCCATCGAAGCCGCTGTATTAGATGTATTAAACCTTCCTTCAGAAGCGCATGGGGGTATAATTTGCGGATACGCTCGTGAACCACTTTGAAAGCTTCCTGTTAATTTAATTTCGGCGCTGTAGCGGTTTTTTTTTTAATAATTTTGCGGTAGCGGAAACGGCAGTTTTGGGTTTTGGGAGGGTGAGGGGACGATTTTCCAAGCTGCTCGATGCGTTATCGTTGGGGGATCCAACCTTACCTGTTATCCCCGTCGCAGAAGAAAGCATTAGTATGTACAGCTGAAGCAGGCATTAATACGGGTGCTTAGAATTTTCAGGAAAGAAAATATCTCTACTGCCACTGCAAATCACTATTTGGACACGTATGTTGCGTGAAAGGTCTTTCTCGACAAAAACAAAAATCGCTTTGGTATTCGCCACGTTTAGGAACAATGCAATATCATCATCATCATCATCACAGTTTGTCATTGCCATCCAGATTGCTAAGCACAAAACCGCCAAATTTTCTACTTTAGAGCTTTTAGGTTTAATTGGCGCATCTGTGTGATATATTTGTATATCTATTAACAAAATCGTCTTGAGATAAATATCGGTTTTTTTTATAAAGAAGGTATTTTTACCAAAAATGACACCGTGCATATTGCCAAACCCTTTGTTTCTTGAAGTCTCCCAAAGAGTCACCTTGAAGTTTGAGCAGAAACTTTTTTTTCTGGAATGCTGCAGATTAATTGTGTTTATTTCAATTGCTGAGTGACTTCAATTTTATAATTTCTTAGAACTGCAACTAATGCTTGATTTGGTCATATGTGAATAAAAATAGTATTTGTAACGCTGTAGAAATATTTTCTTTTAGTTAGACATGCAACGTGCTTTAAATATCAAAGGACAATGCCACAAATTTGTATCGCTATTATATTTTTGCTTCCACTCTAAATACGATAACTCAGGGATATCCACATTAATAGACTGAAAAGTAATATGTGAAGCATTACCAAATATGACGTTCACATATTACTCGACATTTTTTTCAATCAATCCTTATTGGGAACCTTCAAATTTAGCTGTATCTAAACCTGATGTTTCAATTTTTTATAGGTGCTTGTGTTAAGATTCTAACAGACGAGATGTTAATTGATGGAATAATGACGTTATCGTAATGCTGAACGTTGTTTCATCACATGAGATATGTACAAATGGCGCTTATGTACAGTAAATTTCCAATTGTCAAACATTTCTAGAATACATGTTTACTCGCGAATAAACCAAGTCTACATTGAGTGAAAAATCGCATGGCTTAGACAGAACCAAACAATAACAGTTAAGCACTACTTGTGGATCGAGTGATTTATCATATGATAAAAACTTTTTGGGTGTAATTTAGAGATACTGTCATTATCGTCGTCGGTATTTCCGATTGTCTCTTCATACTCATCGGTTCAAGAAGCAACTTTATGTTTCACTTTTGTTTCTCAAGTCACATTTTAGTTGACTGTTCTAGTTTTGGTCCTTTCTAGTCATCTGTTTGGCATTGTCCTCCCACAACCAATAGTAGCAAGCAATAACCCTAAAGGTGACTTACCAGGCGTTGGAATGCACCCTCTGAACGGATCACCAGTGTGACCTGGCGCGCAAGAACACACTGCGCCATGGTTGATTACCTAGAATTAATAAAATACGTTGTTAAGCAGTTCTTATTCACCTCTATTGTTGACATTGTCGCAGCATATTTCCTTGAGTTAATGACACCCACAAAGGGCATGCAAATTTCCCAGTACAATTTTCAGTTTTCGACACATAAGCGATCGGATACATCAGGTAGCGTGTACCGCCGTTTACAGCGTCAAGCGGCCGTAAATCGACGCGTACTCCTTACAGGTTTTCGATATTTCTCAACGGTCATATACTAAGTGACATATAAATCCGAACACCCAGTTTAAATGGTTTTATTTTAATAAAAGTTGGTGAATGTATTTATCTTACTGTAAATAACAAGCGAAAAAAATTTCAGCCTTATCAGTTGGACATTCCGGTTTTTATACTGCTTTTTTTTAATTCACTAACGCTCTAAAAATGAATATTTCAGTCGCAGTAAAGAATCAACGTTGGCGGATTTTGGTTCTTGACATCTTTTACGATCGGTTACGATGCCTAGAGTACGGAGACCTGTACGATTTCGTCAACTTAGTGAGTTTGATAGGGGCCGTATAGTGGGACTTCGGGAAGCTGGACTTTCTTTTCGGGCAATTGCAGTTAGAGTGCAAAGAAGTGTAGACACTGTGGTTAGGTGTTGTCAGGCATGGCTTCGAGAAGGCCGTACGCAAAGAGCAAGGGGCACTGGACGCCGCCGTAGAACAACAGACCGTGAAGATCGCCGCCTAAGATTATTGGCCTTAAGGGACCGTTTCTCCACTACCAGGTCCAGTGCAAATGAATGGTTTGCAGAACACGGAAGACCTTTTGGCATGCGAAGTGTTTACCGAAGAATGAGAAGTTTTCATACCGGCCACACTGGGTCCTCCCTTTAACTCGAGAACACCGACGTAATCGCCTTGAGTGGTCACTCTGGGATCAGGAATAGAACAGTATTGTCTTTAGTGACGAGTTCAGACATGCACGATGGTCGTGCCAGGGTTAGAAGGCGACGTGGTGAAAGAAGGAATCCACAGTTTTTTGTTGGAAGACATGTTCATCACACTGTTGGAGTTATGGTTTTACGCTATCTTGACACCCTGGCAGATCCAACTTTCCAACAAGATAATGCCCGACCACATGTTGCAATAGTCACAATAGACTTCTTTCAACATAATGATGTCACATTGTTACCATGGCCACCAAGATCTCCCGACTTATCCCCAATTGAGCACGTGTGGGATATGATGCGTAGGAGATTGCTCAATTTGCAACGTCCTCCTCAGACTCTAGAATCACTTCGAGAGGAGTTGGTGGTTGCCTGGAATGAGATACCACAGGAGGACATTGACCACCTGATCAGAAGCATGCCTAGGCGCGTTGGAGAATGCGTAGCACATCAGGGTGTATCCACACATTATTAAAGGTCAAAGGGCTTTAAAGCAGTGCAATCATTTTGAAATTTTTATCATTTACTTATTATGCTTCATTAAGTACTTATACAAAATTTTATTGAAATAAAACCGTTTAAATTGGGTGTTCGGATTTATATGTCACTTAGTATATATAGCAGACCAGATCAGAGTAGATTGTAGAAAGGCAAGATCATATCATTAAGTTTCATGGATGACTGTATACAGCCTCTGATAGTCTGAAATTGCTTATTAGAAATAAGGGAACAATTTAGTAAAAGGATCGACTGGTTACATGTCACTCAACAACAAGATAATACCGATTGTTCCAAATGCAACACTCACCATGGAAGAACTCAGAGACGGCGAGAGGTACGAAGTCGGCTAAATGAGGGTAAAGTTGCGCACTTAGGTAGCTGAGAACTTAAATAATGAACTTCTAGCCACTTCTGTGACAGGTCGAAAGAGACACAGCCGATCTCCTTAGCCTCGGACATATTCTCGTTTTTAAATGAGGCTCAAAGGGTTATCTGCGGGTGTGTTTATTTGTCATATTGTACTGGAATATTTTTGATGTCTTGAGCTTTTGCTATAAATTTTAGATGATTTTTTAAGGCGCAGAGTTTAATCTAAGTCCTTCTAAACCTAGTTTTTTCGGCAAAATGGCACCTAAAACAATGGTTGTCTTATGCGACTTTAAGATCGGATAGCCTTACGAAGAAACTTACCGTGCACAGTGCATTCTGGCCGCAGCTTCCTGGACATGGATCCTTGCACCGTTGGTTGAGACAGGCCTTGGTGGGCGGGCACTCCGGGCTGATGGTACATTCTGGGCGGCAGTTGGGCGGAGCGCCTACGTACGGCTCGAGACAGCTACACGCCGGATTGCCCTTCACGACGCGACACGCAGAATTCGGGCCGCATGGCGATGGCCGACACGGGTCGGCTGGGGTCGATGGTGGAGACACTGGAATAGAAAAAAGTTCGTAAGAAAATGTTTCATTCTCATAAGACTCTAAGAGTATGAAGCCATGATCGTCTGATCTTTACATGTGTCGTCGCCAGCAATGTATTGAAACTGGATAACGTGGCCACTGGTGGCGAAGATTTTGATGATGCCACCAAAGGGTCGCCACGGTAGTCGGCTTCCATACATTTGAATAAGTCAATTCTGGCTAGGTTGCTGGTGATGTCGCAATGTCAGCTTGGTGTGAGAAGGCACTTAATGCAATCATGTCTTGTCTTTGTAACTACACTACACTACCTAACGATTTGACCTGTGACGTTAGATAGTTTGAACTAATGGACAAAGTAGATTAAGAATCTTCTAACAGTACTGTCTTAGATACGAGATTAGACCATTATTGAGATTCAACCCCCAAACCTACCTTTCGGAACAGGGTAACACCTCGTGAACGGATCTCCAGTATTTCCGCTCTCGCAGCTGCAAATCGGGTTGTGGTTGACGACCTGGCACTTCGCGGCGACCCCGCACGTTCCCGGACACGGATCGACGCACTTATTGTTCAGACACGCCTGCGTCAACGGACACTCGGCACTCACGACGCACTCGGGCCTGCAGGACGGCGGACTTCCGGTAAGGCCAGGCAGACACGAACATACGGCGACTCCGTTGTTAACGCGGCACGCGCTATTCGGACCACACGGCGACGGTTGGCAAGGGTTTAGAGGAGGTTCAGGACGTTTAGGGCGGCATAGGGTGAATGGATCGCCCTCGTGACCTGGAGGGCAGCTACAGGTGGGGATGTGGTTGACGATGTCACAAAGGGCGTTCTGGCCACAGGTGCCGGGACAGGGATCGACGCAATGGAGGTTAATGCAGGCCTTTGTGGGCGAGCAATCGGTGTTCATTGTGCATTCGGGGCGGCAGCCTTGGTACGGGTCGCCTTGGTATTCAGGAAGACAACTGCAAATGCCTGGAAAAAGAATGAGGTTTAGTCTTTATTAAGTGAAAAGAATATTTTCCTTACCATCCCTACACTGGGCATTTTGTCCACAAGGCGATGGATTGCACGGATCTGGCTTAGCCTCAGGCTTTGGAGGTGGTATTCTGCCGCACTCAGTGAACGCATCTCCAGTAAATCCTTCCCGACACGTACAGACTGGGATGTGGTTCTGCACTCTGCATTCCGCGTTGAACCCGCAAGAACCTTGGCACGGATCGCGGCACTTCTCGGTAATACAGGCCAAGCTAGATGGACAATCAGTATTGACGACACATTCTGGGCGACAGTTCGGTGGGCTTCCGATGAAGTTCGCTTTGCAGGAACATGAGGGTTGGTCACCGACGGCTCTGCACTCGGAGTTGGGACCGCAAGGAGAGGGATGGCAAGGATCGATGGGCTTAGTTTCGGTTCGGGGAGGTGGAGGAGGGATGTCATAGCATCTGGTGAAGGGATCTCCGGTCATACGTTCGGGACAGCTACATATCGGGTTATGGTTGATCACCTCGCATCTGTAGAAGAAAAATGTATCATTAGATCATCACCTTGAAAATAGTACAGATATGTTTAAAAGAAATGAACCATACCTGGCACCTAGTCCGCAGGTACCAGCGCAAGGATTGGCACACTTGAATTTATGGCACGCTCGATTCTGTGGACATTCTGAGCTGACCACGCACTCTGGTTTGCAGTTAGGCGGTGCTCCCGTATACTCCGGCAAACAGGAACAAACTGCTTGATCGTTTACGTTGCGACATTGGCTGTAGGGTCCACATGGTGAAGGAATGCATGGATCTACTGCTGTCTTCTCAGTCGCTGAAATAGAACAAACGTTTGGCCACTGGTTTGTATCAGGCGGAAATAGTTGGTTGGCGCTTAGGGCCTTGGTGTTTTATTACATATAAAATATTAAGTTACCTCAAACACTTCATGACTATCAATGTAAATAAAACATACTAGAAGTTAGGCAGACACGGTTCATAATAGTCACAATCACAGGAGTCACGACCATAGAGTCAATGTTGCTATGTTAGTAACCAACTATCACAGTTTGAGCTTGGCAAAGGTAATGAATATAGTGTTTGATATATTCTTCAAAAGATAGGAATGAAATCGAAATCATATTAACAATTGACTTCAGTTTCTCTTTCTAGTCACTGAAAAGAAGAATGACTTTTTCGATATGTCATAACAGAGCTGGAATTTGGCTGACTCGAAAGGAATACATTAGTTCGCAAATTGCTTGTACTTACGTGGTGGTAAGGCAGGTACACATCTACCGAATGGATCTCCAACATGTCCGGGCAAGCAAGTACAAGTAGGCACATGGTTGATCACCGCACACTCTGCGTTCTTTCCGCACACTCCAGGACAAGGATCTCCGCATTTGTTTCTCATACAAGCCTTATTGGTAGGACAATCCGAGCTCAGCACACATTCCGGTCTACATCCTTCGTAAGGGTTGCCCATGTAGTCTTGGATGCATCGACAAGCTCCTGCACCGTTGCGTTGGGTGCATTCAGCGTTAGCTCCACAAGGTGATGGTTCGCAAGGGTTGGTCTTGACTTCTTGTATGACGCACTGGACGAAGGGATTGCCTGTGTAGCCTGGAGAGCACGAGCACGAGACGGTGTGAGTGATTACTTTGCATTCAGCGTTATCTCCACAGCTTCCAGGACATGGGTCTTTGCACTTGTTGTTGATGCACGCTTCTGTACTTGGACAGTCGGGGTTGATGACGCATTCTGGCCTGCAATTGGGCGGGTTGCCTATGTAACCTGAAATATGATAATAGACAAATTTACTTCAGCTTCTACAACCCTTTGCTGCCGGCTATAAGTGCCTTAACTAGTTTGAAGGTGAAATATTCAGTCTTGATGGTATCAAACAAAGTAGTTGTCCTTCTGACAAAAAAATATTTCATTTTACTTTGATTGTAAGTAGTCCATTGAAGAATATGGGTCGAAAGATCTTTGATAGTATCTTACCGTTTAGACAGGTGCACGATGGTTGATCACCGACCCTTCTACAAATCGAGTTTGGCCCACAGGGTGACGGCAAACAAGGATCAGCTTGTTTCGGCGGCGCCGGCGGTTGCTTTGGAATCAGCCTGCAGCTTTGGAATGGATCTCCGGTTTGTCCTTCGGGGCAACTACAAATAGGGCTATGGTTCCTAACTTCACATCTAGCGTTGGCGCCGCAAGATCCCGGACATGGATCGATACATTTTTGGTTGACACATGCTCTGTTCTGTGGACATTCGGCGCTCACGAGACATTCTGGTCTGCAGGACGGTGGAGCTCCCTGATAGCCTTGCAAACAAGAGCACACCGCGTGATCGTTGATGTTTTTACATTGGCTGTTCGGTCCACAAGGTGACGGGTTGCAAGGGTTTGCAATCCTTGGTGGCGGTTGCTCTTGGACCCTACAGTTTGTGAACGGATCTCCTGTAAAACCATCTGGGCAAGAACAGCTTGGGATATGGTTGATGACGTCACATCTAGCGTTCTGTCCGCAAGTACCCGGGCAAGGATCTTTACATTTGTTCCTGATACAAGCCTTATCTCTGGAGCACTCGTTGCTGAGCACACACTCCGGCCTGCAAGACTCGTACGGGTTCCCGATATATTCCGGAAGACAAGTGCAAACGCCATTGTGGCAGTCCGCGTTCGGTCCGCACGGCGAAGGATTGCAAGGATCCGTAGGAGGAGCTGGTGTAGTAACAGGAGGAATCAAGTTGCATCGGGTGAAAGCATCACCGGTATGCCCTTCGATACAGGTACAAATAGGCACGTGGTTGACGATATGGCACTGGGCGTTTACACCGCACGATCCTGGACACGGATCCTTGCATTTCTGGTTGATGCAAGCCAGTTGGCTGTTACATTCGGAGTTGAGGACACACTCTGGCCTGCAGTTTGGTGGGGAACCGATGTAATTCGGTAGGCAGGAGCAAGTTGGAGTGTTGCCGACAATCTTGCATTGAGAGTTGGGGCCACATGGCGATGGGGAGCAAGATGGTGGTCGCTCTGTTGTCACTGGCTCCTCCACACCTGCAAAAAATAACTCAGTTAGTAGTTATAAACAAGTAGCATTTATCAGTGTTGTAGAACTGGAAATATCGCAAACCTGGAAGTAGTATACCATTGACAAGGTATACACGAAAAAATAATATAACTGAAGGACTTACGTTGTGGAGCACATCTGGTGAATGGATCTCCAGTGAAGCCTGGTGGACAAGCGCATATCGGGTTGTGGTTCTTCGTAGTACAAACAGCTTTCAAGCCGCAAGTATTTGGACAAGGGTCGCTACATCTTTGGTTGATACAAGCTTTGTCTGCCGGACATTCTGAGCTGACGATGCATTCCGGTCGACAGTTTGGTGGGCTTCCGATGTAGGAGGGTAAACAAGAACAAACCTAGAGCAAAACATGAATAATGTCAATTGATGTATCGAGCAACTTACAAATAACTTAAGAGCTACACTACTATATAGAAACTCTGGATATATATACTAAGTGACATATAAATCTGAACACCCAGTTTAAATGGTTTTATTTTAATAAAATTTTGTATAAGTACTTAATGAAGCATAATAAGTAAATGATAAAAATTTCAAAAGGATTGCACTGCTTTAAAGCCCTTTGACCTTTAATAATGTGCGGATGCACCCTGATGAGCTACGCATTCTCCAACGCGCCTCGGCATGCTTCTGATCAGGTGGTCAATGTCCTCCTGTGGTATCTCATTCCAGGCAACCACCAACTCCTCTCGAAGTGCTTCTAGAGTCTGAGGAGGACGTTGCAAATTGAGCAATCTCCTACCCATCATATCCCACACGTGCTCAACTGGAAATAAGTCGGGAGATCTTGGTGGCCATGGTAACAATGTGACATCATTGTGTTGAAAGAAGTCTATTGTGACTCTTCCAACATGTGGTCGGGCATTATCTTGTTGGAAAGTTGGATCTGCCAGGGTGTCAAGATAGGGTAAAAGATGGGGTTCTAGAACTTCGTGGATATAACGCTGCGCGTTCATGTTACCTCTGATGAAGATTAAATGTGACCTGGAACCATAAGCTATAGCACCCCGAACCATAACTCCAACAGTGTGATGAACATGTCTTTCAACAAAAAACTGTGGATTCCTCCTTTCACCACGTCGCCTTCTAACCCTGGCACGACCATCGTGCATGCCTAAACAAAATCGAGACTCGTCACTAAAGACAATACTGTTCCATTCCTGATCCCAGAGTGACCGTTGTCTGCACCACTCAAGGCGATTACGTCGGTGTTCTCGAGTTAAAGGGAGGACCCAGTGTGGCCGGTATGAAAACAAGCCAAAACTTCTCATTCGTCGGTAAACACTTCGCATGCCAATAGGTCTTCCGTGTTCTGCAAACCATTCATTTGCAATGGACCTGGTAGTGGAGAAACGGTCCCTTAAGGCCAATAGTCTTAGGCGACGATCTTCACGGTCTGTTGTTCTACGGCGGCGTCCAGTGCCCCTTGCTCTTTGCGTACGGCTTTCTCGAAGCCATGCCTGACAACACCTAACCACAGTGTCTACACTTCTTTGCACTCTAACTGCAATTGCCCGAAAAGAAAGTCCAGCTTCCCGAAGTCCCACTATACGGCCCCTATCAAACTCACTAAGTTGACGAAATCGTACAGGTCTCCGTACTCTAGGCATCGTAACCGATCGTAAAGGATGTCAAGAACCAAAATCCGCCAACGTTCATTCTTTACTGCGGCTGAAATATTCATTTTTAGAGCGTTAGTGAATTAAAAAAAAGCAGTATAAAAACCGGAATGTCCAACTGATAAGGCTGAAAATATTTTCACTTGTTATTTACAGTAAGATAAATACATTCACCAACTTTTATTAAAATAAAACCATTTAAACTGGGTGTTCGGATTTATATGTCACTTAGTATACTTCATGTTATTATCGTGTAAACAAATAATATACAACAGTAATTGGGCACTACTATAGCTTCAGCTGATTCTAATGCTGATGTGTATGGTTGATCATATTTCTTCATTATTTGTAACATTACTAACCGCTTGGTCGTTGACATTTCTACACTGGCTGTTCGGTCCACAAGGTGACGGTTGGCATGGATTCTCTGGAATTCTTGGTTGTTCAGGAATCAGCTTGCAAGCCAAGAACGGATCTCCTGTAAATCCACTAGGACAGACACAATTTGGAATGTGATTATGGACGTGACATTCTGCTAAATCTCCACAGGTTCCTGGACATGGGTCTACGCATTTGTAAGAAATGCATGCCAGATTGGATTTACAATCGGAGTGAAGCTCACATTCCCTGTAAGAAGAAATTACATAATAAAATATAAACAAAAAATCACCCTTTACTAACGTGTGATGGCAATACCGTATGCATTTGTACAGTCAAAGATTGTGATGGATGGAATAATTCCAATGTCTGATTCTTACCTGTGACATCCTTTGACTTGATCATAGGGGTCACCCATGAATCCATTTCGACAAAGACATGCTCCAGCACCGTTACGTTCCTGACAATCAGCATTTGGTCCACAAGGTGATGGATTACATGGAGACGCTGGTGTTCTTTCAGTAGCTGTAATGTTGAAGCGACATATCAGTATCACCGTAAAGCAATTTTTTACACCATGGATCTGCCATTCACCACTGAGGGCAATTGGGCTAACATCAAAGAAGACAAATAAAAAATATGGACAAATACTTATAGGAAGTATACAAGGAAATTTTACGTAGCCAATGTTGTGTATTTCCCAGATAAAACTTAGATAGGAGAAATCAGATAAAATAGTAGTAGAAAGTGGTGATACAGAGTGAAAAATATCTATATGCCGAAAAATGATGAGAATGTTAGTATGGCACTATCCAAAATTATTCGATTCAGAGAAAGTATTTCATTTTACATAAAACCACTGTGGTGTTAATTTTGGATAGCTTCTTATGATACTGTTAGAGAAAAATACTCAGTAAACATATCTTACATGGAACAGGCAACGAACATGCATTGAACGGATCTCCAATATATCCAGGCAGACAAGAACATGTAGGGCTATGATTTACAACAGTGCATTGAGCATTTACTCCACAAGAACCTGGACACGGATCAGTACATTTCTCGTTTCTACATGCCAAGTTATTCGGACATTCTGAGTCGTTTATACATTCGGGTCTACAGTTTGGTGGTCTACCTATGAAGTTTGGAAGGCAAGAACATGCAGGCTGACTACCTACTACCCTACATTGCGAGTTTGGTCCACATGGTGAAGGAACGCAAGGGTTGCCGATCTGTTTGGGCGGAGGGGGCACTGAAAAGAAGAGGGTTTAGAAAGGAAGAAACAAGAGATATTGGTGGTTTGGCATTACGGCTTTGGACAGTTGTTTCATTTACTGCTTTGTGTTTAACACCTCCAATCATGGTAAATATAATTAATAAAAATATGGCTACTACTGACAAGCTTCTCAAGAATATCGTAACAACATGGAGTTTCAGCATGTAATTACATCTTTTGATATTTGATAGCTATTGGAACGACTAGCATTCGACTTTCTATGTTGGTAAATTATATATTTTGTTCAATTGGAGGTGTCCTTAAATGCCAAATCATCAATATCCAAGCCACCCGAAGAAACAACGTACGTTCAACCTTGACGCATCTAACAAATGGATCTCCAGTGAGCCCTCCTGAGCAGCTGCATATCGGATTGTGATTGACAACTTTGCAGTTCGCGTTGATGCCACAAGTGCCGGGGCATGGATCCACACATTTCTGCTTGACGCAAGCTTTGTCCTGCGGACATTCTGAGCTGACCATACATTCCGGTCTGCAAGTGGGCGGAGTGCCAATGTAGCCCACGTTGCACGAGCACACCGCGTGTCCGTTGACTTCGCGACATTGGCTGTATGGGCCGCAAGGTGACGGTTGACATGGGTGAGGCGGTTCTTCTACAACTGAGTTGAGGGCGATCATCAGTAAGGATTGAACTGAGTACTTCGGGATGAGTATAATGTGGTAGTACTGATACAGTATGATTCATCAGGTTGGTATGGGGGTTCCCAAGTTTGTGAAAGTACTGACATTATCAACGTCCAAACAATGAATTCAGATTAGGTAGAAGGACCTAGTCAAGGATTTGTTTGTCTTTTAAGTCTCATAGTATGTAGTGAGGATCAAAGTGCACTTGTCTTAAGTCATTTTTTTTACAGTTCTGTCATTAAATTCGTATATTCAGTATTTTTTCTTACAAGTGGGATTATTTGCAGGTAATTGTGGTATTAAAAGTAGTTGATGTTGATACAAAGCTGCACTTTGGTAACATTTGTAGACAAATGTTCTAAACGTATGCAGTAAAATTAGGCGATTTTGGTGACACACAACGCAATGTGAAAATAGGCTTGGATCCTTCTAATCCATTCAAATTCGTTGCTTGTAGCCTTACATTGATATGAGGGCTGTAGTTGCAGTTGGAAATCTGAATTTGTTCTAAGAAGTACTACCACATTAAAACAATCATGACAAATAGCTCCAAATAGCTCACCGGGACTAACAACCAGTTGACATGCCCTGATCGGGTCCCCAGTATATCCCGGTATACAAGTGCAAGATGGCGCATGATTCACAACTTGGCACTCGGCGTTCAGGCCACACGTGCCAGGGCAAGGATCCACGCATTTATTGTTAACGCATGCGCGACTCCTGTCGCACTCAGAATTCGTCACACATTCTGGTCTACATCCGGTATATGGGTCTCCGAAATATTCTGGTAGACAAGAACATGCTCCCGCGCCATTGCGCTCTTTGCAAATTGCATTGGCACCGCATGGTGAAGGGTTGCAAGGTTGCGGAGGCTGCTCTGTGATGGCGGCTACAAATAAGAAGTATGCTCATGCAAAAAGAGAAATAAAATACAAGCATTCAGTATAGTGCATGATCCAGTCAAATTGTGTTTTATGAATCAAATCAATCAAAGGTATGGACACATCCAAATGTCTCGAAAACTAAGGGTGGTAGAAATAACCTTGAAAATAAAAATTTAAGGAAATCAAATATCGCACCTTGCGGCGACCTTGGAGTTGATGTTGACATTCACCTTGAAGGTCATTTTAAGGTCAAGCTAATTCATTCAAATAAGCAGCAACAGGAAGCCAGACAAATTTCCTTCTTAACGGTATAATATAATAGGGGCTAAAATTACATCGAAAGGTTATTTCAAGGTCAATTGTCGTTATTTCATGCAATATTGCTGCAAAGCTGGAAAAGAGATAATATTAAAGAAGAACTTTCAATGCGAAAATTGCGGAATACCCAACGGCACATATAATAGCGACCTTCATTCTAACCTTGGCTATGACCTTGAAGGTAAAATTGAATATTTTACACCTGCAAATACTATCGGCCGATTCAGTCTAATCCACAAAAATAGGTCATTTGACCTTAAAATAACCTCTTGCTGTGATTTTACCGCCGTTAATATGCAACCTTTGAACATGAGATTTTTTTCCATTTTTAGCGCTGGGATCAAAATTGAGGGTTTTAATGTGAAAAAATCAATGTGTTCTTGAATTGACCTTCAAGGTCATAGCCAAGGTCAGGATTGACTATCCCGAAATTTCTGCACTAAGAGTTCTTCTTGAATCTTCTTCTTTTCTCAGTTATCCGTTGCAATATTTCATGAAATAGCAACTTTGACCTTGAAATAACCTCTAGATCTAATTTTTGCCCCTATGGTATTTAAACAGTTGAAACGGATTTTTTTCTATTTCTGCAATAAAAATGGGGGTTCCCATTTGAAAAAAATCAACTTGCCTCTGAAATGACCTTCAAGATGGATGTCAACGTCAAATCCAAGATCATCACTAGAAGCGTTATTTAATTTCCTAAAAATTCTGTATTCAAGTTTTTTCTAACACTCTTAGTTTCCGAGATATTTGGATGTGTGTACACGTTTGGAACACCCTGTATGTCATGCACGAAGACTTGAGATAAGAGATTAAATTGCTTATGGTAACACGTATTCTTATGGAGTCAATCCAGTCGCCACAGACAGCAACAGAAAAAGATATCAAATGCGCAAAACCTGAAAATAGTTTTCTGCGCAGTGTACATATCAGAGATATTCCATATGCGCGAAAACTGAACTTCATTTTCTGCGCAGTGTGCTCGTCGACACTTGGCTTCACCCCACCTCCTATCTCAGTTCTTTGTGGTATCATGTTCCAACTTGATTGGTTTATTTCCAAAGTAAGACAATTCCACTGGATTCACGTCGAAAGGAACGCGAAAAGAGCATCGTATCGAAAAAATTTCAGAATACTTGATGTCCAAATATTCTGAATATTGAATTGAATTTCTAAATCGAGCAAACGTATGAAAATTCGTCAGAATAGTGATGTAGATCTAGTCGATACGATGCACTACAGCAAATATGAGAAAGATACATAGTTACGAAATACAAATAATAAGATACTGTGAAGGATACATATGCAAGCTAAAAAGATAACAGAATGATTAAATCCAGGTCCCAGCGCTTACTTTATAGAAGTTGATAGGAGATCAAAAAACAACGACTGTATTGAAACACAGTATTTAATGTAACAAGCACACAACTTGACACATTTAGTTACTAAGGTTCCAAAAATAATTTGAGAATAGCTTTTTTTATGATTTCAACCTTGAGAGTTCACCTTACTGTGTCACTTATGTAATATGGTTGATATCCTATTTAAAATTTCTGTACCCCTGAAACTCATAACGTTGATTCAGCAAGCACTGGGACGACATAAAACTGCTACCAAAAGAAAGAGAAAGATCTTACTAGGCGGTATGAGACTGCAGCCAGTGAAAGGATCTCCAGTATATCCATCAACACATCGACAAACAGGTGCATGCTTTACAACTACACAAGAAGTGAAAGATCCACAAGACCCTGGACAAGGGTCCCTACATTTTTCATTTTGACATGCAAGATTTCCAGGACACTCTGCGTTTATAGTACATTCGGGTCTACAGTTCGGTGGTCTACCTATAAAGTTCGGCAAGCAAGAGCAAGCAGCTTGACTACCGACAACTCTGCATTGTGAGTTTGGACCACATGGTGTGGGTCTACATGGGTCTCCAATTGGTTCTGGTTTTTCTAAAAACATGAAAGAACGTACATGCATAGAGTAAAGATAGATACTAGCAAGAATATAGGAACGCTTGGAGGTCCAAAAGCTTTGGAAGCATGAAATAGGCGGAAATAGATATGATTCAGTCTCAAGTCCTACGAGAAACAGCATTGTCTCATTCGCACTGGAGTCTGTCTATAAATCGCAATTGCGCAAACCTTAGAATAGTGATGGACTGTATACCCTTTTCCATTTCCGTTTCAATTGACCCCAACACCTACACTTTATCTAATAAGATACAGAATTTCATCAACAGGCTACTTCACTATAGAAGAACATGCAACGTAAAACATGTGATGATAATTCTACTTCACAAAATAATAATACTGTCGAACCACTAATATCTGATCGACTGTATCTTCTAAAGTCACTGAATCTGTGACTCATGCTGCTTGTTGTTGAATTGACATGACAAAAAGCAGGTTCTAGTGCTTTCTCAAATAAGCATGAAGCATGGAAGATACAGTCTATCTGAGAAGATACACTAAAATACTCCAATGACAGTATGATTGAGCGGAAAATACAAGCATGCAAACATTTCCAAAGCTTTCGGAGCAACCAGCATGAACTAACGAAAGAACATAAAGCTTACTCTCTTCTACCACACATCTAACGAAAGGATCTCCAACATAATTCTGCGGACAGCTACATATAGGATTATGGTTCACAACTTGACAACGTGCATTTATTCCACATGTTCCTGGACAAGGATCTGTACACTTATTGTTTATGCATGCTCTGTTCTGTGGACATTCTGAACTAACCATGCATTCAGGTCGACATGCAGGTGGGGTTCCAATATAGTTTGCTTGACATGAACATACAGCGTGACCACCAATCTCTTTACAAATACTGTAAGGTCCGCATGGGGACGGTACGCAAGGATTGCCTCTTGGTTCCGGAGCTGAAGGAAGATGAAGATATAGCAAAGAGTAGAGAGCACATGCAGATCAGTCTTTTTGTTGATATGGAGTGGAAGTGGTCGATCTTTTACTAACACTTTCCAAAAGAAGGATGTTACAATAAGGTTAGATTATGTAGACTCCCAATAAAAACAAAGGTTGATGCTAGATTTTCCATAACATATAAGTACTAATTTGTGTATTGGATTCTAACAAAAGGTAATTCAATCAGATGCGCTTCAACACCAAACAGCGCAAAGACTGACCTACAGCGGAAGATAGCTTACTAGGTGGTGGTTGTCTACAGGAAGTAAGAGGGTTGCCAGTGTATCCAGGTAGACAAGAACATGATGGAGCATGATTGACGACGTTACATTCTGCGTTTATTCCACAAGTTCCAGGACAAGGGTCTTTACATTTATTGTTTACACACGCCTTTTCTCTACTGCAGTCAGAGTTTGTTACACATTCTGGTCTACAGCTTGTATAAGGATCCCCGAAGTATTCTGGTATGCATGTGCAAGAACCGACACCATTTCTTTCTTTACATATCGCGTTAGCTCCACATGGAGAGGGATTGCATGGTTCTGGTGGTGCTTCCGTTGGTTGAACGACTAAAATTTGAGGTTGGTTTGAAACGTGCTGTGTCCAGAGTATGTCTAACAAGACGGATGGTTAAGTAATTCTCTAGGATTGAGACATAAATCCCAGGCATTAAGTTTAATAATCGTGCTTTCACTAATGTTATGAAACTGCGGTGTCGTCAGATACATCGTTACTAACAGTATCATAAAAATATTCACATTAAGCAAATCTGTGCTTCAATCCTGGAAAACTATCTTTTCCAATTGTTCATCTTGTTGAGACATCTCATATACAACGACACGGACAGCCTCTTACTTGGTACTAAGCTGCACCCAGCGAATGGATCTCCAGTATATCCAGCCTTACAACTACAAACAGGCCTGTGACTGACCACAGTACATTCAGTATTTGTTCCACAAGATCCTGGACAGGGGTCAGTGCACTTTTCTCTTTGACAAGCCAAGTTTCCTGGACATTCAGCATTTATAACACACTCTGGTCTACAGTTTGGTGCATGTCCTATGAAGTTTGGTAAGCAAGAACAGGCTGGGGTGTTACCAACAACTCTGCATTGCGAGTTCGGACCACACGGAGATGGGTCGCAAGGATTGCGTGCGGGTTCCGGTTTTCCTGAAGAATCGGTTGTTTAGGTTTTGGTGGAACGAGACTGGTTAAACACTGAATTCAACAAATATTTCCACGGATATGCATTTTAAATGTGTTTATAGCTTGAGTCACAGTAAGTCATGAAGGGAAGAACAATCAATCATAGTCCGTGGAAATCACATTTGCTTAAAGTCTGTGTTAGCCAGTCCCAGTTGACATCCAACGAAGTCTTACTTTCTTCCTGGACACATCTGATGAACGGGTCTCCAGTAAATCCAGCCGAACAACTACAAATAGGATTGTGATTGACAACTTGACATCGAGCATTCAATCCGCATGTTCCTGGACATGGATCCTCGCATTTCGAGTTGATACAAGCTTTGTCCAATGGACATTCGGCACTGATCATACATTCTGGTCTACAAGATGGTGGTGTGCCGATGTAGTTTGCTATACAAGAACATACTGCGTGGTCGTTCACCACCCTGCATTGACTATAAGGACCGCATGGAGATGGTTGACAAGGCTCCACTTTTGGTAGAGGTAGAGCTAAAGAAAAAGTTCAGAAAGTAAAGCGTACCGTAATAGAGTTCGAAGAGAGCAGATTTGTTACGGAATACATTGGTATTGCACGAATTACAGAAGAATGGTATTGAAGAATCTCTAGGAAGCAACAATACATGTTGAAACAAGAGTGATTTTGTCGTATCTAGTATACTGAGCTCTTCAACTATATCTAATAAGTTCTGACTATATAAAATCGGCAATACCTATGCATTCCGAGGAGAGAGAAAGAAAGAAATACATACGAGGTTGGTAAACATGACAAGCGGTTGTCGGACTTCCAGTATATCCTTCCAAACAGAAACAAGATGGCGCGTGGTTGAACACCCTACACTCGGCGTTGATTCCACACATCCCCGGGCATGGATCTTTACATTTATTATTGATGCACGACTTATCTTTAGGACAATCTGTGTTTGTCACACATTCAGGTCTACAGCCTGTATAAGGATCGCCCGAGTATCCAGCAATGCAAGCACAGGACCCTGCGTTATTCTGTTCCCTGCACACTGCATTTGCTCCACATGGTGACGGGCTGCAAGGATTACGCTCTTCTTCTACGGCCTGTACTGGAATGGGCGAGCATCCAACAAATGGATCTCCAGTGTATCCAGGCACGCACAAACAGTTTGGTGAATGCTTCACAACTGTGCACGTGGTCTGAGAACCACAAGAACCAGGACATGGATCTTTGCATCTCTGATTAATACAAGCAAGATTTCCAGGACATTCAGAATTGATCGTACATTCAGGTCGACAATTTGGTGGAGCGCCAATGTACCCGGGGACGCAGGAACATGCAGGAGTGTTTCCAATGACTCTGCAGTTTGAATTCAAGCCACACGGCGATGGGACGCATGGGTTTTCGCTTGGTCTTGGTTCTGGACGTTCTAAAAATGATTTCAGTAAGTGCTTTGTCGAAGGGATCCTCATATGAGAACATTGGTATCACAATGACGCTTATTCTGACTCCAAAAGAAGATTGATTACATTAAAGATTTTCTCAATAGCTTTTTCGCATCTAGGGTTATTTCAGGTCGAGCTTCGGTTAACCGACTGTATTACTGAGCAAACTGTAATTTATGACTTTTGAGTATTTGTAAGATGTTCAAGCTTATTCCAAATATTCTACCTGGACGGAGAAATATAATTGTTGAGACTTGCACACTAAAACAAATATCGTGATATCAATGTCACTATATGAATAAGACCCTTCAGAATCGCGAGAAATCGTCTTACTCTCTTCCTGGACACATCTGATGAATGGGTCTCCAGTCATACCAGCTGTACAGCTACATATGGGATTATGATTGATCGTATGGCACCTAGCGCTCAAACCGCAAGTTCCAGGACAAGGGTCTACACATTTCTGATTTATGCAAGCTTTGACAGGTGCACAGTCGGTACTGACAGTACATTCTGGTCTACAAGCTGGAGGGGTACCGACAAAGTTTGGTAGACAAGAACATACAGCTTGGGCTCCAATTATTCTGCATTGACTGAATGGGCCACAAGGTGAGGGTAGGCAAGGTATGTTGGCAGGTTTTTCAACTACAAGAGAAGAAGTGTGAAAGAGAGAATAAAGTTGACACACACAACTGGTACCATGGTTCTTAAACAGTCCTAAACATGAGTAAGGTTATAGTAGTAGCGCTATATAAAAAAATAAATACACAACACGGGAAAACGACATTATGCTGACTCGGCAAGTTCCCTTATGATCATTTACAACTAGTACTCATTTATAATAAACTAATTCGATCTTCATTTCCTATTATGCTACAATGTCACATATTAATATAAATTTGCTGTATATTAGCTTATAAAAAAGCTATCAACTGCTAACTCGCTTATTATATAGTGATACCGATTCACTCATTTTTATGTAGAAAAGAATTGAATGCTGATGTTGATGGAATGTTCATGGGCTTTGAAAACGTTAACACTATTTGAACTATCTCACATATTAATATAAATTTGCTGTATATTAGCTCATAAAAAAGCTATCAACTACTAACTCGCTTATTATATAGTGATACCGATTCACTCATTTTTATGTGGAAAAGAATTGAATGCTGAAGTTGATGAATGTTCATGGGCCTTGATAACACTAACACTATTTGAACTATCTCACATATTAATATAAATTTGCTGTATATTAGCTCATAAAAAAGCTATCAACTGCTAACTCGCTTATTATATAGTGATACCGATTCACTAATTTTTATGTGGAAAAGAATTGGATGCTGATGTTGATGAATGTTCATAGGCTTTGATAACGTTAACACTATTTGAACTATCTTTGGAAGAAATACCATGGTACTACCGTGTGGTGACAAAGAGAGAAGAAAGAAGTTGGAAGTATTCTTACTGGCTTTAGGTGGTTCGTGGCAAGCACGGAGTGGATCTCCAGTGAATCCTGGCAAACAACTACAGGTCGGCACATGATTTGTTACCCTACAATCTGCATTTATCCCACAAGTACCCGGGCAGGGATCTTTACATTTGTTATTTACACAAGACTTGTCTTTGGGGCAATCGGAATTCATCACACATTCTGGTCTACATCCAGAGTAAGGATCTCCGAAATATTCTGGAAGGCAGGAACACGAGCCTGCACCATTTTGCTCTTTACAGACTGCGTTCGATCCACAAGGTGATGGATTGCATGGATGTGCCGGTTCTTCTTTCATAACCACTAAAATATATTTGTCATAAATAGTTGTACGAAGTGATTGGTTTACCCGAAATTGTATGTTTTGTGTCAGGATTGATTCTTTGATCCATTCGAGAGTTGTTGCTGATATGTGACTCAAAAATCACCATTCTCAGAGACTTTTTTGAATGAGCTTTCGCGTGAAGTATCAATTTGCAAGCACCTATACCTATATGAAGGATTTTGAATAAAAAATATTTGGTTCTTCCAATACATGCAAGGATTGAGCCAAAATCATCAACAGCAACTCTGCACAAATCACACAACTAAGGACCTATCAGCAAGAACGCTTGCTCCCGAACATTAGCTTACATTGATAGCATCCAGAAAACGGATCCCCCGTAAAGCCTGTCGAACAGTAGCAGACGGGCGTGTGGCTAACCGCTCTACATTCCGAATTTACTCCACAAGAACCGGCGCACGGCTCAACACATCTTTGGTTCACACACGCTCTTGTTGAAGGACATTCTGAGCTAACGGTACATTCAGGTCTACAGTTTGGCGGATGACCGTAATAATTGGGTAAACAAGAACACACTGGTCGGTCACCTATGACTTTGCATTCGGAGAACAGTCCGCATGGTGTCGGTATGCAAGGATTGACAGGCTTGTGGACTATAGCTGGACGCTCTACAAATAACAGAAACATGCAGAAAGCTGAAGATGGGAAGACAGTGTGTAGGCGAAGAATCGATTGCTGGCAAGAGATCATAAGGATATGTCTAGTATTTTTACACTTTTTGACTTCTAGCTTTGTTAAAATCCTTCATACAAAATTACACCATTCAAACCATTGACGTACAGGTCTAATGATAAGACAAATCTCTGAGGCAAATTATTTGGTTTGTTTGTATGGCAGCTTTTATGAGACGAAGAACAATTGATATTGAGGTAGACACAGCACTGACCCTTATTTGCCTAACAAAGGATTCTTAGCCTACCGAGAAAGTCATGCTTACTCTCTTCCTTGATACACCCAACAAAAGGGTCTCCAGTCCACCCAGGCGGACAACTACATATCGGGCTATGCACCACACATTTACACAGAGCATTATATCCGCAAGTTCCAGGACATGGATCAATGCATTTCTGATTTTGACATGCTCTATTTTGAGGACACTCAGAGTTCACTACGCATTCCGGTCTACAATTTGGAGGTGCTCCTATATAGCTAGGGCTACACGAACAAATCGCTCTGTCGTTTACTTCTCTACAGATACTGTATGGCCCGCAAGGTGATGGTGAACATGGCTTGGGTTTCGGTAAGATTTCTACAACTGAATGAAGAATGTTAGGAGAAGGTTACGTGTCAGTCCTTAGGGGGATCCAGTGAGAACTGCTCGAGGCATCCAGAAATATACTAAAAGGGATAACTTCTAAACGAACTGAAGAAGAAAATGGGTAACCATTCCTCGATTATTGCAACAAACACCTTTACATTCACCTAAAGTCACAGTGTGGTGTACAATTTCCTCAGCTGGAAATATTGGTCCCAGATTCTTTGAGGAAAATGATGTCGTCGTGACCTGTTACAGGATTTTTTCCTTGGATAGATCAGTTGGACTTGTGGGTCATTTGGTACCGACACGATAGTACAACGGCACACACCTGAAGAACATCGATTGCTGTTCTTAGTGAACAGTTTCCGGAGCACCTTATTTCAATTGAGAACGATTTGAAGTGGCCGGCTCGCTCTCCCGATTTGGTTCCTTGTGATTTATTTCTATTTGGTTTCCGAACTGATGTGAGCTGCCCAAAGCCACTACAACATTTTAATACCAACAACCAGGAAGAGAAATGCCAGAAATCGGTTTAATCAGTGCTTGGGGGATGGGGGACGTCACCTATCAGATTTGGTCTTCAAAACTATGTCAAAAAAAGTTTTAGAAATGTGCCTGCATTATGAAAAACAAATAAAAAGGTTCTGAATCATACATTGGGAATTAAGTTTGTAGGGCGCCTTTATGGCCTCCTTGATTGTCATCGTTTTCTACTTCTCCGTGTCAGCGCTCTATTTTGAGGTTATGTCACAAACATCTATTTGCATCAAATTGTGCTTGCTTTTGAGTTATATCATGTTTTATCAGTCTGAAATTTCCTACAATTTAAAAAGAAAACATATCTTTACAATAGGAGAGAGCGCTGACGCTGACACGGGACAAGTGTAATCTAGAAATTTTTGAAGGAAAGAAAGGAATATGACAATCAAGGAGGCCATAAACGCGCCCTACAATTGTAGGGACGACTGACGATACAGGCCTTAGTAACTGATATTTCTAAGTCACGAATCATACTGTGAAAGAAGAAGAAAATAGCTTAATAAGGTCATTATCAACACTTCCAGGGATTGAGTGGCAGTTTTGACGTATTTATTAAGATTCATTATAACTTTTTCAATAAATAAACATAGGAAGATTCTATTGGTTACTAATGATCAGTAAAATGTACAGCAACTACTGTCGTGCCAACGTTGCTTAAGTTTCTCATTATCTCATTGATTTCCGACTGGGGCTCTCGACCAAATCCTCACACAAACCTCCCTTTTCAAGGACCAACATTAACCTAAGGACTTCAAATCTTACTCGGTTCAAATTCTCTACAAAACACCAGCGCGTTTCCAGTGAAACCGGGCAAGCACTGACATTGCGGATTATGATTCGCCACTCTACATTCCGCATTTACTCCGCAACAGCCTGTACATGGATCGACGCATTTCATGGCCAAGCATGCTTTGCTGTGTGGACAGTCGTTGTTGGTCACGCATTCCGGTCTACATCCAGAGTATGGGTCGCCGAAGTAGCCTTCGAGGCAGGAGCATGCACCAGCACCGTTTCGTTCCGTGCAGATGGCGTTGGAACCGCAAGGTGACGGATGACACGGATCACGAGGTTCTTCTCTTACTGAACATGCATAGAATAGCAGATATGAAGGATGGATAGAGTATATATACAGGAAACTCATGCAAGTAGGTCATGAAACGAACGATTTTGTAACAAAAACACTAACAGAGAATCACTTGTGTCAATCTGTGCTTGTGACATTCAGTGGGATACTTCAAAACAGATCAGACCAAGGAGCTAAGAAAAAAGTCAATTATCTGTTATATCAGTATACGTTTATGTTAGTATTTTTGTCAAACAAAATTTTTCAATGATCGGTTGAACAAAATGCAATGATCTAGAACATACAAGCTTTAAGGCCTGGAGATATAGTCCTAGCTCTGTTGCGGCAAGCAAAAATAACCTCAAACTTAAATAGGTTTCATGTGATTATTATCATAGGCATTTGGACAATTTCGCTCTAAGCGTAATAGCCTGCTTGGTACAAATATTTAAACTTTACATTTTAGAAGCCACAAATAAAGCTATATTGCTAAAAACACCGACACAAAGAATAATACAAGAATAGATTACAACTTTACTTTTGAGAAGCTACAGATAAAGCTACAATGTTGAGGGATATAGAAACAATGCAGACTGAAGCAGAAATGTCTTTACAGTAATTGCTGCTTTAGTCTTTAAAAGCTACAGACAAAGCTATGAGAGAGAAAGAAACAATTGAAGAAGCTAAATATAAATCTACGATATAAGATATACAATGCAAAATGAAGTGAAGATGATATTTTTATAGATTGTTTCAACTACATTTTGTTGAAGGAGCTAAAGGTAAAGATAACGAGAATATATAGAAAATAACATATACTAAGTGACATATTAATCCGAACACCCAGTTTAAATGGTTTTATTTTAATAAAAGTTGGTGAATGTATTTATCTTACTGTAAATAACAAGTGAAAAAATGTTCAGCCTTATCAGTTGGACATTCCGGTTTTTATACTGCTTTTTTTTAATTCACTAACGCTCTAAAAATGAATATTTCAGCCGCAGTAGAGAATCAACGTTGGCGGATTTTGGTTCTTGACATCCTTTACGATCGGTTACGATGCCTAGAGTACGGAGACCTGTACGATTTCGTCAACTTAGTGAGTTTGATAGGGGCCGTATAGTGGGACTTCGGGAAGCTGGACTTTCTTTTCGGGCAATTGCAGTTAGAGTGCAAAGAAGTGTAGACACTGTGGTTAGGTGTTGTCAGGCATGGCTTCGAGAAGGCCGTACGCAAAGAGCAAGGGGCACTGGACGCCGCCGTAGAACATCAGACCGTGAAGATCGCCGCCTAAGATTATTGGCCTTAAGGGACCGTTTCTCGACTACCAGGTCCATTGCAAATGAATGGTTTGCAGAACACGGAAGATCTATTGGCATGCGAAGTGTTTACCGACGAATGAGAAGTTTTGGCTTGTTTTCATACCGGCCACGCTGGGTCCTCCCTTTAACTCGAGAACACCGACGTAATCGCCTTGAGTGGTGCAGACAACGGTCACTCTGGGATCAGGAATGGAACAGTATTGTCTTTAGTGACGAGTCTCGATTTTGTTTAGGCATGCACGATGGTCGTGCCAGGGTTAGAAGGCGACGTGGTGAAAGGAGGAATCCACAGTTTTTTGTTGAAAGACATGTTCATCACACTGTTGGAGTTATGGTTTGGGGTGCTATAGCTTATGGTTCCAGGTCACCTTTAATCTTCATCAGAGGTAACATGAATCTTGACACCCTGGCAGATCCAACTTTCCAACAAGATAATGCCCGACCACATGTTGCAAGAGTCACAATAGACTTCTTTCAACATAATGATGTCACATTGTTACCATGGCCACCAAGATCTCCCGACTTATCCCCAATTGAGTACGTGTGGGTTATGATGGGTAGGAGATTGCTCAATTTGCAACGTCTTCCTCAGACTCTAGAAGCACTTCGAGAGGAGTTGGTGGTTGCCTGGAATGAGATACCACAGGAGGACATTGACCACCTGATCAGGCCTAGGCGCGTTGGAGAATGCGTAGCACATCAGGGTGCATCCACACATTATTAAAGGTCAAAGGGCTTTAAAGCAGTGCAATCATTGTGAAATTTTTATCATTTACTTATTATGCTTCATTAGGTACTTATACAAAATTTTATTAAAATAAAACCATTTAAACTGGGTGTTCGGATTTATATGTCACTCAGTATATAAAGACATTCTGGGTTCACATTGGATTTTACTAAAATGATACTGAATTGTCTTAAGCTTAATAGTGCTTGTACATGGTTTTCAAAAGGCTCCGTTGCGGCAAAGCGGACAAAAACAGCAGGGCTCACTCATTACTCTGAGGTTATTTTGTTTATAGACGATTCTGAGAAAGTACAGGGTAAACAGTATTCTCGAAACAGCAGAAACATGATTGTGTTGTTATGTATCCGTTTTGGTTCTTTTGCGTACTATTTTATCGATGTTTTACGTTTGTTTTACGTTTGATTCGATTTGATGTAGCTAGAATGCAAGACTCCTGTCTTCTCCTCTTGTTGAGCTCTTGTAACATCAAGGCTTTTCCTTATTGAGTTGCATTCAGAAATATCCAAATACCCAGATCTACTTTTCCCTGGAATAATGTAAAAGTGCAGGTAGCCCCTTAGAAAATAAACTATGTTGTCAGTGTTATTTTGATTTCTAGTTTGAAAGAGGCCACCGAGGCCGCCGAAACATTAGTAAACTGTGATTTGATTTATCCAGTAGAATATGGAGGTTGATCAGCGAGACAATCACAGGATTACTTTCAACTTGGGCTTTTACTCTCGTAGCAAAAGTAGTAACTTCAGAGTAAAAAGCTTGAACTTTCTGCGAAGCTTTTATTTTTATTATCACTTTCAGGAAAAGCCAGTAGGTAGTATTTGACCAGGTTTTTTCTTCTTTTTCTTCCATATTCTGGCTACAGAGCTCAACTCCATGTGTTTCTGTCCTAAATCCACGAGAAACTATCCTGATTTTGATGCAGCTCAATAAGAAATGATACTGGTATATTTGAAAGAGTCGTCAATCTGGAACGAAGAGCTCTTTCATTCTGGTCAAAAGTAGTTCTTTTGAACAGTGCTTCTATAGAGATTGACATGTTGCTTCTGCTGGAAAAAATATTCCAAGCGATACTTAAAAATCCACCCCTTCAATCTTTGCTCCTTTTTCTGAATATATCCGGTATAGAATTTCCGCAAATCTCTATATGAGCATTAAATGACGTGAAGTCAAACCAGGACTGAAGTTCCAAAAGCCCGTTCATCAATAACTGCCAAATCCTATTCGCTGCAGTCCACACTATATTGCCACATCGGTCCCTTTGAAGATCCAGTACAAACCCCACCACCAAATAAACCCTACATGCAACTTACCGCGAATAGGCGCGCACTCCGTGAAAGGGTCCCCTTCGAATCCCTGCAGGCAGCTGCAAATCGGACGATGGTTGACGACGTTGCACTGGGCGTTGAAGCCGCAGGTGCCTACACAGGCATCCCTGCACTTGTTGGCGAGGCAGGCTAGCGTCAAGGGGCAGTCCTGGTCGATGAGACATTCGGGGCGGCAGTTGGGCGGCGCTCCGAACATACCCGGGAGGCAGGTGCATACGGCGCGGTTGTTCACAGCTTTACACTCGGCGTTCACGCCGCATGGAGACGGCACGCACGGGCTCACTGGGGGCGGCGGTGGTTTCACTGGAAAATAAACGAATTGATTATTTATTACACACATCAATTTAAGAGAATCATCATTTAACGGTGTTGCTTGCATTATGTTTATTGCAAGCAGTAGCAAACGGTCATTAATCCATTAACCAATTCAAACAGCTAACACTGGGTCAAGAAAAGATCCTACTAAGGCAGTTACTCTGCTGACACATCAAATTATTTCTGAAAGTTCATAGTATCGGACTAAACTCCGGAGATCATAGTAAATATCTAATTTCATTTCTTGGGTGTTCTACTCTTATCTGGTTTTTAACTACCTGACGTCAGGGTACGGCATGACGACGGGGCAACCATCGTAGCCGAAGAGACCTATTCAAGTATTATTTGTTAGCTGACGTGGCTATGATTTGTCGCCAAATATTTCAACAGGTTAGTTTAGCTACAATTGCTGGCGATGTCGACGTCTCCATGGTCTCCAGGTGAGGAAGGGTCCTCAAGAATATTCGTGATTGTAAAGATTAGGCTATGGCCTCAACATCTTCCTATTGGGATTGTTCAAAGGATTTGGTATACCATTTGGACGTTTTACTAATTGTTCTGCCGTCACTACACCAGCTTACAAAAGTTTTTGTCGTCGTGACAAAATTCCATTAAAGTCTGAGTGCTACTTTCCGAGTTTCAGAGGAGCTAAGGATCTACCGAAGAGACAACAAATGAAAGACATTCTGATGGACATGTTCTTATTACCGTGCCGTTGAAAGCAGCAACAAAAAGGATTATCCATACGGAATGTTTGACAATGATACCTGCTTGAAGATCATATTCATCCAACTGTTAAATTGATCGGTGTGGTGGTCTTAGTATATGTTTATACACCATGGCACAAACATTTGGCGTATACACCTTACCAACCTACTTGCACTTGTACGTTCATCTTTTATTTTCAAAATACCAAATCTAATCTAAGAATATATACAGTATATTCAGATAAGAGATAGACCGGACATAAACAAGACCACGTGATCATCGAACGCTGTAACATTCATAGTAGATGCTGCTTTGCGTAACTTTGTAGTAAATTAGCACAATTCGATGTGTATACGATTGGTGATGGATATAGGATCATGTGGGGGTGGGGTAAGAAATATATAATGATGTAAATATACATAAGGGTTTCAAAATTTTCGCTTCGATTTCCAGCTTCGGATGCCGCCTGATGTTTGGTGAAATACAGTCGAATATAATCTCAAAATGGCGTTTAAATTAGCCTAAATTAAAAATAATCGTATATCTCTTAAAATTGCTTTTAGAATATTGATTAGTATATTTTTTGATTTCTAGGTAAATATGTAACCAAATTAAAACGTTCAAAACGTAAAAAAATGTGCATGGTTGAACATTTTCAGAAAGTAGATTCTTGAATAGGTTTTGCCAAAATGGGTTCAAAAATGTCAATAATTAATTAAAAAATACAGTAGCTATATAATTACTTATAACTTACCGAATTTGATGAACGACATGTTTTATTGGAAAGATGAGCTTGATGAGCTTTCATCATCGCTACTGCCTGAAGCACCAACGTCAATAATGAATGGCTCGACTTGTTCCTCTAAAATATTGTCCAGTTCCCACATTCTCTTTTCAACTTTGTCTTTCACGTGCTTAATACAGTTTTCCCATTTTTGCGCTGTTATTAATTCTAGTGCTTCTTTAAAAAGTCCTTTGAGGTCACAAAATTTAAAAGTTGTATTGTGCTTAGCTATATAATTTTTTACCTCTGCCCATATGAGCTCAATGGGATTGAGCTCGCAATGGTATGGAGGTAAACGGAGCACAGTTTTATTTTGACTTGCTGCCATTTCGTCAATGGCGTATTTTTGATATTCCGCCTTGTGATCCTTGACAATTCTTAATAATTGTACTTTCAGCATTGCTTCTTCAAAGTTGATATTTTTCGAGCGGAGCCAATTTTGAACATCAACTTTCCTTGACGCCGTTGTTGGGACCTTCTCCATTCTTCGAGAATGATAAGGCGCATTATCCAACACAATTACTGCGTTTTCCTCTAAGTTCGGTAAAATTTTTGAAAACCACTGTTCAAACGATTCGCCAGTACTAACTGGTGTAGATTTATTTCAATAAGCGAACCTTTTTCAAATGTTTTCATCACATTCAGCGAAAAAACATTGAGACATGAGTATCAGATTGCTATAATTGGGATTATTTAGTCATATTGAAAGAAAGAATATTGAACGTCGTATGATTACTCAGCGCTTCACAATTTAATTTAAAGTTATAAACCTTTAAAAAATGAATGATCAGGAACCTGAAATACGCGCAAATATTAATATTAACAAATTATAACTTTATAAAGCTTAAAGTATGAATTAAAATGATTAGAAATATTAGGAACGGTACACAATATAAAACTTAGTAACTTTTTTTAAGTTTATAATATTCGACATATTTTAAGATTATATTAAAAAATTATTGAAATATCGAAAACACATAAAAACATGGCTTAAAAAAGTTCTAACAAATGAAAATGACAATAAAACATCCACGCATTTTATCGAAAGTTATAAAAGTTTTGTTACTTGTAACATGTTTTATCTGCCCCCTGGAATTAATGTTTAGAACCTTGTTCCCAAGGTTTGAAAAACATCCGATTGTTGTCTATTACTCGTATTTACCTGCTGGATTTTTTAATCCGGTGGACAGTCTATCTAGAAAGGCCCTCCTGGATGAAGTTACAGAATCATCAACCCATACTTGTAGTGTGTCCTGCGTTTACCCACGTTTCATCAAGGTAATAAATCTTCCTGTTTTGATTTCTGTATTTCCCAATTTTTGTTAAATAATCCCTCCTCCATAGCACAATTTCTTCTCTATCCAGTAGTAAACTATTACGACCCCGTTTTTTCCATTTGAAATTTAAATGCTTCAGTAACGCATGGAAAGTTGATCGTTTGAAATTTGGCAACGTTGTATCTCCATTTACCTCCTGCAGTACTTTATCTATAGTAGGTATTTCATTCCTAAAGAAGAATTCGTGCACTTTCCTCCTAATCGCATGCTTATCAGCTTCATCCAATGATTTAACAATACTTTTGCGATGTTTACTGGTCATTGGCTCAGAAAAGGTGTGATTTTTTTTGTATTGTCTTAACACATTAAACACTGATGCGCGACACACCCCAACTTTGTGAGAAGTGAGAAACCTTCTCAACAATTTCTTTGATAGTTGATGCCTCGTTCTCCTCGCGCTCGATCTTATATATATTCAAAATGACTTCTTTCATTTCTGCACTCAGGTGTCTTTTTTTAGAGCGTTTCCTAGGTGGACTACAGGAGTTTACAACTTCATCGGCAGTATCTGTACTACTGGGCATTTTGCGCAAGCAGATGATAACAATAACAATCAATAACAAGGTGTAACAATAACAACGACAAACTCAACAACTTAATAAGATAACAAACGAAAACGTCCAAAGAAATATCAAATTGCAATGATGCACACGACATACGTAACACGTCTGAACCTGAATGTGACACTCTGCCTTGATACGACTGCTCTGCCGCTCGGCATAGGCATTTAATTGCGAATTGACCAATGAGGGCTCCTGTTTTACGTCGAGACGGCGGCGTTAGCGTGAAAATCACCCGAACCTTTTGTTTACATCCGGTCTATCTCTTATCTGAATATACTGTACTATATCTTACCTTGCTTAGTACACTGTATGAATGGATCTCCAACATAGTTCGGTGGACAGCTACAAATCGGGTTGTGGTTGTTCACCTGACACCTGGCAGCCACTCCACAAGTACCGGGACAGGGATCTTGACACTTTTGGTTGATGCAGGCCTTGTCCAAGCTGCACTCTGATGTGACCAAACACTCAGGTCGACATAGTGGTGGAGAGCCGAAGTAACCGATTTGACAGGAACATATCGCTTGGTCGTTTCTTACACGACATACACTGTTTGGTCCGCATGGAGATGGTTCACAAGGATTCGATGGTGCTGAAAATTGAATCAAACAATGAATAAAGTTACTGTTTCTAGAACTAGCTGTATAAAGTTAAATTAAAAATACTCACGTTGTGGTGGTGCTTGCCGACATGCTGTGAATGGATCCCCGATCAATCCTCGTCCACAAGTGCAAACTGGAACATGGTTCACGACACTGCATTCAGCGTTGATGCCACACAGTCCCTGACAGGGATCCCTACAGTGCTGTGAGAGACAAGCCAAATGGCTGGGACATTCGGAGTTCATTGTACATTCAGGTCTGCATCCGCCGACGTAAGGATTCCCGATGTAAGGAGGTATGCAGGTACACCTGGCAACACCGTCGCTTTCCGAGCATTGTGCGTTCTCGCCACATGGTGAAGGGTTGCACGGGTCTGGGGCTGGTAGAGGTTTAGGTATCTTAGAGCAACCGATGAAGGCGTCGCCTTGGAATCCTTCCAAACAAGCGCAGAATGGTTGGTGGTTGATTACGTTACACTTGGCGTTCCTGCCGCATAGCTCTACGCAAGGATCTACACATTTCTCCCTGATGCAAGCCTTGTTCTGTGGACATTCCTGGTTCAGAGTACACTCTGGCCTGCAGTATGGCGGAGTACCGATGTAGTTTTTATCACAGGAACAAACAGGTCTTCCCTGTCTTACTTGGCAAATAGAGTTCGGTCCACAAGGCGATGGTACGCATGGATTTTCTGGCGTTTTGGGCTCCTCAGGAACGTTGGGTGTATAGCAAGCTGAGAAAGGATCACCTTGCTGCCCAGGTGGACAGCTGCATATCGGATTGTGATTGATGACAGTACATAAAGCGTTTGCTCCACAAGTACCCGCGCAAGGATTCACACATTTCTTGTTGATGCAAGCCTGAGTCTGTGGACATTCTGAGCTGACGATACACTCCGGTTTACAAGCTGGTGGGGCTCCCCAATAACCAGGCAAGCACGAACATGTTGCAAACCCTTGATGCGACACGAGACATCGACTGAAAGGTCCACAAGGCGATGGATCACAAGGATTCGGGCTGATCGGTACCAATTCGGTGGAGGTATGCGGATAGCAAGTGATGAAAGGATCTCCAGTAGTTTGCGGTGGACAGAAACAGATCGGTATGTGGTTGGTGACTTCGCATTGGGCTCCAACACCGCAGACACCAGCGCATGGATCGACACACTTGTTGCTGATACACGCTTTGTTGAGAGGGCAATCAGGGTTGACAACACACTCTGGTCTGCAGGCGATCCAAGGGTTGCCATAGTAACCTTTCTTGCAAATACATGATATCGCGTTCTTGTGGTCTTTGCAGATGGCGTTTGCTCCACAACGGGTCGTGTCGCAGGTTTCGACGCGGTGGTCAGGCTCTGCAAAAGTAAGTATTCTATTAGAGTCAACAAAAATATTTTCAAAACACCAATGGTGAGGCCAAGGGTACTGAACTACAGATTTTTCTAGCTTGTGAGACTCATTCGGTAGAGTGTTGCATATTTAAGAGTTTTCTTGAATGAAAAACATTTAATGTGAATTGACAATAGTGGTGGTTTTACTTACTTAGTGGTATAGAGCAGTGCTGGAATGGATCTCCAATAAGTCCAGTTGGACAGCTACATACAGGTGTGTGAGAGACGACTACGCATTCCGCGTTGACTCCGCAAGATCCAGGGCAAGGGTCGACACACGAGAACCCAAGACAAGCCTTATCAAATGGACAATCAGCGTTGATCAAACATTCAGGACGACACTGGGGATTATACGGAGCACCTGGTCCTAAGCAAGGGTCACATATGGCTATTTGGGTTCCGTAGATGTTGCACTCTGTGTCTCCACATGGTGAAGGCAGGCAAGGTTGTATGGTGGCATTGGGGTAGCTTGGAATGGAAACGGTTGGAGTTGGGATACATTGCAGGAAAGCATCCCCCATAAACCCTTCAGGACAGATACATGTAGCGATGTGGTCTCGTACTTGGCACGTAGCGTGCAAGCCACACAGGTTTCCGAGGGAGCATGGATCTATGCAATGCCGATCAATACAAGCTTTGTTCAAAGGACATTCTGAGTTGAGGGTGCATTCAGGTCTACAACCAGTCTGAGGATCACCGTTAAAGTCGGGTAGGCAGCTACATACGGCTCTGCCGCCAATCGCCTGGCAAACTGTGTTTTGGCCGCAGGGGCTTGGTAAGCATGGATCACGTTCTGGCATTCTTTCAGGTTGCGGATAGCATCTTACAGGTGGATTGCCGATAAAGCCAGGTCTGCAGGTGCAAATCGGATGGTGTTGTTCTACCCTGCATACAGCGTTTATGCCACAACATCCGGGACATGGATCTTTACATTTGTATCCGATGCAAGCTTGATGATCGGGACAATTTTCATCAACGACACATTCGTATCCGTGACAGCCTGCAGGTCCAGTAGGATCACCTCCCATGCCATCAGGACATTGACACATCGAGTTGCCATCTGATGTTACTACGCACTGTGCTCCTGGCCCGCAAGGGTTTGGAGTACACGGATTTACCGGTTCCAGTTTACAACCAGAATACGGGTTCCCAATATAACCGCTCCTACAATAACATTGCTCTTGGTTGTTACTGACATAGCAATCCGCATTAGGCCCACAAGGACCAGGACTGCATAACGGGGTGATTTTAGGTTCTGAGCAGCTTCTGAATGGATTTCCGACAGTTCCTACTGGGCAGACACAAACAGGTTCTCTGAGGGGATCACAAGTGGCTCCTTGGCCACACGGATTAGGCTCGCAAGGGTTCTTAGCCTCGACACAACCCCGGATGGTATTAGGACTTTCAAGGAACCCAGGGAGACAGGTGCACTTGGCAAAGCCGTTACTGAGGATGGTACATTGTGTGTTAGGGCCACATGGAGATGGATCACATGGGTTCTGGGGTAAGGCGCAAGGAACGTGTGGTGGGGTGCCTTCGAATTCTGGGAGACAGAAACAAACTGCGTTGCCACCTACTACACGACAGCCAGAGTTTGGACCGCACGGATTTGGTTTGCAGTCGTCGCCTTCAGGTACTGAAAAGAAAAAGCAGTATGATGAGAACAATATAGACAATATAAGAGTTGCTTGAATAGTCTTTTTTGAACGACACCAGTGAGATACACTGGTCGTTTATTGGCTATATGTTTGTTGCGGCAAATGATTGAATAGATATCATGACCTTGTAAAGGAAAAAAGATTCGCGAGTACTTACTGCAATTTTTGAATGGATTTCCAGTCAGGCCCTTCGGACAATAACAGATAGGGTTGCCATTGTCCAGTTCGCAGAGAGCGTTCAGTCCGCATGGATTTGGGTCGCATGGGTTCTGAGGCGATTGACAGCTGACGTGAGCGTCTCCTTGGTAACCGGGTGGACATTTGCAGGTGGATACATGATGGTTCACTTCACATATGGCGTTGGTACCGCATCTGCAGGGCGATGTACATTCACCGTTCAGGCAAGCTTCGTTCGAAGCACATTCGTCATCGGATCTAGAGCAAACATCACATATGTACACAAGTTCCAATAGATAGTCGTTATTTTGAAGATTCGTAAGCAGTTCGGTATATGTTGTGCATAAACAGAACTCGAACTACGAAGACGAAAATTGCTTCAGTTTGGCATTGTTTACCACACGAGATCTCAATTTTCATAGACGTAAGCCTCTTACCTGCATCCTTGAACCAAAAGACATTCGACAAATGGGTTCCCTTGATGTCCTGGGAGACATCTGCAATCGATTCCGTGGTCTTTGGGTATACATTCCGCGTTTTCGCCACAGGAGTCTTCGAAGCATGGGCTTATACATATTCGGTTCAGTCTATCACAGAGCTTGTTTGGTGGGCAGTCTTCGTTATATTGGCATACTGGTTTGTAGTCGATCACTAAAATTAAAATAATTCAGTAATATTAGATATCAAAGTAGCTTTCTTGGAGACAGTAACATTTCTGGGGGCGAGATCGACTATGGTCCTGTTATTCTCAACAGACTGAAGGTTAGTTCGCTTGGAGGCTAAGTTGAGGATACGTCAATTATGGGCTAATAGGTGCATAAAGATCTGAGGAGAGTATACAGATGAAGAGCATAGAGACACTCATCATTAGTGATGATTCTCACCGAGCACTAAAGACTGAATAGACCATATTCCGTCATAACTTTGAAGGAAAATCATCTATATCCTGGGAGAAGAACAAAACATTGTTTGACTTTTTGAACAAATACGTGAAATTTTTCAGTTGCTAGGTTACAATATAAGCACATATTTGATATAACGCAATGGAGAGCGGTGTTAACAGATTTTCTTAGAGATTTTATCTGGAACGATACAACGATATCTGAGGCACTCCAAGAAAATCTGTGTCGATCCTAGGATTTCCAGTGATATTCTAACGAGTTTCAATAGGATCTCAAGAAACTTGAGCGGAGAAAAATTAATGCTGAACCCTTCAGTAGAGGAAATTATACAGGGTGTTTCAGTTTATTGTTGCATAACTTTAAGATTCGATAGAACTTTTAAAATTATTGCATAAAGTCTATATAAACATCGGTCGAAAAATGTGTGGCTTCCGAAATACAGGGTGTTTAAATTTACTTTCTAAAATAGTTTTTTTTAAATATTTCGAACAATATTTGATGTATAACAGTGAAAATTGGTATACAAGGGTTTTTTGGTACGAAAAAACGAACCATGGGCATAGTTTTACTGTAGCCGCTAGAGGGCGCTCTCTACTGAACCTGTAGTGTATTAAAATGACCGAAAATTTTTTCTTAGTGCAATTTTTTGCTTTTTGAATAGAAAAACTGATTCTTCGCACTTTTCAACATAAAAAAGCTCTCTTGTGAATTTTCGTTATAGTTAGTCGTTTTTGAGATATTTTGATTTTTAAGGTTCGATGCATTTTTAATTATTTATGATAAAATAACCTTAAAAAGTCAGTATCTCGATAATTTTTAGAAGTAGGCTGTGCCTGCAATTATTTTTGAAATTGAAAGCAGAATAAGGTTAAACGTCAATTAGTTGACAATTAGTTTTGTTGTCTGTTGAAACCTGAAACGTTTTTTTGCAATTGTGAATGCACGAAACTTAGTTTCTTTTACCTGTTTTTTTTTAAGTTTTATAAAAATGCCATTTTTATTCTCCAATCAAGAGTTAGCGGATATTCATTTTGTGTATGGCTTTGTAAATGGAAACGCAGCAGAAGTAGCCAGAGAATACGCACGAAGATTTCCAAACAGACGACATCCAACTCGCTCAGTATTTGTAAGAGTACATCGCCAAATAATTGAAAATGGTTTTGGAAATCTCCAAAGTGATCAAAACATAAATGTTCGTCAGCGCAGATTTACCCGTATGATTCTGCGTGAGTTTGATAGAGATCCGACCACAAGTGTTAGGAGAGTTTCTGGTGCCTTGGGAATTTCAGCAAGCCATGTTCACCGTGTTCCTAGACATGACTATAGACGTCCTTACCATTTGCAACCTGTGCAAGGACTACAGCCAGGGGACGGAGAACGAAGAATCACATTTTGTCAGTGGATTCTTGATAGAACTGATAATAATAGGGAGTTTTTAAGTAACGTTTTATGGACCGATGAGTCATGCTTCACTAGACGTGGAGTGGTAAATTTTCATAATCAACATATTTGGTCGCATGAAAATCCGCATACAGTTCGGAAAAGAAATTGTCAGCATGAATTTAGTGTGAACGTCTGGATTGGTATCTACCGTAATCGACTATTTGGACCCTACCTTTTACCTGCAAGGTTAAATGCTGCGATATTCTTGGAATTTTTAAAGGCTGAACATGCAAATATGCGGGATGATGTTATGTTAGATTTAAGAAGATTGGCCTGGTTCCAGCTTGATGGTTATCCAGCTCATTATTCGAGAATGGTTAGAAACTGACTTTACGAAAATTATCCAGAAAGATGGATCGGCCGGGAAGGACCAGTCGCCTGGCCTCCACGCTCCCCTGACCTAAATCCGTTAGATTTCTTTGTGTGGGGATTTCTAAAAGAAAAAGTGTACCAGACTCCCGTAACCACAAGAGATATGCTAATAGACAGAATCAGGAATCCATGTGATGAAATAAGGCCTTATTTGAATAATGCTATACCACGTTCGATCATTCGTAGATGTGAATTGTGTATTGAACAATTGGGTTTACATTTCGAGCAACTACTTTAGATTTTGTATGTTTGTCCTAACTATCCAATAGCATTTTAGTTGTAAATAATTAATTTAAAAATAATATTGGAAAATTAAACAAATTGATATTCTGTTTTTTTGTGTTTATTTGGAGTTAGGAATTATTGCTGTGTTTAAAAACACAATCTAAACGATCATCTTAATTACTTGTAATGCCCAAATCGAAAATGTAAAAAAAATATTATTTCCCGATAAATAATTAAAAATGCATCGAACCTTAAAAATCGAAATATCTCAAAAACGGCTAACTAACGAAAACTCACAAGAGAGCTTTTTTATGTTGAAAAGTGCGAAGAATCAGTTTTTTTATTCAAAAAGCAAAAAAATTGCACTAAGAAAAAATTTTCGGTCATTTTAATACACTACAGGTACAATAGAGAGCGCCCTCTAGCGGCTACAGTAAAACTATGCCCATGGTTCGTTTTGTCGTAAAAAAAAACCCTTGTATACCAATTTTCACTGCTATACATCAAATATTGTTCGAAACATTTAAGAAAAACTATTTCAGAAAGTAAATTTAAACACCCTGTATTTCGGAAGCCACGCATTTTTCGACCCATGTTTATATAGACTTTATGCATTAATTTTAAAAGTTCTATCGAATCTTAAAGTTATGCAACAATAAACTGAAGCACCCTATATATACAGCGGAATGGTTGAACATTTTGTCTTCCAGTGAGAGCTAAGTAAAGTTTGATAATGAGTACAGGAATAAGGACTTAGTGCCGATTTCTAAGAGATCATTGAAAGAGACTGTATGTCAAAATTGTTATATGATTTACTGATTCTACCCAGAAAATGAAAACAATGTTGGGCAAAAGCGATAGTTAATAGTTTCTGGAGCAGAACAAAGAGCATAACTTATTTAGCCTTAAAAACGATACATCTGGTCCCTAAAGATAGTAAGCTTGGATCAAAATGAATAATGCTCTGTAGATATCATAACCCACTAACGCCAACGTCCCTCAGGGTTCCTTTCTCAGGCCTATCATTCATACACTATTTATAAATGATTTAGTTAGTCTTTTATTTTCCTCCCTGATCTTGTCTAGTAACTGGACAACCAGACAGGATGGACTTGCTATTATACAGGGTGACTTTGAAGTTGAGTCATTAATTTTCAGATAATGATTGTAGAAGGAAGATAAACCAAAATATGTGTGTAAAAATAAAAAAAAAATTTTACCTTGTTTTATAAAGTATCCTCCCGACAAGTATTTCAGTGCGGACCTGTATTTGATCGTGAGGTCTTGGAGCACCGGCATGCCCTCCTCTGTGAGGTTTTAAGTCACCTGCTTCACGGGCCCGTTGTACTACATTAACAAAGGCACGAGGGGTTGGTTGCACTCGATTGGGAAACCGATCCGCATAAATATGTGCCATTTTTTATTTCGTTTGAGCCACGCAGCAAACACCACTATTCACTCACGCGTTACCGACTGACACATTGACTGAATAAAAACATCGTGATCAGCGTTTCAAATTCTTTCGCTTTTTTGTTTCCGATGCGATGAACCGATAAGGCGGAGTATATCCGTTGTTGCCAAACACGAGCACATAATATTATTATTGAGACAGGGCGGTACTCAAACTTCTAAAGGGCTATAACTTTGTTACCTTAATTTTACCACAAAAATGTTAAAGGAAAAAAACATTTCTTTTGATCAGATCTACTCACTGTTAAAATAAATGACTCAACTTCGAAGGCTTAACCAAGAGACAGAGGTCCTACAGACAATGACGAATAGTAGAGGTTGTACATTTTTTGAAGGGAATTTTAACTTACCAGCTGTACATCCAACGTATCCGTTTCCCTGGAATCCCTCCTCGCACGAGCAGTCCGATCCATGGTTGACGTTGATGCAGACCGCATGTCTGGCGCACGGGTTACGTACGTCGCACGGTTTCTGGCACGCCCTGTCTATGCACGCCTCGTCATGCGGACAATCCTCGTTTCTAGTGCAACTAGCTGTTGGAGGTAGAAAGGGTGCGAAGAGAGATAGATGAGTGTGAGTCAAGATGAGTATGTACAAGTAAACTGGTTTTACATATACATACGTACATTTTGATACAATTCAGAACATAGGAGGCTCCGTCGATGGTATGACAATGTTGTTTAAGGTAATATGTAGCGTCAAGACTTTTCAAAAGTTTTGCTTGTCTACGTAAAGGGTCACGTACACTTGCATACAGGTGATGGAAGAGAGCAGTCTGCATTCGGTTATATTAAAGTAAATGCAAACAGTGTTTATGCTACTACATACGGGATATGGGTCTTTGCACGTATAGCCGATGCAATAACATTACTCTTAATTATCACTGACATAGACAATCCGCGTTAGGTGTACAATGCTCGGGGACTGCTCAACGTGGTAATTTTAGGTTCTAAACAGCGTCTGAAGGGATTTCCGACTGTTCCTATTGAGTAGATACAAAACAGGTTCTCTGACGGGATCAGAAATAGACCATTGGTCCGAAATGGTTCTTAGCCTCGACGCATGGTGTTGCAAGGAAACGAGTTAGACAGGTGCGAGACTGTTTCTAAGGATAGTACATTGTGAGTTAGGGCCACATGGAGATGAATCACATGGATTGTGGGGTAATGTGCAAAAAACGTATGGTGGCGTGGTGAGCCATGAACCAATCGCGTTGTCCATGCATTCACAATGCTCTTTGTCAAGGGATGGTTCAGCACCAGCTCATTTCATGCACTTCACGATAAATGCTCCTTTAGCTATCCTACGATTTTGAGCTTACGCGTATTATCTCTTCCTGCTTCCTGGTAAATGTTCCCAAATTCTGACAGCTGTTGACGCTTATCAAAGAAGTTTCAGAATGTATCCATTTTCAGTAAAATATTTAATATGCTTCTCTCCGATAATGATTTGAGGAGCGACTATTCGACCTGTTTGCAGATATACAGTTCCCTGAAAGGTAATAGAACTACGACCACTTTCTATGAGTTGCCCTCTTGGTGATCCTTTAGGTATATGACGGACCTTCTTCGCAGAGGACATAAATAACCATGCGACTTTCAGTCTAACTCATTATAGATTTTTTGGTCCTGATTCTACAACTTGGAGAAATGTTGCCCTAGCCATCTCCTGTTCTCACGTGATACGTCGTCCTTTACGATTCAGGAAGAATTGAGATTATATCTTCAGTGATTTTGAATTCCGACTCAGCTCTGCTGAAAACATTAATGAAACCATGACAATGCAAATATATAAACTCTGGGCGCTGAAGAAAGACATTAAACGTAAACAGTGATCAGCACGTGAACAGATCCCTCGAAAGCATCCACGGATATACTCCAGTCACTTTAGGTCTAAACATCCTCGGCAGTGTATTTCTAGTGAATCTACAGACCCTTTTTCGTGTCATCTTGAGACTAGAAAAAGGATGACTGTTAAAATAAGTTACCTTGATCTTTCATGAGCTCCCAGTACAAAACATCATCGATATATTTTTGATGTAGGAACAACAAATTGATTTAGAAAACATCCACTTTGAACCTAAATTGGCTGGAGTAACATCGATCTACAGACAAATTCAAGGTCACTAGCAGTCGTCGGCGCTCTACGAATCTGCACAGGTTTGGACTTGTAAACGTGATTGTAGATGACACGACAGGCATCTAACAGTTAATTCACGCACAGGATTGCATTGCATACGCATTACGCATTCAGTAGCGTATACTCGTTTTTCGCGAGTGGAACGTTTTGTTTATATATTGCCTAAGATACGATGTCTGACACAGATACAGCCGACGAAGTGGTTGACATCAGCGCAACCCCACCCAAAGAAAGGGCTAAGAAGCTACATTTAAGTGCAAATGAAAAACAAATAATATTAAATATATACAAAAACCAAATTCAAGAAAAACCCGATTTGGTCGTGGACGAAGTTATATGTAAGGTAGCACATATTTCTGGAGTATGTCGGTCCAGTGTTTATAGGATCATTAAGGAATATAGGAGCACTCACTCACTTTCTGAGCCAAAACCGTATCCTGCAAGACAAAGGATAACGGACGGAGTAGATGACTTTGACAGAACTGCCATCAGGAGGAAAGTGCATAATTTTTTCTTCCGAAATGAGATACCTACAGTAGATAAGATATTAAGATTAGTTAATGCTGATGAGGATCTTCCATCATTTAAAACAACCACATTCCGAAAACTTTTGAAGGAACTTAATTTTCGATTCTTGAAACGGGGAAGAAACAGTATGTTAATAGAGAAAGAAGAAATTGTTGTGTGGAGAAGGGAATACCTTAGGAAGATTCGGAAGTTTCGCGATTAAAAAAAAAAAATTTACTATTTGGACGAAACGTGGGTGAATGCTGGACATACTCAAGCGAAAGTTTGGGTCGACAAATCAGTAACATCATCAAGGCAGGCTTTTCTAGACGGTCTTTCGGCTGGATTGAAAAATCCTGCAGGTAAGCTCCTTCATCTATCCGGCAATTTAATTTTGATAAATTCGGGCAAATAATATGCTGTGATAGCAGATAATGTGTGATAAAAATGGTGCATTCGCAGTGTAGTCATTAGGAAAAAAACTTCGACCCTCTTTTAAGCGTTATTTTGAAATTTATTATCATTTTTGGGTGCAGTCAATTTGCTTTGAATGGGTTTTGAGAAGTTGCAAACTTCAATTTTCTACGTTTTTCAGTTTTTGATCAGCATTCCGTGACTCTTAAATCCAGCTAAATGAACTCAATTGCCTCATTCCTTCAAATTTAATCAATCCATAGTGTAAGGAATAATTTATTTCCAGGAAAAGGCAAACGGCTGATCATTTGTCACGTAGGTAGTGAAGACGGCTTTGTTCCCGAAGCACTGTGGGCCTTTGAATCAAAAAAGACAGGGGACTATCATGAGGAGATGGACGGCAATTCCTTTGAAAATTGGTTCTCCAAAATGTTACTAAAGCTGGAGAATAACGCTGTTATTGTACTGGATAATGCCCCGTACCATTCTAGAAAAATAGAAAAAATTCCCACAATGGCAACTAAAAAAGCAAACATACAACAATGGCTGGCCTCAAAACAGATCGATTTTGATGAAACAATGGTCAAGGGTGAATTGATAAGTATAGTCAATAGACATAAATACAAATACGATTTTAAAATGATCGACGAAATGGCCAAAAAACAAAATAAAACTGTTTTGAGACTGCCACCCTACCATTGTGAGCTGAACCCTATTGAGCTGATTTGGGCCAACATAAAGCAATACGTGGCGTCGAATAATAATACTTATAAATTTTCTGATGTTAAAAATCTCTTTCACATCGCAGTCAATAGAGTTACGGCAGAGGAATGGAAAAACTGTATCCGCCACGTTCGGGAGAAGGTTGAGGTCAAAATGTGGGATTTGGACAATGTCATCGATACCCAAATTGAACCTCTAATAATTCATTTAAACGATTCAGAAGATTCAAGTTCCTCTTCTGAATGAGTGCGCGCAGCTTACTTACTAATAACTAAAAAGTGTAGTTAACTCATTTGTGAATCTCTAACTGAAATTTACTGTAAAAGATAATAATTATCTTGTATGAAATTTTTGATGACTACCCATAATATCTTGATGCGGTCCTGTAATGTCTCCTGCGCCTAAACACTCACTCACGAGCAATATGCGTGTATTTGTTTGGGTTTAGTTTCTTTCTTCAGCGCCTAGAGTATAGGTGTATATCTTGAAATGTGATGGACGCGACAAGTAGCTCCTTGTGAGTACGTCCATTCTAACTAATCATTAAAATTTAAATAATATCAAAACCGCCATCAGAGCCTCCTAGTCATTCTCCTGTTGTGTAGTATGTATAGGTGGTCTAGATAAGAATTACTAAAAATATATAACAATAATCAGTTATAGTTATTGGTGGTTTTAAGTCTTGTTTAATTTATTAGACAGTTATTGTTGACTTGTGAGAAGTAGTGTGATCAACGACTATTAGAATAAATATGATTATACAGTAAAGAAAACTGATAAATAAATCAATCAGCTTGTTAGTAGATTGTAAGTGTAGTATCTTTAATCAACTGTATTTTTACAGCTATTTTACATTTTCTAACAATGAGTATACACATGAATAGTTACTTATATAACAAGTTACGAAGTTGGCGTGGGAGGTGAACACTTCCCAACAAGATAAGTCTAAGGCACCTTTAATATTTGTCATCGCGATGACAGCAAGAAGCTCAATAAATTTCTTAATGCTCCAACTCTTTTTCGCATTGCATCGACAATTGGCAAATGTGCTTCAGTAGGACATTTCTAAGAGACACCTTTTTTCCTGCTGCCTGCTATATACATTTTCCTTCTACTGCTAAAATATAATTTATCTTCCAATTTCTTAAACTATTTTAGGAATGTAAGGAAAAGAATTTGATACAAAAGTCGAACGGAGCTGAAGATTCTATAGTTTCAGTTTTCCCAACTGCAACATGTACATTAAACATGATCTTACTTGTAGACGATTTGAAGCAATTAGTAGCGGGGTTTCCCTCGTATCCCATGGGACACGTGCAGGTGGGCCTGTGCATTTTGGCCTGACACACCGCCGTTTTTGCACATGCGTCTGTGAACTCGCACGGGTCTTGACACAGTGACATGTAACATGCCTCAGACTCGAGACAGTCCATGTCTGACTTACACGGTTTAGGAGCCCGCTCACTAGGTGGCGCTAGTATGGAAGTTAGCTGATTAGTTGTTTAATATATTACACAATATATGTTTTAGGTAGCTATTTACGGGGTTAATCCTTGGCCAAATTAATTTGAAAAAGCATGCAAGAATCGTTTTTTTACTAATAGCACATGGTTATTCTCACAGAATGCAAGCCTAACTTTTCGTGAGGTTTTGCAGTTGTAAGATATACATAGTTAACAATCGTTGAAAATATTTGCTTGAAAAAGAGGGCAGGTATTGAGGATTTGATATTTATAGTATTTCTAAGTTTATTGAATAGTTTGGATTCTTATGAGTGAATTAAAATTAAAACACTAATTTAAAAAAGGTAGAACGTTTCATCCACGTACTCCGAGTAAATGTGTTTTTTTTTCAAAATTAATTTCAAAGGTATTGCCTGCAGATTTTATGGTAGTTTATTCCATAACCGAAAGGTTTGACACTCGTTATCATGAATAATACACTCTATTTTGCCACGGTCTTTCCGTGTTTTTTTATAACTTTCTCACAAAACCAAATTTTGCCATGAGAGCTGGAATCGCACTGTTATAGAAAGGAAAATACAATAGTCAGCCTAGCAAAATTGAGGGAAAATGTAACTGACTTTAACTTGAGTGACATTGTGATTTCAGTCATAATCTGGAAATGTTTAGATCTGACAAGTCCTGGTGTTCTGGATTGCTTGATGCTCACTTAGTCGAGGTAAGGAAAGAAAGCAACAGTGAAGATCTGGCAACTTCTGCTTAGTTTATGCTAAAGGGCACAAAGAGAATGACAAGGCGGATAAGCTAGCCCTACAGGGTGCGGCTAATCACCTTATAGGTACAGATCCCTTCTGTGGCGTGAAGAGAACACGCACTAAACAATCTATAAGAGATTGGACCAAGAAAAAGTCCCTATAATGGTGGTACAGCCTGTTAGGGCAAAAGCAGACAAAAGAGTTAATCAAAGAACGAAGTGCGCATTTACAAAAGACCCACTCGGATTTGGCGGGAAGGGCATAAGGACCATAGTGAGTCTCCTGACAGGACACTGTGTAAGGCTAGCAAACCAACACATTTCTGTTGTTATCTGTAAGCTGTAGTTTTGTCAGGTGGTCAGATTTATTTCCTTCCATATAAGAGTACGGCACTCATACAGGGCCAGTCTTTCTACAAACCCCACGAACACATGTGCTAGTAGTAATAATATGTGCAAATCTGGTTATTAAATATTAAGTTGTGCTCTTGTTACTCTAATCTTTAAACTATTTACAAGTATTTACAAAAAAACAAGGGATATATTCTGATCTATACCATGTTATACCTTGAATGCACTTCTTCCTTGGATCTCCAAAATGTCTTGGTGGGCACGAACAAACAGCTAAGTGATTGACCGCAGCACAGATGGCAGTAGGAGCGCACTTGCCCCCCACTTTACATACGTTGACACATTGCTTGCCCAAACATATCTCTGTCTCTTGACATTCGCTGTTTTGGCAGCATAAGCCGCTTAGATTCAGCGGTTTGTCAGTAATATTTGCAACGGGTACTATATTTTCTGTAGCGACGGATGGTCTGGTTGTAGTTAGCAGGGTCGTCAATGGCATGCTTGTTATCACTGTCGTTACTTGAGACGTTGTTTCCAGTGATCTACCGGTGGCAGTGGCGGCTCTTGTATAACCGGGTATGGTAGACATTGTAGCTTGCGTTAAATTGAATACATTAAAGGTGGTACCGATAGGAACTGTTGTGAGGTCTATTGACTCCAGTTGTGTTGTCGACCTCGAGGTAGTGGTGGCTATAGATCTAGGTGTGCTCGATGTGGCAGTTGATTCGCCAGTAAAAATTGATGGGGTTGTAGTTTCTTTCGAGAGAGCAGCAGATCCAGTTGTAGCAGTCGTTTCTAGCTCTCCGACTTGCTTCGTTGTCAATAGCATCTCATATGGTGTTGTCTCTGATGAAGCAGCAGTAGTCATAAATGCTGGTGTCGACTCTTTTCTGATCACAGTTGTACTAGTTGTCTCTAACTCCTCTATCTGCTTCGTCGTTAGTAACACCTCATGAAGCGTTGTCTCTGACGGAGCACCAGTAGTTACAAATTCCGGTGTCGACTCTTTGCTGATAACAGTTGTACCAGTTGTCTCTAGCTCATGTATCTGTTTTGTGGTTAGCAACAATTCATGGGGCGTTGACTCTGACGGAGCAGTAGTAGTCACTAATGCTGATGTCGACTCTTTATTGATAATAGTTGTACCAGTTGTCTCTAACTCCTCTATCTGTTTTGTTGTTAGTATCACCGCATGAGGTGTTGTCTCTGACGGAGCAGCAGTAGTCACAGATGCCGGTGTCGACTCTTTGCTTCTAACAGTTGTACCAGTTGTCTCTAGCTCCTCTATCTGCTTCGTCGTTAGTAACACCTCAAGAGGCGTTGTCTCTGACGGAGCAGCAGTAGTTACAAATGCCGGTGTCGACTCTTTGCTGATAACAGTTGTACCAGTTTTCTCTAACTCCTGTATCTGTTTTGTGGTTAGTAACACCTCATGAGACGTTGTCTCTGCCGGAGCAGCAGTAGTCACAGATGCCGGTGTCGACTCTTTGCTTATAACAGTTGTACCAATTGTCTCTAGCTCCTCTATCTGCTTCGTCGTTAGTAACACCTCATGAGGCGTCGTCTCTAATGGAGCAGCAGTAGTTACAAATGTCGGTGTCGACTCTTTGCTGATAACAGTTGTACCAGTTTTCTCTAACTCCTCTATCTGTTTTGTGGTTAGTAACACCTCATGAGACGTTGTCTCTGCCGGAGCAGCAGTAGTCACAAAAGCCCGTGTCGACTCTTTGCTGATAATAGTTGTACCAGTTGTTTCTAACTCCTCTATCTGTTTTGTTGTTAGTATCACCGCATGAGGTGTTGTCTCTGACGGAGCAGCAGTAGTCACAGATGCCGGTGTCGACTCTTTGCTTATAACAGTTGTACCAGTTGTCTCTAGCTCCTCTATCTGCTTCGTCGTTAGTAACACCTCAAGAGGCATTGTCTCTGACGGAGCAGCAGTAGTCACATATACCGGTGTCGACTCTTTACTGATAACAGTTGTACCAGTTGTACCAGTTGTCTCTAACTCCTCTATCTGATTTGTTGTAGTCACAGATGCCGGTGTCGACTCTTTGCTAATAATAGTTGTACCAGTTGTCTCTAACTCCTCTATCTGTTTTGTTGTTAGTATCACCTCAAGGGGTGTTGTCTCTGACGGAGCAGCAGTAATCACAATTGCCGGTGTCGACTCTTTGCTGATAATAGTTGTACCAGTTGTCTCTAACTCCTCTATCTGCTTCGTCGTTAGTAACACCTCATGAGGCGTTGTCTCTGACGGAGCACCAGTAGTCACAAATGCTGGTGTCGACTCTTTGCTGGTAATAGTTGTACCAGTTGTCTCTAACTCCTCTATCTGTTTTGTGGTTAGTAACACCTCATGAGACGTTGTCTCTGACGGAGCAGCAGTAGTCACAAATGCCCGTGTCGACTCTTTGCTGGTAATAGTTGTACCAGTTGTCTCTAACTCCTCTATCTGTTTTGTGGTTAGTAACACCTCATGAGACGTTGTCTCTGACGGAGCAGCAGTAGTCACAAATGCCGGTGTCGACTCTTTGCTGATAACAGTTGTACCAGTTGTCTCTAACTCCTCTATCTGTTTTGTTGTTAGTATCACCTCAAGGGGTGTTGTCTCTGACGGAGCAGCAGTAGTCACAAATGCCGGTGTCGACTCTTTGCTGATAATAGTTGTACCAGTTGTCTCTAACTCCTCTATCTGCTTCGTCGTTAGTAACACCTCATGAGACGTTGTCTCTGACGGAGCAGCAGTAGTCACAAATGCCTTTGTCGACTCTTTGCTGATAACAGTTGTACCAGTTGTCTCTAACTCCTCTATCTGCTTCGTCGTTAGTAACACCTCATGAGGCGTTGTCTCTGACGGAGCACCAGTAGTCACAAATGCTGGTGTCGACTCTTTGCTGGTAATAGTTGTACCAGTTGTCTCTAACTCCTCTATCTGTTTTGTTGTTAGTATCACCTCAAGGGGTGTTGTCTCTGACGGAGCAGCAGTAGTCACAAATGCCGGTGTCGACTCTTTGCTGATAATAGTTGTACCAGTTGTCTCTAACTCCTCTATCTGCTTCGTCGTTAGTAACACCTCATGAGACGTTGTCTCTGACGGAGCAGCAGTAGTCACAAATGCCTTTGTCGACTCTTTGCTGATAACAGTTGTACCAGTTGTCTCTAACTCCTCTATCTGCTTCGTCGTTAGTAACACCTCATGAGGCGTTGTCTCTGACGAAGCACCAGTAGTCACAAATGCTGGTGTCGACTCTTTGCTGGTAATAGTTGTACCAGTTGTCTCTAACTCCTCTATCTGTTTTGTGGTTAGTAACACCTCATGAGACGTTGTCTCTGACGGAGCAGCAGTAGTCACAAATGCCGGTGTCGACTCTTTGCTGATAACAGTTGTACCAGTAGTCTCTAACTCCTCTATCTGTTTTGTGGTTAGTAACACCTCATGAGACGTTGTCTCTGACGGAGCAGCAGTAGTCACAAATGCCCGTGTCGACTCTTTGCTGGTAATAGTTGTACCAGTTGTCTCTAACTCCTCTATCTGTTTTGTGGTTAGTAACACCTCATGAGACGTTGTCTCTGACGGAGCAGCAGTAGTCACAAATGCCGGTGTCGACTCTTTGCTGATAACAGTTGTACCAGTTGTCTCTAACTCCTCTATCTGTTTTGTTGTTAGTATCACCTCAAGGGGTGTTGTCTCTGACGGAGCAGCAGTAGTCACAAATGCCGGTGTCGACTCTTTGCTGATAATAGTTGTACCAGTTGTCTCTAACTCCTCTATCTGCTTCGTCGTTAGTAACACCTCATGAGACGTTGTCTCTGACGGAGCAGCAGTAGTCACAAATGCCTTTGTCGACTCTTTGCTGATAACAGTTGTACCAGTTGTCTCTAACTCCTGTATCTGTTTTGTGGTTAGTAACACCTCATGAGACGTTGTCTCTGACGGAGCAGCAGTAGTCACAGATGCCGGTGTCGACTCTTTGCTGATAATAGTTGTACCAGTTGTCTCTAACTCCTCTATCTGCTTCGTCGTCAGTAACACCTCATGAGGCGTTGTTTCTGACGGAGCAGCAGTAGTCACAAATGCCGGTGTCGACTCTTTGCTGATAATAGTTGTACCAGTTGTCTCTAACTCCTCTATCTGCTTCGTCGTCAGTAACACCTCATGAGGCGTTGTTTCTGACGGAGCAGCAGTAGTCACAAATGCCTTTGTCGACTCTTTGCTGATAACAGTTGTACCAGTTGTCTCTAACTCCTGTATCTGTTTTGTGGTTAGTAACACCTCATGAGACGTTGTCTCTGACGGAGCAGCAGTAGTCACAGATGCCGGTGTCGACTCTTTGCTGATAATAGTTGTACCAGTTGTCTCTAACTCCTCTATCTGCTTCGTCGTCAGTAACACCTCATGAGGCGTTGTTTCTGACGGAGCAGCAGTAGTCACAGATGCCGGTGTCGACTCTTTGCTGATAATAGTTGTACCAGTTGTCTCTAACTCCTCTATCTGCTTCGTCGTCAGTAACACCTCATGAGACGTTGTCTCTGACGGAGCAGCAGTAGTCACAAATGCCTTTGTCGACTCTTTGCTGATAACAGTTGTACCAGTTGTCTCTAACTCCTGTATCTGTTTTGTGGTTAGTAACACCTCATGAGACGTTGTCTCTGACGGAGCAGCAGTAGTCACAGATGCCGGTGTCGACTCTTTGCTGATAATAGTTGTACCAGTTGTCTCTAACTCCTCTATCTGCTTCGTCGTCAGTAACACCTCATGAGGCGTTGTTTCTGACGGAGCAGCAGTAGTCACAAATGCCGGTGTCGACTCTTTGCTGATAATAGTTGTACCAGTTGTCTCTAACTCCTCTATCTGCTTCGTCGTTAGTAACACCTCATGAGGCGTTGTTTCTGACGGAGCAGCAGTAGTCACAAATGCCGGTGTCGACTCTTTGCTGATAATAGTTGTACCAGTTGTCTCTAACTCCTCTATCTGCTTCGTCGTTAGTAACACCTCATGAGGCGTTGTTTCTGACGGAGCAGCAGTAGTCACAAATGCCGGTGTCGACTCTTTGCTGATAATAGTTGTACCAGTTGTCTCTAACTCCTCTATCTGCTTCGTCGTTAGTAACACCTGATGAGGCGTTGTTTCTGACGGAGCAGCAGTAGTCACAAATGCCGGTGTCGACTCTTTGCTGATAATAGTTGTACCAATTGTCTCTAACTCCTCTATCTGCTTCGTCGTTAGTAACACCTCATGAGGCGTTGTCTCTGACGGAGCAGCAGTAGTCACAAATGCCGGTGTCGACTCTTTGCTGATAATAGTTGTACCAGTTGTCTCTAACTCCTCTATCTGCTTCGTCGTTAGTAACACCTCATGAGGCGTTGTTTCTGACGGAGCAGCAGTAGTCACAAATGCCGGTGTCGACTCTTTGCTGATAATAGTTGTACCAGTTGTCTCTAACTCCTCTATCTGCTTCGTCGTTAGTAACACCTCATGAGGCGTTGTTTCTGACGGAGCAGCAGTAGCCACAAATGCCGGTGTTGACTCTTTGCTGATAATAGTTGTACCAGTTGTCTCTAACTCCTCTATCTGCTTCGTCGTTAGTAACACCTCATGAGGCATTGTCTCTGACGGAGCAGCAGTAGTCACAAATGCCGGTGTCGACTCTTTGCTGATAATAGTTGTACCAGTTGTCTCTAGCTCCTCTATCTGCTTCGTCGTTAGTAACACCTCATGAGGCGTTGTCTCTGACGGAGCAGCAGTAGTCACAAATGCCGGTGTCGACTCTTTGCTGATAATAGTTGTACCAGTTGTCTCTAGCTCCTCTATCTGCTTCGTCGTTAGTAACACCTCATGAGGCGTTGTTTCTGACGGAGCAGCAGTAGTCACAAATGCCGGTGTCGACTCTTTGCTGATAATAGTTGTACCAGTTGTCTCTAACTCCTCTATCTGCTTCGTCGTTAGTAACACCTCATGAGGCGTTGTCTCTGACGGAGCAGCAGTAGTCACAAATGCCGGTGTCGACTCTTTGCTGATAATAGTTGTACCAGTTGTCTCTAACTCCTCTATCTGTTTCGTCGTTAGTAACACCTCATGAGGCATTGTCTCTGACGGAGCAGCAGTAGTCACAAATGCCGGCGTCGACTCTTTGCTGAGAATAGTTGTACCAGTTGTCTCTAACTCCTCTATCTGCTTCGTCGTTAGTAACACCTCATGAGGCGTTGTTTCTGACGGAGCAGCAGTAGTCACAAATGCCGGTGTCGACTCTTTGCTGATAATAGTTGTACCAGTTGTCTCTAACTCCTCTATCTGCTTCGTCGTTAGTAACACCTCATGAGGCGTTGTCTCTGACGGAGCAGCAGTAGTCACAAATGCCGGTGTCGACTCTTTGCTGATAATAGTTGTACCAGTTGTCTCTAACTCCTCTATCTGTTTCGTCGTTAGTAACACCTCATGAGGCATTGTCTCTGACGGAGCAGCAGTAGTCACAAATGCCGGCGTCGACTCTTTGCTGATAATAGTTGTACCAGTTGTCTCTAACTCCTCTATCTGCTTCGTCGTTAGTAACACCTCATGAGGCGTTGTTTCTGACGGAGCAGCAGTAGTCACAAATGCCGGTGTCGACTCTTTGCTGATAATAGTTGTACCAGTTGTCTCTAACTCCTCTATCTGTTTCGTCGTTAGTAACACCTCATGAGGCATTGTCTCTGACGGAGCAGCAGTAGTCACAAATGCCGGTGTCGACTCTTTGCTGATAACAGTTGTACCAGTTGTCTCTAACTCCTCTATCTGTTTCGTCGTTAGTAACACCTCATGAGGCGTTGTCTCTGACGGAGCAGCAGTAGTCACAAATGCCGGTGTCGACTCTTTGCTGATAACAGTTGTACCAGTTGTCTCTAACTCCTCTATCTGTTTTGTGGTTAGTAACACCTCATGAGGCGTTGTCTCTGACGGAGCAGCAGTAGTCACAAATGCCGGTGTCGACTCTTTGCTGATAACAGTTGTACCAGTTGTCTCTAACTCCTCTATCTGTTTTGTGGTTAGTAACACCTCATGAGGCGTTGTCTCTGACGGAGCAGCAGTAGTCACAAATGCCGGTGTCGACTCTTTGCTGATAATAGTTGTACCAGTTGTCTCTAACTCCTCTATCTGTTTCGTCGTTAGTAACACCTCATGAGGCGTTGTCTCTGACGGAGCAGCAGTAGTCACAAATGCCGGTGTCGACTCTTTGCTGATAATAGTTGTACCAGTTGTCTCTAACTCCTCTATCTGTTTCGTCGTTAGTAACACCTCATGAGGCGTTGTCTCTGACGGAGCAGCAGTAGTCACAAATGCCGGTGTCGACTCTTTGCTGATAACAGTTGTACCAGTTGTCTCTAACTCCTCTATCTGTTTTGTGGTTAGTAACACCTCATGAGGCGTTGTCTCTGACGGAGCAGCAGTAGTCACAAATGCCGGTGTCGACTCTTTGCTGATAACAGTTGTACCAGTTGTCTCTAACTCCTCTATCTGTTTTGTGGTTAGTAACACCTCATGAGGCGTTGTCTCTGACGGAGCAGCAGTAGTCACAAATGCCGGTGTCGACTCTTTGCTGATAATAGTTGTACCAGTTGTCTCTAACTCCTCTATCTGTTTCGTCGTTAGTAACACCTCATGAGGCGTTGTCTCTGACGGAGCAGCAGTAGTCACAAATGCCGGTGTCGACTCTTTGCTGATAATAGTTGTACCAGTTGTCTCTAACTCCTCTATCTGTTTCGTCGTTAGTAACACCTCATGAGGCGTTGTCTCTGACGGAGCAGCAGTAGTCACAAATGCCGGTGTCGACTCTTTGCTGATAATAGTTGTACCAGTTGTCTCTAACTCCTCTATCTGTTTCGTCGTTAGTAACACCTCATGAGGCGTTGTCTCTGACGGAGCAGCAGTAGTCACAAATGCCGGTGTCGACTCTTTGCTGATAATAGTTGTACCAGTTGTCTCTAACTCCTCTATCTGATTCGTCGTTAGTAACACCTCATGTGGCGTTGTCTCTGATGGAGCACCAGTAGTCACAAATGCTGGTGTCGACTCTTTGCTAATAACAGTTGTACCAGTTGTCTCTAACTCCTCTATCTGTTTTGTGGTTAGTAACACCTCATGAGACGTTGTCTCTGACGGAGCAGCAGTAGTCACAAATGTCGGTGTCGACTCTTTGCTGATAACAGTTGTACCAGTTGTCTCTAACTCGTCTATCTGTTTTGTGGTTAGTAGCACCTCATGAGACGTTGTCTCTGACGGAGCAGCAGTAGTCACAAATGCCCGTGTCGACTCTTTGCTGGTAATAGTTGTACCAGTTGTCTCTACCTCCTCTCTCTGTTTTGTGGTTAGTAACACCTCATGAGACGTTGTCTCTGACGGAACAGCAGTAGTCACAAATGCCGGTGTCGACTCTTTGCTGATAACAGTTGTACCAGTTGTCTCTAACTCCTCTATCTGTTTGGTCGTTAGTAACACCTCATGAGGCGTTGTCTCTGACGGAGCAGCAGTAGCCACAAACGCCGGTGTCGACTCTTTGCTGATAATAGTTGTACCAGTTGTCTCTAACTCCTCTATCTGCTTCGTCGTTAGTAACACCTCATGAGGCGTTGTCTCTGATGGAGCAGCAGTAGTCACAAATGCCGGTGTCGACTCTTTGCTGATAACAGTTGTACCAGTTGTCTCTAACTCCTCTATCTGTTTGGTCGTTAGTAACACCTCATGAGGCGTTGTCTCTGACGGAGCAGCAGTAGCCACAAACGCCGGTGTCGACTCTTTGCTGATAATAGTTGTACCAGTTGTCTCTAACTCCTCTATCTGTTTCGTCGTTAGTAACACCTCATGAGACGTTGTCTCTGACGGAGCAGCAGTAGTCACAAATGCCGGTGTCGACTCTTTGCTGATAACAGTTGTACCAGTTGTCTCTAACTCCTCTATCTGTTTGGTCGTTAGTAACACCTCATGAGGCGTTGTCTCTGACGGAGCAGCAGTAGCCACAAATGCCGGTGTCGACTCTTTGCTGATAATAGTTGTACCAGTTGTCTCTAACTCCTCTATCTGCTTCGTCGTTAGTAACACCTCATGAGGCGTTGTCTCTGATGGAGCAGCAGTAGTCACAAATGTCGGTGTCGACTCTTTGCTGATAACAGTTGTACCAGTTGTCTCTAACTCCTCTATCTGTTTTGTGGTTAGTAGCACCTCATGAGACGTTGTCTCTGACGGAGCAGCAGTAGTCACAAATGCCCGTGTCGACTCTTTGCTGGTAATAGTTGTACCAGTTGTCCCTTCCTCCTCTCTCTGTTTTGTGGTTAGTAACACCTCATGAGACGTTGTCTCTGACGGAGCAGCAGTAGTCACAAATGCCGGTGTCGACTCTTTGCTGATAATAGTTGTACCAGTTGTCTCTAACTCCTCTATCTGCTTCGTCGTTAGTAACACCTCATGAGGCGTTGTCTCTGACGGAGCAGCAGTAGCCACAAATGCCAGTGTCGACTCTTTGCTGATAATAGTTGTACCAGTTGTCTCTAACTCCTCTATCTGCTTCGTCGTTAGTAACACCTCATGAGGCGTTGTCTCTGATGGAGCAGCAGTAGTCACAAATGCCGGTGTCGACTCTTTGCTGATAACAGTTGTACCAGTTGTCTCTAACTCCTCTATCTGCTTCGTCGTTAGTAACACCTCATGAGGCGTTGTCTCTGACGGAGCAGCAGTAGTCACAAATGCCGGTGTCGACTCTTTGCTGATAACAGTTGTACCAGTTGTCTCTAACTCCTCTATCTGTTTGGTCGTTAGTAACACCTCATGAGGCGGTGTCTCTGACGGAGCAGCAGTAGCCACAAATGCCGGTGTCGACTCTTTGCTGATAATAGTTGTACCAGTTCTCTCTAACTCCTCTATCTGCTTCGTCGTTAGTAACACCTCATGAGGCGTTGTCTCTGACGGAGCAGCAGTAGTCACAAATGGCGGTGTCGACTCTTTGCTGATAACAGTTGTACCAGTTGTCTCTAACTCCTCTATCTGTTTGGTCGTTAGTAACACCTCATGAGGCGTTGTCTCTGACGGAGCAGCAGTAGTCACAAATGCCGGTGTCGACTCTTTGCTGATAACAGTTGTACCAGTTGTCTCTAACTCCTCTATCTGTTTGGTCGTTAGTAACACCTCATGAGGCGTTGTCTCTGACGGAGCAGCAGTAGTCACAAATGGCGGTGTCGACTCTTTGCTGATAACAGTTGTACCAGTTGTCTCTAACTCCTCTATCTGTTTGGTCGTTAGTAACACCTCATGAGGCGTTGTCTCTGACGGAGCAGCAGTAGTCACAAATGCCGGTGTCGACTCTTTGCTGATAACAGTTGTACCAGTTGTCTCTAACTCCTCTATCTGCTTAGTCGTTAGTAACACCTCATGAGGCGTTCTCTCTGATGAAGCAGCAGTAGTCACAAATGCAGGTGTCGACTCTTTGCGGATAACAGTTGTAGCAGTTTTCTCTAACTCCTCTATCTGTTTTGTGGTTAGCAACACCTCATGAGGCGTTGTCTCTGACGGAGCAGCAGTAGTCACAAATGGCGGTGTCGACTCTTTGCTGATAACAGTTGTACCAGTTGTCTCTAACTCCTCTATCTGTTTGGTCGTTAGTAACACCTCATGAGGCGTTGTCTCTGACGGAGCAGCAGTAGTCACAAATGCCGGTGTCGACTCTTTGCTGATAACAGTTGTACCAGTTGTCTCTAACTCCTCTATCTGTTTGGTCGTTAGTAACACCTCATGAGGCGTTGTCTCTGACGGAGCAGCAGTAGTCACAAATGGCGGTGTCGACTCTTTGCTGATAACAGTTGTACCAGTTGTCTCTAACTCCTCTATCTGTTTGGTCGTTAGTAACACCTCATGAGGCGTTGTCTCTGACGGAGCAGCAGTAGTCACAAATGCCGGTGTCGACTCTTTGCTGATAACAGTTGTACCAGTTGTCTCTAACTCCTCTATCTGCTTAGTCGTTAGTAACACCTCATGAGGCGTTCTCTCTGATGAAGCAGCAGTAGTCACAAATGCAGGTGTCGACTCTTTGCGGATAACAGTTGTAGCAGTTTTCTCTAACTCCTCTATCTGTTTTGTGGTTAGCAACACCTCATAAGGCGATGTCTCTGACGGAGCAGCAGTAGTCACAAATGCCAGTGTAGACTCTTTGCTGATAACAGTTGTAGCAGTTGTTTCTTCTTTTCCAGTAGTCATACCTGCTGTTTCTAACCCCTCTGTCGTTAACTTTGCTCCATATTGAGTGGTTTTCTCGCTAGTAGCAGCAGAAATCGATGCTGCACCAGTGAAAACATGAGACTCCGTTGCAACAGACATATTTATTTGGGGATAACCTAAGGTTGTAATTAATTCTTCTCCATGCATTGGCGTGACAGTAACAAATGGTTCTATAGTTGTCATAACAGGATACACTAACGTCTTACCCTCAGAAGTCGGAGCTAGCGAAATAGTTGTTCTTACTGGTTTTAGGGTTACCGGGATATGCGTTGATGTTTCACCTATAACCGTTGTAGTAGAAGGAGCAGTTGTTTCTAGCTTCTCATTTTGCGTCGTTGTTGACAACACTTCATATGGAGTCGTTTTCGATGGTGCAGCAGTAGTCATAAAGGTTGGTGTCGATTCTTGGGTGATAACTGTGGGAGCAGCTGTTTCTAGTTCCCCTACTTGTTTTGTTGATAATAAGATCTCGTGAGGAGTTGTTTCCGGTAGTGCAGAAGTAGTTATAGAGAATGAGGTGGATTCTCTGCTAATGACAGTAGTACCAGTTGTTGCTAGTTCCTCTACTTGTTTTGTTGTTAACAAGACCTCATGAGGAGTTGTTTCTGGTGGTGCAGGAGTAGTTATAAAAGTTGATGTGGATCCTTTGCTAATGACAGTGGTACCAGTTGTTTCTAGTTCCTCTAGTTGTTTTGTTGTTAACAAGACCTCACGAGGTGTTGTTTCCAATGGTGCAGAAGTAGTAACAAAGGCGAGCGTAGATTCTTTGCTAATGACAGTGGTACCAGTAGTTTCTGGTTCCTCCAACTGCTTCGTGGTCAACAGCACCTCATGAGGAGTTGTCCCTGATGGGGCAGCAATTGTTGGAAAGGCCGGTGTCGATTCTTTGCTAATGACAGTGGTGCCAGTTGTTTCTAGTCCCTCTAGTTGTCTTGTTGTTAACAATGCCTCATGAGGAGTTGTTTCTAATGTTGCAGAAGTAGCCACAAAGGCAGGCGTAGATTCTTTGCTAATGAAAGTGGTACCAGTTGTTTCGAGTCCCTCTACTTGTTTTGTTGTTAACAAGTCCGCTTGAGGACTTGTTTCTGGTGGTGTAGAAGTAGTCATAAAAGTTGGTGTCGATTCTTTGCTAACGACAGTGGTACCAGTTGTTTCTAGCTCTTCTGATAGCTTCGTGGTTAACAGCACCTCACGAAGAGTTGTCTCTGCTGGAGTAGCAATTGTTGCGATGGCAGGTGTTGATTCTTTGCTAATGACAGTCATGCCAGTTGTTTCAAGTTCCTCTCCTTGTTTTGTTGTCAACAAGACCTCATGAAGAGTTGTTTCTGGAGGTGCAGAAGTAGTCGTAAAAGTTGATGTAGATTCTTTGCTAATGACAGTGGTACCAGTTGTTTCTAGTTCCTCTACTTGCTTTGTTGTTAACAAGATCTCATGAGGAGTTGTTTCCAATGGTGAAGAGGTAGTGACAAAGGCAAGCGTAGATTCCTTGCTAATTGCAGTGGTACCAGCTGTTTCCAGTTCCTCCAATTGCTTCGTGGTCAATAGCACCTCATGAGGAGTCCCTGATGGAACAGCAGTTGTTGCTAAGGCCGGTGTCGATTCCTTGCTAATGACAGTGGTACCATGAGGAGCTGTTTCTGAGGGTACAGAGGTAGTTGGGTAAGCTGATGTTGATTCTTTGGTAATGACAGTCGTTGGTAACTCTTGTTCCATTGAAGTAGTACCTGATTCCGTCGCTACAGAAATGTTTTGATTTGGTGCAGCCAAGGTGGTCACCTCTCCTTCAACATATTTTGGTGTAATTGTAACAAATGTTTCTTGAGTAGTCGTTTCGGGAAAAACCAACATTTTTCCTTCTATGGTTGTCATTCCTTCAATCTCCCTTGTGGTCAGTTCCACTGTTGTTAGTTCAGTTCCAGGTTTATTAAATGTTAGAGTGGTAGCAGGGATAGCGGTTGTTATTTGTGTTTGTGTTTCTGTTAGTGTTTCGGGTGTGGTAACCATCTCTGTTATTCCGTAAAACAAAATTAGTATGAGTATTTCACAGTATCATCGTTTCTGATGACGATGGAATGGTGGTGATGTGTGTTAGAGTGAGTGTGATGTTAGCCAAAACCGATGTAGCTGATCCTACCTTATTTACAAATATTTACAACTTATCTTGAATATGTACAATAAATATTGTCTTGAGATATCATGAAGATACTGTATGCCCAGCTGTGTACTATAATTACATTATGTTCGGTTTCATAGTTTATATGAAGATATTTGTTGATTGAGAATGACTCCAATAAATAATTCGAAATATAAGATACTGGGTTTCATCATACCTTCATGATTTCTCATTGAATATGGTGCATCATTAAGAGAACTCTGAAAGATGTGATGAAGATTGAGGTGTTGCTATTTTGATTTTAGTATATATTCTACATGTCGAGCTTTACAATTTCTCAGGAAAGATTTTAAACTTTTACAAGATCTCAGATAGTTAAAAGATTTTTTTACACGGAAGTTCAGTATCAATCGGTCTACAAACCTTACTAATAAGCGTCTGCTAACCTCATCACAAGCATCTTGAGGCAAACCTAAATAGCCAATTGGAATGATTTCTGATGATGACGTTATGACAGCGATGCGATGACAATGATAGTGGAAATGAAAACAGCAACACGACGTAACCGGTGATGCTGTGGATATAACTGACACTTACCTTTGAGGCACACTCCCGTCAGAGGATTGCATGGTATACCTGGAGGACAGTTGGGGCATTGAGGCGCAGGAATTCGAGGTTCTCCTAGAAAACGAATAGTGAAATTGAAAATTGTATCAATATGTATACACGTGCAAGATGAATCCAACTTTACTCTCCAGACTGTTGCCTGTTCAGTTAGTTGCTGCTTTTTTCATGAAGGTGCTGCATGTGAGATGGAGAGCGTTATGTCACTATGATTAACAATCCGTTATCACAAATCTATATGCTGCTATGTAAATGGAATATGCATCTTCAATAGCACCATATATACATTCAGTGATGATATAAACAAGAAAATGCTGTTAATGACAGCGATGTCCAATTTAGCTGCTGCTGGGCAGCGCCTGGGTGGCTGGAGGTCAATCTGTCAAAAGTAGATGTGAAAAAATACATTTGTTAGAAATATAACCTATTTTTCACGAGTACCTCAAGCTTTGATCAGCGATTGACATGTTTGTTTTTAACATCAGACATGACCACCAACCTAAGTAACGCCATCTACTTCCAGCTTTACAGATTACCCGTATTCCAGCAAATGACTGGGCTGCTCCGTCTTTTTGATGGATTACTATTTTTTTCTAAACAACTAACTGAAATCAGTAGACACTTACCGTACGCGCATTGGCATCCGTCGCAAACGTAGTTGTGGTTTCCACAGTCTGAGTCCTTTTGACATTGGCATACTGTAAACAGATATGAATTTAATATCATGCCTCAGAAAACTCAATGAAACTATACAATATGTACACAAATGTCTGTGAACTTGATTGGTTTGTACGCGATCAAATTATTTATGGTCACTTATGCAACTATAATTCTTGGGGTTATACACAACCAAATCATTTAAGGATAATAAGCAACATGGAAGTGTTATAAGAAAAAATATTATGTTGCATATTTAAAACAAAGACAAAGGCTTAGGATCTTGGTGGCAGCTAAGAAAATATTATTAGATTATACAGTTATCGATTTAATTTGCACAGATATATTTATATTATCACAGTATATTAGTCACCGACACTCATCTTACATATTTCTGAATCCAATCTTACCTTTAACGCACACTGGTTGATGTTCCTGTACCTGACAGTCTTGAGATTGTGAGCATGGATTTGATATGACGCATGGGTTTTGGCACTTTTTATTTATACATGCTTGATTCGATGAGCATTCAGAATGAGACCGACACAATATATCTGTGCCAGAAAAGAGAACGTGATAAATAAAATAGGTTTAAATTGCAAGTCAAAGTTTGCTGAATGATATTAAGACGATTCACGCATTAAAGGAGTATGAGATAATTTCATAAATTCATACAAAAAGCGAAAACATTTACTTAACATTACTTTTTCATTAGACTGTATATTGTATCATGCGTCGCCAATAGCCACTATTCTGACATTCCTTTAATGCATGAATATATAATCAAATTATCATTCTCATATCACTCTTTTTCACCTAAAGGTAATTTTAGCAGAAACAAAGATATTGTGAATTTACGTCGAAGCTGCAGAGGTAATATTAATATATACCTAAATATGAGATTATGGTGAAAAAGATAGATAAATCTATAATAGGATCCTGATAACAAGTGTTAAGCTTCAAGCCAACAGTAAGCGTAGAGGCAAAGTTAAGAATGTAAATGCAAAGCAAATAAAAAAAGCCAATTCCATCACCATATAAACAGACATTGGTTTTTACAATATTTACAGTTTTTAGATAAATATACATCTAAAAAGACTGTACCAGTGTATATAAGCATTGAAAGCTGCACATTCAGACCACTTCTTCAAATAGGTCTGCTTGCCGATTCGCGTTTCTAATAATACTATTTCTGAGAAAAGGTATATCTGCTATATCTATAGCAGCAAAAGTCTCAACTTTTTTTCAGACAAGGAACAGCGATATTAATCTCAGTGGTGTGAATGCATTTACCAGAGTTGTAAGTTACAGCTGGATATTGATATATACAGTGGCTGTAAAATAAATGTTCTATCAATAAGGTATATCAAGTGGAATATAGGATACAAACCTGTAAGCAAAAACAGATTGCAAAATAGGTTTACAGAAATAATGTTTATAGAAAGTCACATGACAGAAAGTATATCTAGGTTGCAGCACTAAAGCAAAAAGCTCACGATATAACCACCCCATAATAAGTACAAATCTGTCCCCGGAGCATTTTATTATTTCTTAAATTGAATGGAAGCTGTTTAATTTCACAAAAATCGTTTAGACTCAAACAGCTTGAAAGCAGAATAAAAGGCTTTTGTTTTTGGTCAGATGGTAACATCGTAGAGCTTTAGAAAAGTCGTAGGCATATATACAGGTAAATGGAGAAGGCACCACATACCTGTATAGCTCATAAGACAAGGTTGTGTCAAGGTTTGAGTATCATAGTTTTGGAGCTGGGATAGAACCTGTGCCAAGTTTGTTCATAGATATTATTGAAGGGACGTATTGTATGTAATTTCGGCTTCTTTAAGCAGCAGCACATTTGGTCTTCAAAAGTTTATTGTGGACAAATTGAATTACCAAGATAATAACCTAGATTGATTCCCCCAGTAACACAAGCAAGAACTAGTCTTGAACCTTGAATAATTTAGAAATATTGCAACTGCCGCCTTCTTCCCTTTTTTGTCTAGCTCATTAGATTTCACCTGTGAATGATTGTTCCAAGGTTGAATCACTTTGCAGTGATTTAAAGTAAACTTCACACTATGGCAGAGATTCGTCCGTCACCAAATAAAGCTCTCTTTTCCAAGCGACTCGAACTGAAAGGAAACTAGTAGCAGGATATCCAGATATCGGCAAGAAGATAAAAGAAGGAAGGTTTAGAGCTTGCTATAGGCCTAGGTGTTTCTATCAGACTGTAAACGACGCAGCATAGTGACACTGAAACCGCAAGCGTTATAACCGGAGTTCGATGGTTGGCCGAAAAGCACATTTATACACTGTCAGACTACAAATAGTTCTGCAAACATCTCCAATTCAAATGTTACAGCAATATTTTAGTTGAATATGAACACAAAAAAAAACAAAACGCTTATGAATGGCATCGAGTACATGAGCATAGGTAGGTATGTGTTGTCCTTTGCTATACTCGGATACCGACTCACTCATCTACCGAACATATGTTCTCAAAATGTGGACCTGGAATAGCGGCTACTTATCGTACAAAGAACTTTCCAATCAACTAATTTCTTCAGATTTTTTTTTATTATAATGATTTTCCCTTGATTTGCAGTTTTGCTATACTCGGATACCGACTCGCACATCTACAGAACAAATATTTCCAATATGTGGACCTGGGATAGCGATTGCTGTTCTTGGTTGTTAACTCTGATGGTATTGATAGAAGCTTATTGTAGAGATACCTTCCCACTCAATTATTTTTTTTAGTTTTTTCTTTATGATAATTCTTTTTCTTTGATTTGCAGTTTTGCTATACTCGGATACCGACTCACTCATCTAACGAACATATGTTCCCAATATGTGGACCTGGAATAGCGGACTGCTTGTTCTTAGTTGTTAATGCCAATAGTATTAATAGAAACTTATCGTACAAAGACCTTTCCAATCATCTAATTTCTTCAGGTTTTTTTATTATAATGATTTTCCCTTGATTTGCAGTTTTGCTATACTCGGATACCGACTCACTCATCTACAGAACAAATGTTTCCAATAGGTGGACCTGGAATAGCGGTTGCTGTTCTTAGTTGTTAACTCTAATAGTATTGATAGAAACTTATTGTACAGGGACCATTACACTCAATTGATTTTTACAGTTGTTTCTTTATGATAAAGACTTTTCCTTGATTCGCAGTTTTGCTATACTCGGATACCGACTCACTCATCTGCAGAACAAATGTTTCAAATATGTGGACCTTGAATAGCGGATAGCTTGTTCTTAGTTGTTAAAGTCAATAGTAATAATAGAAACGTATCGTTTATTTCTTGAACTTTTTTCTTTAATACAATGATTTTGAAAATTATGATTAATTTAACGTAACAGTGACTTATATGGTTCTAATTTGAATATGTGCAGGGTACTTTAAAAGAGGTATATAGTTTTAGTATCGCTATGCTTGCCAAGAGTGTGTTACGCATCTCAGGGGAAAGTTCAGCGGCCTCCATATCATCTACGTTGAGGTATGATATGGAGGCAGGAAATATTTTTAACAAATGATACTTGTCATTCTGCAAGTGGATTCACAGCAGTAGTTTGCGTTGAAGCGTATTGATGAGAAACAGATTTCAGTTATTGAAACAGGTGCGTATGTATTTTGCAAATGGTTGAATATCTTTTGTTAAGCGTCATCTACCTGTTTAGAGCTACCCCGCAGATATGTAGCTTATAACATTGGCATAAAGAAGGTCACTAATTATAGCAAAATATGTAGATAATAGGTTTCACAATGCGCAATAATTTGAATTGCAGATGTCCATAGAACCATCCATTGAACATATCTGACAGTATTTGCAGCGCGCTGTTAACAGTGTTTACCTTGCACGCATCCATATTTCGGATCCGACTTAAACCCTGCCGGACAGAACTTGCAAACTGGCCTGTGATCTTCTACGTGACACGGTGAATTTTCTGGACAATTGGCCATCAGGCAAGGATCTTCGCATCTGAACGCTCTGCAAGCTTGGTCTTGTGGACAACCGTTATCTCTCAAGCAAATCGATAAGGATGGCGTACAGTTCTTCAAACATATGCAAATCGGTTTGTGGTTTAGCACGTCGCACCCTTTATCAGGCGAGCACGGCGATTTGATAACCTCGGTGCAAGGATTTTTGCAAAAACCGTATATGCAGGTCTTGTTCGATGGGCATTCGTCGTCATTATTGCATTCAGCTTGGTCAGGAGCGCAAGATATCTCTCCGTTCTCATTCATTTTGAAACCTTTCTTGCAAACACATGCTGGTCTGTGATGGTGTACCTCGCATTTTTTGTTATCTCTGCATTTGAATGTCGCATGCTCACAAGGATCGAAGCATTCTCCTGTTGCTGTATTGCAAGCCAGCTCATCGTTGCAGTCATAATCCGATCGACAAAATATCTTCGTGGCAGGTCTACCTTGCGTGGCCAAGCATTGATGGTCAGGGTGACAGGAAGTACCGGCCATGCCCGTATGGCATTCAGGACACGTGCACCTTGGTCTGTGAGAGACGGTTTCGCAAAGAGCGTTCAGTCCACAAGCGCCTCTCAGCGAGCACGGATCGATACATTGGAAGTTGATGCAAGCTTTCTCATTTGGACACTCTAAGTCAGAGTTACATTCGGCAGCTACGTAGGAAACATCGAGGGGCAAGAAAAAGAAAGCAATACTTAAGACAACACCAAGAGGATAGAGGTCGGTACTCATTATCGCAAATACACTATAATACGCATGCGGGCGTGGCTGTAGTACGGTGATTTTAGCACATATCTTACATGTCTCAGCTTGTTGTAAAAGGCTCCGCTAAGAGAAGATCAAACTGTTCTGATGAATTGAATACAGTTTCATGGAAGATGGAATAATCAAACGCCTACTGACATTTGATACACTGATTTAGTCTGGGAGTGATTGTTGAATATTGTATAACAAGGCATTATTTTGGAATAATCATTGATGTTTCAGTCAAAAATGCTAGGCTTTATGAGAGTGTTAAAATATATTGCAAATGAAACATGAAAATGTGATAGGTGACAGATTGGAAATAAAATTAATTTAGAAACATGTTGAAACCAGAATATTTACGCTTTATGGTAAGATCCTGAAGCCTGATATTCGTATTATCGGACTAATGCCTATTGGCTTTCTATCGCCATCTTGGAAAACGCAAATATTCCATGAGTATTGGGTAATTCCAGAGAATACGTATCTGGATAATTAAATAACCGTTCTTTTTTATTTATTGTATATACGTGTTATTATTTCTAATTTGTTTGTATTTATATTTGTTCAATCTTGAGTTGAAAGATTAAGGGCATGTGCCACTATTTATGTTCAGGTGGAAAAGCGCAAGCAGTTGGTCTGAGGTATAACTCATGATTATTCCAACACACAATTACTCGTTACCTTCCATAATAGTTCTTATGTTTGTAACCTCTTCCGATACATATTGAAAACATGAAAATTGACAAGCTAGTTTTGGAGAACCTATAGTTTCTGATATATTGTTTCCCAATATGGCGATCGGAAGCCTACAGCTCATCTAATAGCTCACTGCCAAAAATTTATATCTTGTTGGTATGTTTCAACTTTACTGGAGTAACAAGGGATCGTTTAACCACCGTACTACACAGAACAGTCAGAGTGAGTAAAAGAAATGAAAGAGGCCATCTCAACAGGGACAACGAGCACCGAAACAAGCATCGGCGGCAGTATATTTACACAAGCTGCTTAATAAAGGCAATGCAGGCAATGTATATAAATAAAATTGCTAATATACAGTAGTATCGATGTGAGAATGCTCCTTTCATAGTTCCCAATCTGACTAATCATGCCTAGTATAACCCGCTGCGTTTGATATCACACAGCGCGTCATGCGCTAAGTTGTTGCTTATTTGCGATACTTTTCGATATGACTTGACCGTACTCGTAACCGTAAAATGTGTTTCAAACTCGCTCTGTCAAGCATCTGTGCCTCTAAATTGAATTTGGACGATCTAACTACCCCAGGGCTATCTAAAGATGAGGTTGTTGTTTGCAAACCTCATGACATGTGGCTTAAATGGAGTGTGTGAATGAGGTGTAAGATTGGAATATGTGTAAATGTGTAATCTGTCAAACGAGGTGACATCAGACTAATTAGTCATATATTATAATTCAGTTCTTTTTTACACAAAAACCATTATTTAGTATGATAAAATTAAATGGGGTTATGCTTTTTCTTTCAGGCACGTCAGATTCCGTATATTGAGGATTAACGTATATAATGCAAAAACTAATGCTCAAATTATAATTATTTATATTATAATTTTTTGATTCAGTCGAAACCTACAACAGAACTACTTGAGGTAACTATGAAACACATTCTTCGGTCGAGGACAATATAATGAAAATGCCACCATTTTGAGACAAATGAGAGTAACTCAGTTGTGTGGAATGTGTGAAAAGAATGAGTATGAATCGTGTGACAGGCAGATTGGAACCCTGAGAGTGTACATTCCACATGACGAGCTCTTCGTACACATCATCATCGTCATCATCATCATCTTGCAGGATATTATTTACAATAACTTATGCATATACATTTATAGAACATCGAAGTCTTGTTGATATACCTGGTGATCGTTTCATGCAAGTCTCAATAAGTGATAGCTGAAGTTTGTAAACGTGCAAGTCATTCTTGTGAAGTATACCGAATAATAAATGAATTTATACTAAGTGACATATACATCCGAACACCCAGTATAAATGGTTTTATTTTAATAAAAGTTGGTGAATGTATTTATCTTACTGTAAATAACAAGAGAAAAAATTTTCAGCCTTATCAGTTGGACATTCTGGTTTTTATACTGCTTTTTTTTAATTCACTAACGCTCTAAAAATGAATATTTCAGCCGCAGTAAAGAATCAACGTTGGCGGATTTTGGTTCTTGACATCCTTTACAATCGGTTACGATGCCTAGAGTACGGAGACCTGTACGATTTCGTCAACTTAGTGAGTTTGATAGGGGCCGTATAGTGGGACTTCGGGAAGCTGGACTTTCTTTTCGGGCAATTGCAGTTAGAGTGCAAAGAAGTGTAGACACTGTGGTTAGGTGTTGTCAGGCATGGCTTCGAGAAGGCCGTACGCAAAGAGCAAGGGGCACTGGACGCCGCCGTAGAACAACAGACCGTGAATATCGCCGCCTAAGATTATTGGCCTTAAGGGACCGTTTCTCCACTACCAGGTCCATTGCAAATGAATGGTTTGCAGAACACGGAAGACCTATTGGCATGCGAAGTGTTTACCGACGAATGAGAAGTTTTGGCTTGTTTTCATACCGGCCACACTGGGTCCTCCCTTTAACTCGAGAACACCGACGTAATCGCCTTGAGTGGTGCAGACAATGATCACTCTGGGATCAGGAATGGAACAGTATTGTCTTTAGTGACGAGTCTCGATTTTGTTTAGGCATGCACGATGGTCGTGCCAGGGTTAGAAGGCGACGTGGTGAAAGGAGGAATCCACAGTTTTTTGTTGAAAGACATGTTCATCACACTTTTGGAGTTATGGTTTGGGGTGCTATAGCTTATGGTTCCAGGTCACCTTTAATCTTCATCAGAGGTAACATGAACGCGCAGCGTTATATCCACGAAGTTCTAGAACCCCATCTTTTACCCTATCTTGACACCCTGGCAGATCCAACTTTCCAACAAGATAATGCCCGACCACATGTTGCAAGAGTCACAATAGACTTCTTTCAACATAATGATGTCACATTGTTACCATGGCCACCAAGATCTCCCGACTTATCACCAATTGAGCACGTGTGGGATATGATGGGTAGGAGATTGCTCAACTTGCAACGTCCTCCTCAGACTCTAGAAGCACTTCGAGAGGAGTTGGTGGTTGCCTGGAATGAGATACCACAGGAGGACATTGACCACCTGATCAGAAGTATGCCTAGGCGCGTTGGAGAATGTGTAGCACATCAGGGTGCATCCACACATTATTAAAGGTCAAAGGGCTTTAAAGCAGCGCAATCATTTTGAAATTTTTATCATTTACTTATTATGCTTCATTAAGTACTTATACAAAATTTTATTAAAATAAAACCATTTAAACTGGGTGTTTGGATTTATATGTCACTTAGTATATTTATAAAAGGCGGTTGTTCATTATGATTTTATTGAAAAATAACTCATCATGTCAGATTATCCACCATCAAGTGGAATGATTATATTCGATTCAAACTTTCAAAGATTGATCTGCCTTGGTGATTTTATCGGTTGAAATGAAATTTCCAAATAAACGATTTATATTATTGTAACTGTCCTGGCATCCCGTGTATCTTGATCGTAACAGTAATGAAAGGATCTGTAAATATGATTCGTCTTGTTGATCAAGCTTAAATAGAAATTTTTAGGTAATGTTGCACTACTCGATCACCATGTATCTATATAACAGACAAAATTGTAAGAACCGTGCATATCTTTTGTACAAAAATTGGAAATTGTGTATGCGTGTATTAAAACTGAAAACACTTATTGCTCATTCAGAATATTTGAGCACAAACAAAGCCTTTGTACTGTATACAACGTAATTACAATAAACAAAATGAATATTTGCTGCACATCACTTACGGCACTTTTTATTCATTATGGTTCAACTATATAATAAGCATTACTTTTAGATTGGAGGAAACTGCAACATCATTTTGATTGAATGATAAATTAAATCAAGTTAGAGAGCCAGTTTCTCTCCTCCATGTGACGTAGATGTGATAATTCCACTTAGTTATTTCCGTAAGTGAGAGTCAAGCAATTATTCATCTATCCATACTGGACACATACGATACGCCATCAAAATAATATAATCCATCTGACGATTGGTAGAGGCACTTACCTCTCTCGCAATCTTGTTCTGCGTTGCCTGTGTAACCAGGCAGGCAACGGCAAACGAATAAGGCTTGTTCGCGGATACATTCTGCGTGCTTACCACAACCCTCGGTTCTGCAATCTACACTGCTGCGCTCTGATGAGCCTACAAAGGAAATACCAGATGAGTTATCAAAGTTTTATACCGAAAAATCGTTCCTAAAATTGCAGCACGTTTTTAATAGACAAGATCCACGCTTCTTACTGAGATAGTATTAAGACCGACTTGAAGGTGTTATAAATCGCGAATCTGTCATCAAGACGGCTCCATAGTTCTCGGCTTGCAGAATTGGTACGGACTCGCTTCGCTTTGGCCGGCATTACCGCAAAAAACATTTTATCTCCCTAGACAAGTGAGCTTGAAGAAATTTTGTTAAGCTGATTTTTGAGCTGCCTAAAGGAGTGGTTGTATTGGCCAATCCTGGATGTACGAAGTTTGAATAGATGAGCGTTAAGATGCTTTTTATTCGTCAAGTGCAAGTTTGTATTGCATTTGTTGTACCATTTACTTTTAGTTTACTGATATACTACTCGTGCAACGGGAGATAGCTTGATTAACTCCTCAACATAGGGCATAACAGTCATGAACACAAGCTATATGAATGAGATTTTACAAGGCACTTTGAGTGTACCTCTTATTGCAGAGACGAACAGTTTAGCTTGGCGTAAGTCTTTCGTCACAGATGGCGACCAATAAGGCATTCCGTACTTCACTTTAATTGCTAAAGGTATTAAGTTTTGCTTTTACGAGAAGGTTAAAACCAAACCTATAATGCCTAATCGCTGTACAAATTAATATTTGTTTAACTTACATTCAATGGTTGGATCACCAACGGGTTTTTCGGCCGGGCAATAACACTGCGCCTCTTTTCTGTTGACAACTCTGCACTTCGCACCAACGCCGCATAGCTTGTTCTTGCACAGGTTCACCAGTTCTTGTTCGCACTCACAACCCCTGTAGGGATCTCCAATACAGTTTTGAGGACAGGAACACTCATATCCTCCTGGTATGTCTTTGCATTTTGCGTTTGAGCCGCATGGGTTCTTTAGGCACTCTTCGTTCTTGGTTTGCTTGCATTCCACCTGGGCGTTGCCGATATAACCTGCAAGATATAATTCTTTCAGGAATTGCTTCCAGATATGTATGTCGGTTTTATGACAGCAGCAAATTGGACAATCGAAATCGCTTTTCTTTGCGAGTTGTCGAGCCGGTGGAAATATTGAAGGCAATCAATGATATCAAATCAGATGCAAAAGGAATTGACACTCTCTCACTAACCATGGTCAAAGTAAGTCTCCCCGTAACTTTTTTCCATATCACCCACATAATAAGCTCATGTTTGGAAAATGGCTACCACCCTAAGCTGTGGAAGCTGGCTCTAATTATACCTGTCCCTAAAATATCTAAACCTACTGAACTTAAACATCTTAGACCCATTAGTTTGTTGCCGGTGCTATCGAAAAATTTGGAAAAAATTATACAGCAACAAGTTGTCCATTACATAGAGGAACTTAAAATAATCTCGTCATGTCAATCGGGCTTCAGGAAGCACCATAGTACCACCTCGGCACTGTTAGATCTTTGTGATAATGTTATTAGGGCAGTTGACAAAGTATCAATTGACTATTCCAAAGCATTCGATCGAATAATCATAAACTTTTGTGCGCCAAGCTGAGGTATATAGGCTTCGATGATGCCGGTGTCAGTTTTTTCCGTAGCTATTTGTCCGGTCGCACGCAATGTGTCGCAATCAATAACGATCAATCCACTATTACGACTATTTTGTCAGGAGTTCCCCAAGGCTCAATTTTGGGACCTGTGCTCTTTTTGATTTACACGTGTGACCTGCATAAAGCAGTTGACAATTCAGGGATACACACATTTGCTGACGATACTCAAATAATATTCCATTTCGACGCCTCAGATACGCAAAATTCATCAGACATTTTACAACTTGATGTAGATAAGGTACACCAGTTTTCTATGAAACATAATCTTACTATTAATCCAGATAAGACACAAGTGTTATTGTTTTGTTCTGATCAGAAGAGGAAAACTGTCGAAGATTCTTTCCATCTGACTATTGATGGCATAACATCACAGCATACTCAAACAGCTAAGGTACTAGGAGTGGAAATTGAAACAAAATTAAGATTCCGCAGCCAAATAGCTAATTTGATGAAAAAAACTTACCTGTGTTCTAGGGCTCTTTATTCCAATCGCTACTTGCTTAACTTTAAGCTGAGAAAAAAACTGTGCGAATCTTTGGTGATGTTAATGCTCAGTTACTGTGATGTCGTTTATTATCCATGTTTGGATCAATTGACCAAAAATCGTCTTCTAATCATCCAAAATAACTGTGTTCGCTTTACTTATGGGTTGCGTAAATACGATCACGTAAGTGATAAATATAGGGAATTGAACTGACTTAGGTTAGGAAGTTTGGTTAAATATAAATTCTTAGTTTTAGTTCATAAAATAATATTGTCATCAAAGCCTGAATATCTAAGAGCTAAGTTAAGATTTAATTACGAAGAGTGCATGACAGGGCTGTTAGGAATCGTTATAGTATCAGAACCACCCCACACACTTCTGCATTATTACAACGAGAATTTACATATAATGCAGCACTATTTTATAATCAGTTGGACAACAGTATTAAATTGATGTCTTTTGAAAGTTTTCGTAAACATACTGAAAGCATGTTGCTCGCTATTGATTAAATAAGCATTTCTGCTACAGATATAGATTGTGTCTATTTGTATTTTATACTTAGGTATATATGTGTTCTTTTTTTCATTGTTCTTATATTTTTTTTGTTGTTTTGAACATCAGATGTAACCGACATAAACAGTTAAGTGTAAGAGTAGCCTCGGCTAAACTTCGCTGTTTATGTCCCTCCGGGTTATCCAATAAAGACGTTATTATTATTATTATTATTATTATTATTATTATTATTATTATTATTATTATTATTATTATTATTATTATATACCACTCATAACAATTTTGCTGACTATTTACTAGAGATGCTAACAAATTATACCGTCAGTAATATTTTGGCGGTTGTTTAAAAAGAGATGGTTGTTCTGGTAAATGCGTTGTGCTGGAGGACGGACCTAACTAATGACTCAACTAGCTCAATAGTTCTTTCCAAGGTGAAAATGTCGAAAAGAATACAATTTTGGAGATTGAATTTGTTGTCTATTGACCATTTGGAGTCTTACCTGGAGGGCATGAGCATAGAGGTTTGCGGTCAACGACACGACATTGAGCATTCGCACCACATGCGTTGTGTTCAAGGCAGGGATTACGGCACACCTTGTCCAAACCGCACTTCTTGTTCGATTCACAGTCTTCGTCTTTGCTGCATTCGTATTGTTCGCAAAGCTTTGCTGGATCGCCTTGATAACCATCGGGGCATAAACATACCTATAAAAAGATTATTCATTCACCAACCTGCTAAAGTTAAATAATATCTTAATAAATTATATTGATTCATACAAAAATATATCGACGATTTGTTTGACACGTATACTAGTAACACTGCAGACCGCTTAACGGGGGTGATGAAGCTTTTTACAGGGTGTTTCACAACTTATCCGATAAATTTCAACCACATACACTGTTATGAAAGAAGATGTAATAAAACCTGAGTTTCAATAATAAATTGAAAAGTAATATCTGTATTTTGCGTTCATCGACGTGATATTAGAACACGCATTAATAATTTATTATAGCAAATGTTGTACCAAACAACTGACAAAAACAAAATGCCAGGAATTTTTTGTTTTTTCGTACTGACAAGAATGTGTACATAAGGTTTAATCTGTATCGTGGGTGATCTGAATGAAGGACGGTCGATTTTTGTGAAGTTATTTAAGAAATTACTATGCAAGTTCATGTTTTTAGTTATTTATTAATAAAAATGGCACATATTTATTTATTTATTTCCAACAGGTGAAACCCAATTACAGGAAACGCTGAAAAAAATAACAATTAAAGAGACATGGTTCTTGGACTTAAATCTATAGTATCACACATTCTAAATAAGATTGGATGATCTATAACAGTTAATGATCGATGCACAACTGTCACTGTAAATATCACACGATTCAGTAACACTGTTCATGACGCAGCACATGAGATTAATTGGCGATTTTGTCATAACATTTGTACGGCCAGCTTGACAATAGAATGTCATTTGTTGTCGACTCCCTAGCCTTGGAACGCGGAAACATATTTTTTCAAGTAAATTTTGACAGTCATTTTTATTGTGAATGAGGCCATACAGAAACGACAAAGCAAATATGTTTCGTCTTGTTGACAGTGAATCCAAATTGAAAGACTCTAATAGGGCACTATGGTCACAACCTCTTTCTGGATAAGAACCTGTGCATTTAAGGTGAAAATACTTTAAAGCTTTACGTTGAATGGCCTCAAGGATCACGACAGAATTTTGGTATATAGGAGACCAGATCAGAGTCGCATACTCCAACTTGCTCCTGACAAAAGTAAAAAATAAAGTCATTAATGTATCAACATTGGAGAAACCCTTCCAGTTTCTGATACAGAAACCAAGTAGTCGAGTGGCAGCCGACGAGATATTGAGTATATGCTCAGTAAACGTTAGCTTGGTATCAAAAATGACTCCAAGGTCTCTATAAGAGGTGCATCTGTCTATAACCTGACCATTGATGTTATAATTATCATAAATTAAATAGTTCACTTTTCTTGTATAAGTCATAACTTTACATTTCGAAACATTCAGACTGAGACAGTTTCGTGAACACCATGACGCAATCCTCGACTGTCTTGACTGACGTGCAGGTTTTAAGGTCATCAGCGAAAAACAAATGGAAACACTTCAGTTCAAAAGACAAGTCATTAATAAATATTAGAAACAATAATGGACCTAGATTTGACCCTTGAGGTACCCCAGACGTGGCCCGATAGTAACTCGACCTATGACCACCATATTCGACAAATAACCTTCTATCCCTCAAATATGAATTCATGAGCGACAGCATTGCATCAGACATACCCACTGTTTTAAGCTTATCTAGAAGTGCATAATGATCAACTTGATCAAAAGCCTTCTGAATATCTGTGTAGATGACATCAACTTGTCCCTGACCGTCCAGTACTTCAGAAATGTATTGAGTAATTAGAGCCAAGTTGGTGACCGTAGATCTGCCTCTCATAAACCCATGCTGATTAATAGAGACTGCACCCCTGACCGAGCAGTAAACCGTTTCATAAGCGATGATCTCAAACAACTTGCTGAAATTGCACAGGATTGCTATTTGGCGATAGTTAGAAATATCAGAGATATCTCCACTTTTGTGAATAGGACATATTTTAGAGGTCTTCCAGATATTTGGATATGTCTCTGATTTTAGAATTAGGTTGAATATGGAAGCCAGCGGTTTCGCTAGTATATGAATGCAATCTTTAACGAAAAAACTTGGAATACCATCACATCCAGACGTCATTTTGTTCTTTAATCTTTTCGAAGCCCTAATTACGTTTTCTTCACTTATATTTTTTAAAGAAATGATGTCGGTAGAATTATTTGTTGGAGGAGATGACCCTAGTAGACCAGACGGGATAAAAACTGTTGAAAAGAAGGTAGCAAAACTGTCCACTATATCCTGAGGCGTATCGCAGACACTGCCGTTAAGCGTCATCCTTGGGGGGATTCTAGATTGCTGTTTTTTGATGTGGGCAAATGACCAGAATTTGCTAGGATCATTGACAATGGCATCCTCAGCCGATTGGACGTAAGCGGAGTAGTCAACACTGATCTGGTTCTTAATGAGATTCCTAAAATTACTGAACTGATCATAAGAAAACTTAGTACCGTCACGTTTCCAGTTCCTTCTTGCTATGTCCTTCTTCTTGATATTAAGTATAATTTCACGTGTGAACCATGGGGGATACGAAAACATTTTATTTTTACATTTAGGGACATGGACCTCAAAGATGTGATTGATAACTGAATACAAGGCGGTACAAGCGACATCAACATTAACTGCACTGATCACCTCCGTCCAATTTACATCTTGCAAGGCTGTGTACATTTCAGGAAAGTTAGCTTTGCGAAAGTTAAACCGTGGAGAATTAGCAAATGGGAATTTCGTTGGAGATCCGGATGTAATGAATTCCATGATCAGTGCAGGATGATGAACGTCCTCTTTAACAGAAGGTGTATTATCTCTGAGGACTTCTATTTCGATATTTCCTAAAATTAAATCCAGCATTCGACCATTTATATTTGGAATATTATTAAAGTTAGTTAAATCTAAAAACGAAATAAAGTTGCTCATTAATTGAGACTTCTGATCATTAACGTCACTGTTGAATAATGCGACATTAAAGTCACCAGCAACAATTATTTTACAATTACTGAATGCATTGTTAAATACTACATATGTGGACTAATGAGGAGTTAGTGGACATTGTTTTAGCGTACGGAGAAGCAGGGCAAAATTCGCGAGCATATTCTCGTTTGTATGCATACCGATTTCCGAGTAGGCACATATCACATCACGAAACATTTAGTTCAATTGTTTTACATGCACGTGCTAGTGGAGATTTGTGTTCCAGACGTGGAGTGAATGGGGGTCGGGTTCGACCACAATGCGTTTTAAATGCCGAAGACGAAATTTTGGATATTGTGGAAGAAACTCCGGGAATAAGCACAAGGCAGTTAGCCCAACATGTCCCAGACGTGTCACAGCGTGGCGCATATTACATATTATTTTATTATCTCGATTTCTGTAGGACTTTTATGGCATGTTTTTAGAAATCAACATTTGTCAGATAAGTTGTGAAATACCCAGTATACATTACCAACGAAATAGTGTAATACGGAATTTCTAGTCGTTTTTTGAACCTGAAATTGATGTCACCTTTTCGTCGACGAGACAACTATTTTCTGTATACATAGGCAGGAGATTGTGAAGTTGCTACTTTGTGTATCACAGTAGCGATGGATGCGTAATCATTTTAGCTCAAATATTTTTGCTGAAGTTGAATTACAGTTCTCTAGGTTGTAAATAAATCTACAACTACTATTTTGGACCTTCCGTAACCGACTTTTGGAAGCAGCATCTGGGCATGGATAGTAAACAGCATTACGATAAACAAAAATATGAAATATGGCAAGTATACATAGTTTTTTCCGCGTTTTAAAATCGATAAGGTGCCTGCTACAAAATAAAATCGCTTCAAAACGCAACAGCATTTTTTTCATACTAATTGAAACAAGCTCCACCAATATTGATATTTAGTTCCTGTGTTAGGTTTTCACGGCTGTTATTGGAACATAAAAGCACAACAAAACATTAAGAAGAATTTGATTTCAAATTATTTGTATTATAGTGAATTAGTATTTTTCAGATGTATCATTGAGTTGCTTGTGAAACGTTACATGGTGGGAAATACTCTAATAAGTGAGTGTCATCAGCGTGGAAAATGGATATCTGATGTATAAATCAGAAAAAATGTGGGGCTAAGAACGGAACCATGTGGCACACCGGACGTCACGAAACATAGTTCAGATAATTTAACATCCACCGATACTACTATACAGGGTGGCGCATCGAAAACGAAACAGACGCATTTACTGGCAGCTCAGTTTTTTTTTAAAAAACGCTCTGACCCGTCGATTTTGTTTTCGAGGAGGACACCACATTCACAATTCTTTGTCGCAGGTCTTCTAATGATGTTGACTGAGTAGCATAGATTTTGCTTTTTAAATGACCCCACATAAAGACATCTAAAGATGATAAATCTGGCGATCTTGGGGGCCATTCAATGGCACCTCTTCTACCAATTCATCGATCTGGAAACGTCTGATCTAAATATTGTCGAACACGCAATGCGTAATGTGGTGAGGCACCATCCTGTTGGAACATCAACCTATTCGCAATGTACCGCCGATCATTCTGATTTTCAATTATGGTTGTTAACGCAGGATCTATCGCGTCTTCCAGTAATTCCAAATACATTTCACCGGTCAAATTTCCAGATAAGAAAAAATGACCAACTAAATGATCGCCCAAAAATACCAGCTCAAACATTTAATTTTTGTGGCTGCTGTATATGAACATCATGATAAATTCTGGGATTGCAATCGAACCAATATCGGCAGTTATGACGATTTACTACGCCATTTAAGAAAAAGAAACATTCGTCGGAAAAGCAAGTGTTGAATAGAAAATGTTCATCGTTTATAATTCGTTCACTCATATCTTCACAAAATTGTAATCGCCGATCAAAATCGTCTTCATTAAGTTCTTGTGCCAGGTGAATTTTATACGGATGAAAACTATGGGCCTTTAGAATCCGTTGGACAGTACGTCGACTAACACCACACACAGTCTCCAATTTGCGGGTACTGAACGAAGGATCTACATAAACTTGCCCTAAAACCCCCACTTCTATTGCTTCGTTCGTTATGGGATTTTCAATGTTGCGTTTTTTATTGGCGACTGAACAAGTTTCCCGAAATTTAGCTACAAGTTCTAGAACATATTTTCGATGCACGTTTCTGTTCTCATGTCGCTCATTAAATATTTCTGCTGTTCTATTAGCGCACTGATTATTTCCGAAAAATATTTCGATAATTTCAACTCTTTCTGCTGAGGAATATACCATGGTTAATTTATGTAATAAAGCGTTACAAGTTATTTTAGCAACAAAGTTTGGTCAAATAAATTGCAAACTATGTACTAAATTCCTATTTAAAATGAGTACAAGATATTTCCTTATCTTTCTTCAAGAAATAACTTTTTTGCCACAAAAAAAAACGCTCCAATAGTTATTTTTAACAACAAAATGATAAACAAACCCTGGGCGTAGTGAAGAAAAGCATCTACTTATTGAGTAAATTCCTTTAGTCAAATTTCTTCTGAAAGTAGTAAAAACTAATCTGATGTACCTATTAAAGTCTACTTTAAGCTTTAAATCAATAAACCTTCAAAACTACTGAACTGAAGCTCATGTATTTTACATCATTATAAAGGGAATTGAAAGACCTTTAAAATAAGGTATCACTCGACCCCCCTTTCCATTTAAGATTTTAGGGTTGGTGTCACCCCCGCCTAGGGGGCTGCACGTGTTAACGTGATTTTTTGCAAATCTTCTCGAAAACAAAATCGACGGGTCTGAGCGTTTTTCAAAAGAAATTTGAGCTGCCAGTAAATGCGTCTGTCTCGTTTTCGATGCGCCACCCTGTATATACATAGTAAAGTCCTGAGTTGCTTGTGAAACGTTACATGGTGGGAAATACTCTAATAATTGAGTATCATCAGCATGGAAAATGGATATCCGATGTATAAATCAGAAAAAAAATATGGTGCTAAGAACGGAACCATGTGGCACACCAGACGTGACAAAACATTGTTCAGATAATTTAACATTCACAGATACTACTAAATGTACATAGTTATTTGCAACTTTTACAATCGCATATATTTGTGCAATTCTGGTAACATATTTTATTTTGGTTTACTTATTTTTATCTAATATAGTTCTCATAGTTTTATTTTGTAGGACTTTTAATTCTGTGAATACCGTTTCATTGGTAGTGGACAAGATAGTTGAACAATATAGTAAATGTGGTAGAATAATGTAGTATAAACTTTTGAAATATGTTCTACGTCTTTGAGAAGAGCTCTTAAAGTATTTTGTTTTTTTGGCAATTTTTGAAATAATGTATTCATTCATGGTGATGCTCAAACTTTAGTTAACTATTAATGTGTATACCTACATATTTTAATTCTACTTTTCCATTTCTTTCATTATTTATCCTAAATGTGATCGTATTTTCACTTAAGTGTTACCTTTTTTTTAGAAGCATTCATTGTTCGTTTGTTTACGCTTAAGCAATTTATGGTTCTTGCCAAGTCAAAATTTAGCGTCTTTAAAGCAGTGCCTGTATTTCCATCTGATATGAATTTAGTATGATCTACAAATGTCTGAGTTATACGAGTTATATTAATGTATAAGATAAATAGTAGTGGACCTAGTTAACTACCTTGCGGTACTCCAACAGAAATATGTTTTGAGCTTGATATTGTAGATCCAATTTACTTTTTTTGATATCTAAGAATTAAATAGTTTAGTAGAACTCTGAATACAGATCCATTGAATCCTTAGTGATGCAATTTTGCAATTCTCTAAGTAATTTATCCCTGACAATAGTTTCAAACGCACTTCCAAAGACACTATGTTTCCTCTTATCCATATAACTTCCCCATTCATCTAAAAGCGTTTCTGTTGAGTTTTTCTTCCTAAATCCAGCTTGAATTTTCATTGAAATACTTTTTCATCATCTGGCAGAATATTGACCGCAACTCAAAATTCTCAACTTACGAAACAGGACTCGCAACACATATCGAGCTTCTTCCCTTCCACTAAAAATGTACTCACCTTCCTATGATCCGCGGCCTGACACAGCGCATTCTTCCCACAAGCATTCTTCTGCGCGCACGGATCCTGACATTTCCTGTTCTTGCAATACTCCGCGTTGGGACAATCGTTATTCGACTTGCAACCCGGCAAACAAGCGCCGCGAGTGCAAAGTTGACCCTGAGCGCACTGACTCTGCGATGTGCACTTGTTCCTGCACTTCCCTGCGACGCAGGTCTCTCCACACGAACATTCTGACATTGCTGAGCAAGACTTCGTGCAGTACCCGACCTCGTCGCATTCGCAGCTGGGATTGCACCTAGTCGCTACCTGTGTGCAAGCGACCAACGGGTTGCCGAGGAAATTGATGGGACAGCTGCATTGGGCCACGTGATTGTTCACTGTGCAGTTAGCGCAGGTGCCGCAGGTTGTGGAAGCGCCACAAGGGTCTGGGAAGGAAGAAGAGGTTCATTAGAATCCATAATCATCGTAAACACCAAAGCATAGACGATTTGAAGTTGATTAGTAGTAGTAGTAGTAGAAAGATTTATTTAGCACATTTGGCTACATAAACAGAATAATTGTAAACAACTTAGAACTAGTAAGTTCAAACCATATGGTGTATGATGTAAATGCTGGGCAACCTATAATTGTAGATTTAACAAGTGATTTCTCAATTTTACTTTAAATATTGTCAAAGTTTTCTGGTCTTTTATCTCTGAGTATAATTTATTATACTCAATCAACCCTTGATGGAATACAGATTTGTAGCATATGTTATACTTTTTGGTCATTAAATGGAAGTCAACTTTATTTCTGGTATTATGTAAATGATGGTCGACATTTGATGATGTTAAATTAGTTAGACTTGATGGAAATATATTATTTTTTACTTTATAAATGAATATCATTACAAGATATTTGATAACATTTTTTACATTGAGTCATTTTAATTTGCTAAGCATTTGCCTTATTTTGCACTTATTTTGTAAAATTTGCAGTCTTTCAAAAATGGAATTATTTGCTAAATATAGAATAGTCGAACAGTACAAGAAATTTGGAAGAATGATGGTATTATAGATAATTTTTCTGCTATATGAACATCCAGAAGAAATGTATAAAGTATATCAATGGCCGAACACAAGAATGACGTGATAACCCCAAAAATAGTAAAGCTGAACTGAATATAAAAGCTTTTTTATTCTACCTGTGACTTCAAATTCAATTTCGATCTCGATCTTCGAGAACTTGCTGGCTGCTATTGGAATTTTGGTGAGACTATGGAAAGAATATATGACAACGTAATATTAAGGCAGCTCAAAATTTGAGAGACAAACAACACAAAAAATGTATATTCACAAAATCAAATGATAATTGGGAGGTATATAAAACTCTTAGGAATACATATGCGTATGTAATTAGAAAAGAAAAAAGTAAATTCTACGATAAACAAATCGATAATAACAAGTGCGACAGTGTAAAGATGTGGAAGACTTTAAAAAGACTGATCAGTTCGAAACCGCATGATAGTGTAAATCAAGTTCAATTCGAAAACGGTACCGAAAAAAATTCTTTGGTGATTGCAAACAATCTAATGCTGCACCTGACTACATGAAAATCAGTTTCCAGGGGGAAATGTTGCATACATACAGCGTATCATTGAATTATCTAAGAAAAAAAGTAAACAGTGTTAAATCAAATAACAACTGTGCCGAAATCACTACTAAAAACGTGCTGAAAAACTGTTTCGAAATTTTGGGATATCCTGTATTAAATTGGATCAATTGTTCACTGAGAAGCAGTTCTTTTCCTGAAAAATTGAAATGCTCTACAATAACACCAGTTCCCAAAATAAAAAATTGTAAAAGATGCAGCGATATGAGACCAGTAAATGTGTTACCAGACATTGAAAAATTATTAGAGTCCATAGTGCATGACCAATTAATGCAGTTTATAGAAGAAGACAAAATTTTAGTGGAGGCGCAAGCAGGCTTTCGAAAAAAATATTCCACAGAAACGGCTTTCCAGTTGGTAACTGAGAATTGGAGAAGAGCCATAGACTCAGAAGAAGTTGTCATAGCAGTATTTTTGGAATTGAAGAGGACATTTGAAACGATTGATAGAGATATTTTGTTAGGTAAATTGAAGGCATATGGTATATCAGGAAGTGTTTTAGGTTGGTTTAGAAATTATTTACCTGCCGTAGTCAAAAAATGCAAAATTCAGATTTTCACCGATTATATAAGTACTAAAAATATTCAGACTGGTATCATCTCTTATATAAATGAAGACTTGAAACTTGCCTCAAAATGGTTAGCATCTAACAGAGTAAAATTAAATACAAGTAAAACGAAAGCTATGTTAATCGGAAAAAACAATGTACAAATGTTCAACTGAATATTGATGGTGAAGATATTGAATTCATAGAAAATTTTAAATACCTGGCGGTTTTTGTTGACTCTCGATTAATTTTTGATGTTCATTATAAAAAAGTTATAAATAAGATTAGTAGTAAAGTGGGATATGTATCAAGAGTTTCTGGATGTCTGAGTTCATATAGCAGAAAAATTATCTATAATACCATCATTTTTCCAAATTTCTTGTACTGTTCGACTATTCTATATTTAGCAAATAATTGCATTTTTGAAAGACTGCAAATTTTACAAAACAAGTGCATGAGAATAATACTGAATAAAGATAAATATACTCCAATTAGAAAAATGCTTAGCAGATTAAAATTGCTCACTGTAAAAAATTGTATCAAATATCTTGTAATGATATTCATTTATAAAGTAAAAATAATATATTTCCATCAAGTCTAACTAATTTAACATCATCAAATGCCGACCAATACCAGAAATAAAGATGACTTCCATTTAATGAACAAAAAGTATAACAATGCTACAAATCTGTATTCCATCAAGGAGTGATTGAATATAATAAATTATACACAGAGATAAAAGACCAGAAAGCTTTGACAAAATTTAAAGTAAAATTGAGGAATCACTTGTTAAATGTGCAATTGTAGCTTGCCCAGCATTTACATCATACATCATATGACTTGAATTTACTAATTCTAAGATTACTATTAATGGTAGTCTATTTCCAGCATCTCAGTGTGGATCAACTTTATCAATGAAAAGCTACCCGTGCTTTTGCGTTTTCTGAATTCTCGAGGAACTCGAGCCAGATATATTCCAGCAGGAGCATGTGAAAATTAACTCGCCCAGCAACTAATCTTGTAAGGATTATGATCACGATAAGCGTAATACCTTTCAACACCTTTGTACAAAACAAGGTGTTTTAAGGAAATATTTCTTTTAGTGTAGGTACTGATTCTCCGAGGTTTTGGTATACACATTCACCATTTTTTTTAAATCTCATGGACACTTGTTGGGTAGCCAAGAAATATATTATACTGAATTTTTATAGAAATTCTTCTGGATCCCATTTTCCATAGTATGTTTTGTGGCTTGGCATTTCCTTGAACGACAGTCCAAGTATTCAAATAGCCAAGGATAAGATACATGCTTCTTAAGCTTACATTTTATGTTGTTACAAAGTATGTAGCTTCAGCTGTTCAGTGTTTACGTTTTACTTTCAAAGGTATCCAGGGTAAAATTCCATCAAAAGTTATCCTGGAAACCATCGAATTATGATAAACTATGATACTTACTCGTGCATTTGTTGTTGATACAAGCCTGGTCTGAGGCACAGACTGAGTCGCTTCGGCAGCCTATTTCACAGATTCTGTTCTCGCATATTTGAGTTGGACCACAGGAAGCGTCAGAGTTACACACTGTCTTACACACTCCTTTGATGCACCTTTCGTCTGCCAGACAGCTGTGATCACTGCAAAATAAAAATATATAACGTGAATGAACAAAGCTGTAGATAAAAAAGAGTAAACTTTTTTGGAAGAAAGGGTGTGTCCGTTGGTGGTTCTTAACATTTGATGCCTTATAATACTGAAATTCACATAACGAGTGAAATCAGTTTATTACGGAGTAAAAGTTTAAATAAAGACCGTTTCCATGAGTTTTTAATAATGGATAGGATAGCTTCAAAACTGTTTAAGACTTACTCAACTATCAAAAATCTAATTCCAGATCAACAATATCGATTTGGAGAGGGATACAGCACTTCTGTCGATAAATGATGACATCATCACTGCTTTTGATGAATGTTATGCTACACTTTTATTACTGATTACTCATTGACTATTCAAAAGCTTTCGATACAATTAACCACGAACTCTTATTATCAAAATTGCATTATTTAGGACTTTCCGAAGAGACTGTGAGTTGTTTTCAGCACTATTCAATTGGTAGAAGTCAAAAAGTTTCATTAGGGGACAAATTTTCATCACTAGAGCTTACAAAGTATGGAGGACCACAAGGTTCTGTTTTAGGGTCACTGCTATTCACATTATTCATCTCAAATTTAACCAAAGTTGTTCAAAACTGTAAAATAATGACCTACGCCGATGATACCCACTTCTCACTTATAAACAAAGATCTAGAAGTAATCAATAATTATGCAAAAGGCAATGCTCGTAAATTGAATGATGAAAAAAACCAAATGACTTTATTCGGAAATCCCAGTTCTGAAGCAAGAGGTGCAAATTTGCATCAAATTCTTCTATATGCCAATCAAAACATTTTGATCAAGTTTTTCAAGAAAATTTTATGTGATAGGATAGTTAATTCCAATTTTTTTATTCTATAATTAGTCGAGGCTAAAATTCACCCATTTATAATGCATCATTATAAAAAAGTCGTTTATTATGATTATTATTCACTGTTTTTACAGCATCTTTACGCTGGAATATCTGAGTTTCAGAATATTAGTGAATATTGTCTTAACCAAAGGGAAAATGGTATTTATTCTGGTTATAGAAATCTACGTGCTATATGGCGTGTGTTCAGTATTACTGCATTCTATATTTGTAGGTAAATATCAGTCTCCAGTACTAGCTTTTTAAAGGATTTATAATAATAACAATAATTTTCTTCGTTTACGTGATATTTTTTTAGGTGTAAGAATAAGTAAAAAACAATGCATGTTGATATAATCAAATCAGATACTTACGTTCGGCACACTCCTTGGCATATTCCAGCTACGCATGTTTGTCCTGCCAAACACTCCTGTTCAACAAGACATTGCCTTAGGGGGTATTTGCAGGTTTCCAATGGATCACCCACCAGAGGTTCAGGACAGACGCACTGCTTCTTGTGCTCCACCATTTGGCATAGAGCGTTTGTTCCACAAGCTATGGATAAAAACAAAGTTGTTAATTATAAATAATCGATCTCTTCAGATGACTATAGAAAATAAAATCACTCAAAGAAAAGAGAATAAGTGGATTTGTGTAAAAAAGTTGTACTTTTAAGCATTACAAATAGTATTTGGGTATAAAGGAATTTGTCACTCTACGGCGCACGGTTTGGTCAATGCAGGAATCATACGAGCATCTCAATTTCCGCTGTAAATATCATATTCTTTTCAGGGTTAAATGATTTTAGAAGGGAAACATTTAGGTGACAATACAATTAGGCTCATGATTAATGATGAAAAAATTGAAGTAGTCCAAAAAAATTGTGCATAACACTATAACTCTTCCCCATTTTTTATATTGTTCAACCATCTTGTTTACAGCAAATGAAAACATATTTTCAAAATTACAAATTCTACAAAATAAAGCTATGAGAATCATTTTAAATGAAAACAAATATGCTAGGATTAAGTCTATGTTTTTTAAGAGGTTTAAAAAATCATTTATTACCATCAAATTTAGAGAACTTCACAAAATTAAATAGTAATTATCATAACTACGAAACTAGAGGCAGTATAGGTTATAATCTGCAAAATTGTAAAAGTCTCATAACTAGTAAATCTATATTTCAGGAGGGAGTATTTGAATTTATTAAAATGAATAATGATATTAAACAGAATTCCAATTTAAAAATGTTTAAGGTGAAATTAAAAAATCACTTTATGAATAATCAAAATACATAGTGACGTAATTTTAATTTTAATAGACAAGAATGTAAAATTACAGAAAATGGATTGAAGAAAAATATGTAACCGAATCATTATACAAAATTGACATTGTAGCATTAATGCTAAATAAATATTCAACAACAACAAAAATTTAGCAGCGCACTCAAATATTTGACAAATACTTGACTCAAATTTTTAAATTAATTATTAAAATTAAGGTATTAATTTTTTTGGTCTAATACAACAAATATTAAATATTAAAGATCTAATGGAATCAAGTGTCAACTGGTCTATTAGAACAACTGTACAAGAAAAATGTTTTTGTGGATATTATTGAAAATTGCGTTGTTAAGCGATAGCTAGATTGACAATTGCTTACCTGTTGGTGCCGCGCAAAGGTCTACGCATTTGTTGTTAACACAGGCAGCGTCTGAGGGACAATTAGAATCGCTCCTGCAACCGATCGTGCAAGCGAGTCCTTCACATATTTCATCATTCCTGCAATCGTCGTCCTTTCTGCAGATCGGTTTGCAGACTCCAGTTGAAGTTTCGCAACGCTCGTTGCTGAGGCAGTTTTTATCAGAAGAGCAGATCGTTCTACAGAAGCCCTCTGTGCAGATGTTACCTGGAAAAAAATTTTACACTATTAACCCAAGAAATCGTCATTATTGAGTGCAGTTTCTTATTGAGGAGTAGCATTTTTCTCCCTCGGTGAGTAATGGAAACAAAAAATAATGATCCTTCTATACGTGACTGTTTGTAAGTCAGGTCTGGAGAGGAAGGAAAGGAAGGAATGAGGGAGAGCAAACAGGATGAATTACGTCAATTTAAGGGGTGCTTTGCACTGCAAATGAGTAGTCTGCAATTTTATATTGACATAACATTTTGACAAAGCCCTTACAAAAATCAATTTTTGGGACATGTCAAAATTTGTCAGATGACCTTAACAATACTTAAACACCGCCCTTCTCTGCTTTTCTTTTCTTTTTTCCTTAATATTGCCCGGTTTCTGGGTTACCAGACTGTCACCATGACACAAGAGCTAAGATCCCATGGACCGCTCTGACAACCAACAATGCCTTGAGGCCTTGTTCCTTATTATGAAAAAACAAAATTCTACAACCATGCAAAATAAAAATAGAGTAGTACACTTCCTCCGGAGTTGTGATACTCCGTTAAAGAAGCTTTAACATAAATTTTAGCGACGACTTTATTAATATTATTTTATAATTGTTTTTCCATTCTACGCCAACATTACCTAAACAAACTGTTTCTTGATCATGCCCAAAATTGCTCATTGTGACATAGTTTAAGTTGGGTTTTTAGACTCCACTTCTGTCACGTGTCTCCAAAAAATCTAAAATCCCTCTTGCAGGTTCATCAATTGTTGGAGAAAGTATGATCATACCAGCTCTTACTTTGAGACATGAAATTTCTGAGAGTAAAAGAACTATATGAGTCATTTATGCCCATAAGCTTTTACTTAAAGTCTTTTCTCCATTTTTAAATGATAAACTGATACCTAGGAGTTACATTCACTCAGTCGATTCATTTTGCAAAGACTCACAATACCTCTTCACAAGGCATCATTCTTTCATAAATGCTCAATATACAACGCAGTTATTCTCTATAACGAACTTTCACATGCCATAAAATTGCTAAATTATGAAAAATTCAGAAAACGCATTAAAATATTTATCTTGGATGAATATACTAGTTTTTTTTCAATCTTGCACTTCATAAAATATTTCAATGCAAAATTTAATTCTATAAACTGTAAAACAATTAGGTATAATTTATATTTTATACACAACTTATTTATACTACTACTATTATTACTTTTCTTAACATTGAAATATTATGTTTTTTTTGTTGTACTGTTGTACTTTTTATTATTATTATAATTATTATTATTATAATTATCATCATTATTAAAGGCTCATCATACAACTAACATCTGTACTGGTTAAAATGAGTCAGCTTTGAAAATGTTAACGTGTTGATTTTCCTACCTTTTTGACACTCTCTGTTTTCCTTGCACGGCTGCGCAGGCGCCCTGACGCATGCCACCTTAGCCGATGGATTAGGCACAAAACCTTCCCCACAAGAGCAAGTCGCTCTATGATTAGACACCGTGCAAATTGCGTTTGGTCCGCACGGGTTGGCACTACATGGACTGGCACACTTGTTGTTGATGCAGGACTCTGTGCTTGCACAGTCATCGTCACTATGACAGCCAAAGAAGCACATGTGATGCAGGCAGATGTGGCCCAGGAAGCAGTCATTGTCCACACGGCAGGTCAGTTGACAGTTGCCTTTCAGGCATTTCTCGTTGTAGGCACAGTCGGTGTCAAGCTTGCATCGAGGTTGGCACATGTTATCTTTGCAAACTGAAGAGTTCGTGCAGTCTTGGTTGGTGGAACATGGTATTGGCACTAGAAATTATTGAAATCAAATTAGTACAGAATAGTTTTTGACTTATGACATTAAACTGATTTTTATATTTACTAGTCCATGTATAGGTGTCGGTATATTCAGTGCAAGTCCATATAAATTGTGAACGTCTAAGTGTACTCACGAAAAATTTAAACATTCTTCAACTAGCTTTCAACTTCTTAATTTTGTAGTCCGTATCTATGACATTTTGGTATCACTCAGACAGAAGGTAGCTGACATTTATTATTTTCTCAAAAATAGTTATTTTGACAAATCTTTCACCTCAACACTAGTTTCTAATGAATACTTACATCTGATACATTCGACCTCGGTGTTTCCTGTGAATCCATGCGGGCAGCTGCATGTTTTCACGTGTTCTTCCATCTCACATAGAGCATTGACTCCACAGGCCTTTGGCAGTACGCAGGGATTGATGCATTGACCATACAGACACTGCTCGCTGTATTGACAGTCAACGTTTTCTTGACAAGGAGGACTGCAGACATCGCCGTAACAGTAGGTATTCGCTGGACAATCCGCGGTTGTTCTGCAGTTCAGCAGTTTCGGTTTACAACCTGTAACAGGGTCGTTGGGATCACCTTGATATCCATCCCTGCAAGTGCAGTGTCCTACATGATCAACAGCTACGCACTCGGCGTTTGGCAGGCACTGGGTTTTCTCGCAGACATCTCTGCATTTATGTACTCCGTTAGATTTATCGCAAGAGGCGAATGAAGGGCAATCATTGTCATTATTGCATTCTACTGGGGCCCTACAGCCTTCGTTATAGGGATCTCCGACTTGACCTTGAGGACATTGGCATTTGAAGGATCCTCTTGAGTTGTGGCATTGAGCTCCTGGTCCACAAGGACTATCAGCACAGAAATCGATCAGCTTGCAGCCTCTCAACGGATCTCCTGTATAACCAGGCTGGCAGTAACATGTCTGTTTGTGATGTTCAGCGGAGCAAAGGGCGTTCTTTCCACAAGGATTGTGCACCAAGCAGGCTATCTTGCACATGTACTGGTCGCAAAGTTTGTCGTTGGAACATTGTTCGTTGGTCTCACATTCCACCTTTTGACAACCGAGCTTGTCATCATTGGGATTTCCTTTGTATCCTGACTTACAGCTACACGAAGCTTTGTGGTTCTTTGAAGTACATTCGGCGTTTCTTCCACAAAGCACCCCTTCGCAAGCGTCTACGCATTCAGCTCTTCCTAGCGGATCGGTCAGACATTTCTCTTTGGAGTCACAATCAGGGTTAGCCCTACATTTCACTTCTTGGATACAAATGTTGTTTTGGCAAAACTGATGTTCTGGACAAGAGGTGTTCGTTTTACACGTAGGTTGGCATATACCTTGGATACAGAGTTGATCTCCAATGCACTCTCTGGATGAAGAGCAGATAGAAGTACATAGTCCGTTGTAACACTTGAGGCCAGATGGACACTGAGCGTCTTTAGCACAATATTGTACCGGTACGCAACCCAGATGTGGATCTCCTGTGGTACCCGCTTGGCAAACGCATACACCTTGGTGGTTTGATGCAGTGCAGGCTGCTTTTTCGCCGCAAACATTCGCTAAGGTACATGGATTTACACATTTTGAATCTACGCAAGCTTTATCATTTACACAGTCGTTGTTATCCACACAGTCTATCGAGATGCAGTTGTGGTTGGCATCTTCCTTGGTTCTAGCTGGGCATCTACATGTGGCTTCATGAGCTACTGGGATGCACTCAGCGTTCTTGCCACAAGCACTAGGGTTGTCACATGGGTTTCTACATTTGTTGTCGATGCAAGCAGCTGATGATGGACAATCAGTGTCCGTAAGACAGTCCCCAGGTTTTCTGCAGCCAGTGCCCACTGGATCACCGACAAGACCGTCAGTACAACTGCAAGTGAAGCCTCCGTCAGTGTTGATGCAGGTTGCTGTTGAATGGCAAGGGCTGGATTCGAGGCATTCGTTTATGTCAACGCATTTGTCGTTCTTGAAGGCGTAGCCAGTAAAACAGGAGCATATTGCGTGGTGATCTTCGATGGAGCAAGTTCCTTTTCCACAGTTCACGGCATCACATGGGTCTGAAAAAGACAACAGGTTAGATTATACAAAGAGCAAGTTTTGCAATATGACTAAACAAACGGACGCAGGAGGCTGCATGTTACTGCATGTTGAGATATGTCCATGAGGACACAGTAGCCGCCACTTTATTGATTTAGTTCTTCATTCGTATTGACAGTGACATTAAAGAATTGAATTGAATGATAGCTTACACGATTCGATTTTTTCAGTTTAAAACTGATCTAAATATGTATCAACTGATTTTAATTGCTTAATATGAATTGATAAAATACTTACTTAAGCATCTGTTGGTTCCAACATCGCAGAATTTGTTAGATGGGCAATCGATGTCTTCCAAACATTCCACCTTGAAGCATCCAAGTGTCTTATCTTGTGGATCTCCAAGATGACCAGGAGGACAAGAACAGGACGGTTTGTGCTTTGTTACTGTGCAAACTGCATGGGCTCCACAAGGCGATGTCTCACAAGGATTTTGACATTTTCCTTGCTTGCAAGCTAGATTATCCGCGCATTGAGTGTCTCTTCTACATTGACCTGGAGCTGCACATCCCGGATCTATGAAAGGATCGCCGACGTTGCCTTCTTCGCAGATGCAAGTGTAAGAGCCTGGTTGATTCTTGCAAATGGCTGTTGGATGGCAAGGGTTCGCTTCACACTCATCTATGTCCATGCATCCTAAAGGTGTTCCTATGAAGCCTTTGTCGCACTTGCACTGGCCTTCTGAACAGATCTGGGACGGCCTGCAGTCCTTATCTTCGGCACATCCAGGTTGGCACACCCCCTTAAGGCATATCTCGCCATGTAGACAGTTGTTATCACTGTAGCATACTTTAACGCAGAATCCTTCATAGCATCTTTCGCCAATAGCACATCCTGTGGTATTCTGACAGGGTAGCGAACATTGATTTTCGTGGCAAACATGTTGTGGTATACATTCTGAGCTTTGTTGACAAAGGGATGGTGTTCTGATGCATCCTTGCTGAGGAGTGGGGTTTCCGTCAAAGCCTGGAGGGCACTTGCAAACTGTCTTGTGGTCATGAGCAGAGCAGATTGCATTGGGGCCACAAGCAGCATCTTGGCAAGGGTTCTGACATTTATTGTTGATACATGCTTCTTCTGAGAGACAGTTTTTATTGCTTCTGCATCCGATGATGCAGGTAGCGTTGACGCAAGCTTGGTCTTTGGCGCACTGACTGTGATCTGCGCACGGAATCATACAAATGTTCTCCATACACTTTTCCCCAACTGAGCAATCGTTGTTGTTCCTACAAACTGATCTACACTGACCACTGAAGCAGACATCGTTACCACAGTCAACGTCATATTCGCAACGAGATGTGATACGAAGACATCCATCCTGGATCCCGCTGATAGCGGGAATGTACTTTGATGGACATGTACAAATAGCAGTTCTATTTTGCACGATACAAACGGCATTAGGCCCACAAGTAGACTGGTCACAAGGGTTGACGCAACGGTTACTTTTACATACTGACTTTGGTGGACAATCAACGTCACCATTTGGACAATCACCTTCTGGTCGGCATCCTGAAGCATATGGATCGCCAACCTTGCCAGGGGGACAGACACAAGTATGACCAGATGATGTTGGTCTACAGATTGCTGACTTGTGACAGGGGCTGGGCTTGCAAGGTTCTACTGGGATACATTCCACGTCCGCTATGGGATTTGGTGCGGTACCAGGTGGACATTGACAAACGGATTTGTGATCTTCGGCTATGCAGACAGCATTGTCGCCACAAGATTCATCATCACATACATCCTTGCATGTATGGCTCATTCTGTCACATAGCTGGTATTTGGGACAGTCGATGTTGTAGACACATGGCACAGATTTGCATCCCGTTTTTAGATCGTTAGGGTCGCCAGCATAGGCACCTGGTGGGCACTGACACTGTGGCGCATGGTTGTTGACAACGCAGATTGCGTTTGGTCCACATTTGATTTGATCGCACGCAGGCTGACACATCATAATTTTATGTTCTTCATGCTTCCTACAACTCTCCTGTTCTTGACATTCTGCATCAGAGGTACATTGATTCTGAAGGAGTGGTTTGCAGCCATTTCGGTCATTCGGATTGCCTGTGTATCCTGTCAAACAGTGACATTGGCCTCGATGGGCCTCAGTTACGCAGGCAGCGTTATCAGGACATGTGAAATGGTCACAAACTGGAACGCATTTCAAGATATTCAAAGCATCGGGTTGACACGACTCGGTTAGCTCACAATCAACATCTGTGGAGCAGTCTGGCACCGAAGGTTTCTCGCAAGCTGAGGTGACAGGGTTCCAGATATATTCACCTTTGCAAGCGCATGTTGGGTGACCGTTGACGTCAAGTTGGCATACCTCGTTGGTACCACAAGCTACCGTTTCACATGGGCTGATACATTTCTGAATACCATTCGCATCTACTGAGCAGATCGTTCCAAACGAACAGTCATGATCGTTTTCGCATTCCTTTGGTGGTAGACTCTTCTCTAATTGGCAACCAACGTTCAAATCGCCAGGGTTTCCAGAAAATCCTGGATTGCATATACAAGACGATCTATGATTCTCAGCTACGCAGAGCGCGTTCGGACCACACTGCACTTTGCTGCAGGCATCCACGCATTTCCGTACGCCTTTTCCAAACTGGAAGCAAATTTCTGATTCGAAACAATCTGCATCGCTACTGCACTGTCCGTGCATTTTACATCCCTCAACAAGATCAGATGGGTTACCGAAGTAGCCTGGAGAACACATGCAAATACCGCCTTCACAAGAAGCGCCTGGACCGCACTTCACATCAGCGCACAAGTTCCTGCATTGGCCTCTTTGACAGTTGTAACCAAGGGGGCACAGTAATTGGTCGCTGCATTGACAGTTCTCAGGTTCTCTGCAGATTCCCCCTTGGACTTGCGAGCACATGACGAAGGGGTTGCCAGCATATCCTTCTTTACATCTACAATCGTAGCTCCCGACGGTGTTTATACAGACAGCTCCATTTCCACATACATTGGTAGCGCATTCGTCTAGGTCTTCGCATGAGATGTATGGGTTTCCAGTGAAGCCCCTTCCACAGACGCATTCGATGCCTTTATAGCTGTCTCTGCACTCAGCGTTCTTGCCGCAGGAGGAAGGACTGCAGGTAGTTCGCTCGATCCTTTCACAGGCTTCGTAGGGATTGCCAACTGTACCGGTGTTGCAAACACATTGGTTGGTAAGGCCGTACTCACAGTGGGCGTTCTTTCCGCAGACCGGGTCGCAGGTTGGACCGGTAATTGCTGTAAAAGAGATTGATGTAAGGATACTTGAGGAGTACATAGGGCATTACATTTTGGAGGGAAAATGGTTCCTGCGATTTGTATTTTATCTCAGTTCCGAAGAACGTAGCTTCATCTAAGGTCATAGTTGGAAAATAGAATCATTGTGACCCATTTAAAGTGTTCGATCTTGGAATAATGTCCATACACTAGGTCGCTCAGCTTCAAATAGGAAGGGAAGCTTCCTACGTGTTAAGGTCATTACTTATTACGTAGACCCTTATATCGTTCCTCAATTGGTCATTCAAGACTTATCCATAATGAGCGTCTTCGAGAAGTAGTGAATTCTACAGGGTGACTTTGAAGTTGAGTCATTAATTTCCAGATAATGATTGTAGAAGGAAGATAAACCAAAATATGTGTGTAAAAATTAAAAAAATGTTACCTTGTTTTATAAAGTATCCTCCCGACAAGTATTTCAGTGCGGACCTGTATTTGATCGTGCGGTCTTGGAGCACCGGCATACCCTCCCCTGTGAGGTCTTAAGTCACCTGATTCACGAGCCCTTTGTACTACATTAACAAAGGCACGAGAGGTTGGTTGCACTCGATTGGGAAACCGATCCGCATAAATCCGTAAATAAGAATCATGTCCACAAGTTCACCATTTTCGTAAACATGTGCCATTTCTTATTTCGTTTGAGCCATGCAACAAACACCACTATTCACTCACGCGTTACCGACTGACACATTGACGGAATATAACTAAAAACATCGTGATAAGCGTTTCAAATTCTTTCGCCTTTTTGTTTCCGATGCGATGAACCGATATATCCGTTGTTGCCAAACACGAGCACATAATATTATTATTGAGACAGGGCGGTACTCAAACTTCTAAAGGGCTATAACTTTGTTACTTTAATTTTACCAGAAAAATGTTAAAGGAAAAAAACATTTCTTTTGATCAGATCTACTCACTGTTAAAATAAATGACTCAACTTCGAAGAGAGGATGTTTGTTGGAAAACTTATAGATATCGAAAGATATAACTACTCAAAATACTTACGTGGCATACACAACATATTTGGATTTCCGACGAAGAGATGATCGCAAACGCACTTATTGGTATCAGGATTGCAATGAGCTCCAATTCCACATATCACCCCTTCACATCTTTGCTTGCACCGTCCATTGATGCATACGTTTGGTTCTTCGCAAGGATTCGTCTTCGAGCAAACGTCCCTCGTGCACTGGCCGCCAGGAAAAGGGTTGCCGATGAGATCTTGTTGACATTTGCAGGTTGGTCCTGAACTGGTTACGATGCACTGAGCTCCTGGAGCGCAAACTGTTCCTTCGCACACTGAAAATCAAAATGCATTGTTGACGAAGGGGAAGAATCAATCATCCACGAATCAGGATCAGTGATGTCACTATGTCAAGATATTTGAGGTTGTGGTCCACTACTATGACGCCTGTGATGGATATGGAGTGATGTAGGATTTAGAACTGTTAGTTTAAAACAGCATTTCCGTTAAGTGAGCTAATTGGTTTAGAATTTTCAATATGCTATGGCCTTTTTTGAGTTCAGTGCATACTCAAAAAATTGCACCTTCATATTACAATGGAGCTGTAATATATAGAGGTTCATTCAAATCTTTTTAAAGAGTTTAATACCAGAAAAAGAAACGTGACATGAATGAGGATCAGGGTAAAAGGACTTAGATAAAACTTGTTTGGGAAAACAAGATGCTTACTCGATACGCAGTGTCCTTCCGAATTCTTGTTATATCCGCTGTCACAGACACATTTTCCTTTGTGGTTCTTCGGCTCACACCTGGCATGCGGTCCGCAAAGCACAGTTGCACACGGGCTGATGCAGGTGCCATCTTGGCAACTGAGGATGCTGGCACAATCAGTGTCTGTCTGGCACTCCGATTTTGGTGATCCGGGGGTTTCAAGGATACAGCCGCCTTTGTAAGGGTCGCCAGTCATTCCTTTCGGGCAAACGCACTTGTAGCCGCCTCGTTGGTTCAAACAGTGCGCGCCGTAGGCACATGGTGACTCGGAGCATTCGTCCACGTCTTCGCAGCCTTGGAGTGGGTCGCCCTTGAAGCCGGTCTCGCATACACACTTGGGTGGGTCACTAGAATTATAAATAAATGTTTGAGTTATCCTACATATCTGGTATCTGACACTATTTTTTTGCTGAAGCAGCTTAAGCAGCAAAGGTCCAGGTCAAGGGTACCTCTGATGCTTTTAAGAAGGTTGATTGGAATTCTGAACTTTTGAAGGTCAGTTGAGGTCGAAGGTGCATATTCTGGTAGACTTATCCATATTCTCGCTACCATGTGGGTACATCTAGCAGTCTTTGAACGTGGAAGCCCATCAAGACCATAACGATAGAAAAGTGCTAGATCAAAAGTAGAACGCGAAAAAAACGTGATAGGCCTTCATGACCTCCAAGATGTCTCTTCTTGGACTTGTTACAGTTTCTTTTATGGTCGATTAAAAATTAACTGTATCTTGATAAAATAAATTATTAGAACGTTTTTCTCATTTAGAATCATAATTTTATAACAGTTATTAAAATATTGAATTTTATTTTTATCGCAACTAATGGTTCTGTGTTGGAGGATCGTACTCTGCATCTCTTTAAAGGTCATTGCCGGGATGTGGTTGATGTTTCTGTTCGACAATAAATGGCGTGCGGTATAGTCAACGCGGGGATGACCACGGACCGGGAATTGTTCCGTTATAGAATTGTCGTTGTGTCTCCGGTGCTCTTGTGTAGCAGTTTAGCGGCCACAACCTGCGTTAGTGAAGAAATTTCACACCCAATGTTGCGGTTTGCCGGGTTGTGGGGATTTTGTTAGGAATCGGCCTCCATTGGTGAATTTTGCTGTAGGGGCCCTTATCTCGCCCTCTTGCGGATTTAGTCGTTGTTGCAGCTACACCTGAACCATCCAGCTGATCGAGACTGTCTACATTAACACTCCAAAACGATCTATAAGTAGGACTCACGTCCCTGAGGACCAGTCCGCTATTTCCGCGAATCCCCATTGTTCCAGGGGTTCTCCTTCGGGTTCTGATTTACATCTCATACTTTCTGCCCTTGGTTATCTTGACTTCGGAGCTTCCATTTGGGTAGCCTTGACTGGCGCCCAACTTGAGCATTTAATATGAGCATTCTTCAAGACGCCTGGCAAAGTACCGGGGTTCTTTTAGAGGCACAGTGATCTAATACGCAGTTGTTATTGCCACAGAGTGGAGCTCTTGGAATAAATGGCACTTTAATGATAGGTACAACGTCCATAGTAGAATGGATTACGGTTATGATTTGTGATATGCTTGGATACCATCATTCGAACGAATTTTCAAATTTAAGATTCCTTAGATGACACTGAGTCCTCCACCTAAAAACGATTATGAATAAACAAAAATGATGTAAAAAAAAATTTTACCTGGGTGTGCACTTGGCGTTTAATCCACACGGATACCGTTCACACGGACTCTTGCATTTGTTTCCGTCTTCAGCATCAGTGAAGTAAGGCGGTGGACAAACACATTCTCCAGGTTGAATACATTTCTCGTTCGGAGAACATTGCTTGTCGCCCATGCATTTTTTCTGAGCTGGAGCGCAGATGCCGTTGTACGGTTCTCCACCGTATCCGATCGGGCAGTGACACTCGTAAGAACCAGGGATGTTTCTGCATTCAGCTCCATAACCACATGCCTGCAAGAAACAGATCAATAAACATGTATCTATCTTATATACTTGACATTACGGAGTTAGTTTTCAGTGGGCTCTCAGAAAGAAAACAATATAAATTTATTTGCGCCACATATCTGGCAGCTTTAACTGGTGGAAAAATTCCACCTCCAGTTCTTGTGGATGGTTGCAAAACGTACTGTTATGAACCAGAAAATAAACGAAAGTCGGCTGTTTGAGTGTTCCTAGGTGAAGAAAAGCTAACAAAGGTTCTCGAAGTGTTTCGAAAAAGCTGGTCGCGACATTTGTGTCAATGAGCAAAGAACTGTTACTGCAGATTGGTATACCACCATTTGTTTGCCAAAAGTCATCAACAAGCTTCGAAAAATCAACCCCGAAAGAAGAATCATCCTCCACCAAGACAATGCAAGCTCGCACACAGCCCAAAAAACAAGGCAGTATTTAACGGAAGAGAACGTGGAATTATTGGACCATCCTCCATATAGTCCTAACGATTTCTTTACTTTCCCGAAAATTAAAATCAGACTGCATGATCAAAGGTTCCAGTCACCAGAAGAAGCAGTTGACGCATTCAAAACTGCCGTTCTGGATCTGCCAGCAAACGAGTGGAATAAGTGCTTCGAAAATTGGTTCGAGCGCATGCAGATGTGTATTAATCTTCGTGGAGAATACTTCGAAAAACAATAAAGTCATTTAAAACTACCCACCGTGTTGTTTTATTTCCGTGTGCAAAACTTAAAAGACATCCCTCGTATATTATCCTTAGTAGAAGCTTCATGATACGAAATGGGAACAATGCACGCATCAATCAAAGAAATAATCTTTAATTCTTCACGATCTAGAAAATGTTGAAAATCGCAGAATGTTTGTTGGGAAAGATCCATTGTTACAAGTTGAGGTAAATAGAGAAATGTCAAAGGGGGCTATCAATTCTTCATTATAGCGTGATAAGAATTCTCCTAAAATCTAATAAATCCTTAATTAAAGAGAATCTCGAATCAAAGTCAATTGTGTTTTGTCAACTGTACCCAAAGGAACCGGTATACGATTCTTCATGATGGCACTCAATGTCAAGGTAACTCTACCCAACCAAGAAACATTCTAGTCCTTGCTATTCGCCCCCCTCCCTTTCCTTCCTCTCCCCTTCCTTTTCCCATAATTTTGATACCTAAACCTGAAGCAAGAACAAAGGCTAGACACTAGACACCTCTCTGTCGGATACTGAATGATGGAGAGAGACTTGAATATCCCAGAGCTTTGAACCTACGGGCCATTCAAAATGACGTAGCTGCAGATTGTTGCCAGCGTTCAGGAGTTTCAGTTAAAATTTCAGGAGGTCTTAACAGTACAAACACGCAGTTACGTACCTGTGGTTGTTCAGCACATTCGTCGACATCCTTGCACGATCCATCCGGTAACGTCCTGAATCCCTTTGGGCAAGCGCAGTAACTGACGCCTCCCGTTATCGTGATACACTCGGCTCCACTGGGACACTTTCCGTCTGGTTCACAACTAGCTAGAACGCAGTTCCCGTCCATGAGCTTATACGGAGGTTGACACCTGCAGTTCGGACTATTGCACTCCAAGCATTCGAGAAAGGGATTGCCGTTGAAACCTGGCGGACATTGACAATCGTAACTACCCGGAAGGTTCTTACAAATCGCGTTGATGCCGCAGACTGGTTTGTCTCTAAGTTCAGTACATTCATCGTTGTCTCTACATTTTCCTGTCTCGGGGTCTCTAACGTAGCCTTGTACACAAATACAGACACTCTCTTGGAGGAAGTCGTCCAGGACGCATTGCTCTCCAGATGAACAAGGGTTGGCTTCGGAGCAGCCGTGAGGTTTGGAGATCTTCGTGCAACCTGTTCTGTAAGCATCTCCACTGGTACCGCCTGGACACTGGCACGAGAAAGAGCCTGGCTCGTTTTTGCAAACTGCTCCGGATGGACATGGATTGCCAGCACATTCGTCTATATCCACGCAGCCTGAGGCACTACCAGTGTATCCGTTGCTGCAGATGCATTTGGCTTCTTGGTTGACCAACATGCATTCTTCGTTAGGTCCACAGACTGTGGCTTCGCAAGGATCTGTAAAGAAATTGAAGATGTACATTATGAGGAATGTTCACATCACATCACATGAAAATACATGAAGCGATCTCACATAATACATGCTTATTATTATGGGGCATTGGGCGCGTAGGAAGTTTTGAGAACTGATTGAACAGTGCATAAGTCTAAGTTGGGGCGATAGAGAACATGACGAAATGAAGATGAAAACTGTCAATTTAGAGCCTTGGTATTAGGAAAGTTGGTATGCACATGATATTCGGATAATGAAGACTGTGAGGCTGTGACTCCATGTCATAGCTGCCGTCTTAAGCTGCCATCTACAACCATAAACAAAAACCATTCATGAATATAGAGACTTGAATCGTTCAAGGCAATACAGAGTATCTGACTGCAAGAATGTCATTTACCTGATAATAGATCAGTGCCATGGGAAATTTGGGTTTCAAATGTTTCATCAAGAGGAGATGTGAGGTAAATTCGCCACCATGCAGTCCCGATTTGTCCCTTATATGTTTTATATAATCATGTATAAAATTTATCACTTACGTCTACAGTCATTGCCGACATTGGGTTCTGGGCACAAGCACCTCTTCTTGCCGTCACAAACTGCATTTCCTGGGCAATCAGCATCGCCGGTACAAGTCACTATCTCGTTACATTTGGTCTTGGCATCTGGATCTGGTACTGTGCCTTCGGGACATTCACATTGGTAAGATCCTGGAGTATTTTTGCAAATCGCACCCAATCCGCAAGTATCTGGTTTTGTACACTCGTCTATGTCGGTGCATTGACTGTTGGGGTTGCCTGTGAAACCAGCTTCACACTGACATGCGAAAGTACCTGAAATTGAAAGCGATACATCAGTAAAAGGTCGTATGATAGAATAGCAAAAACCAAGGTACAACTCCGAGACGTTTGCGTTATTATGTTTGTTGTACATTCTGATAGGAGCTTCAACAGTGCATCCTGTGGAAGGTACTCATATGCTCCGACAGTCAAGCAACCTCCAGGGCAGTGGCATTTCCGATGAAAAATTCCACCTATAGTGCAGGAATGCACTATGGTTCTTCGGACCTTAGCCCTATGCAAATAAGTGATCCTGCTTTGGGTTCCCGGACACAGTGCAATAGCGGGTAATGAGAAAACAGGTTCTCTGGCTAAAATAGGAGCTTAGGCAGTCGCCAGGTGAACGTCGCACTGAATGAATAGGCAGGTAGGGACCAGGGCGAGAGAAATGACTGAAGATAGGCTAAAAGGTTCATAGCGGGCCCCCAAGTGCTGACTACTGTAGACTGAAGGGTCGCTGGACCCTCTTAAGGGTGGAAAACGATCCTATATGCCCCATGTGCTGGGAGGAGGACGAGCCACTGTTCCACTAGAAGTGCTAAGGCTTGAGATATTCGCAGTCATGGAGTTTCCAATAGGTTCAACTACAGCTTTCTATTTAAACCATATATGATCTTCTGGTCGAACCTAACTACCGCTTTAGAACAAATCTGGCGTTGAAAACGCTTTTTAGGAGTTAACTTCCGGTTAACCCTTTGCGATTGAAAAAGTATACCTCTTTGGGTTTAAGCCCCCACCGTACACCGATAACACGTCTACGGGCCCACATCGAATTGCGAGCCTTGCTAACCTTGTATTCAACATGCTCTCTTCAGTTCAGTTTGCAATCCAGCATAATTCCCAGACATGTCACTGATTGGGATAGAATTAATCTAGTTTGGAAGCGATTTTATGCACCATTTCCCCGAGCCAAAACTTGATGTTTCATTCAGATTTTTCAAGTTAACCTACAAAAACTATTACGCTGAGTATCGTGACCCAATCCATTGCTGTTAATGTTTATCGAGCTTAATAAGTTAAAAAGTAGCCTAATCATTCCGTGCATTGTGCTTATCTGATCATAGTTTCTCACCTGGTAAATTGGTGCAAATGGCATTAGCTCCACATCTTCCACTGGGTCCATTTGCCTTGTCACATTCATCGATATCGATACATCCGGCTGCGATGTCTGCAGGGTTGAAAGTCCAACCATCCTCGCAGATGCAGTAGGCTTCAATTCCATCAGCTTTACAGTAAGCATGTTCACCACACGCGATGTCCTCACATGGGGCCTTGCAGTTGACCATTGGTGGAGCACCTACGTACCTGATAAAAGGATATTTGATTATTGTATGTAGGTTTGGTAGGTATATTTTGGGTTCCATGGGCAAGAAAACTGATTGTTTATGTCTGTAATGGCACTGCAGACATAATTTTTTAATACCAAAGGGTTCTGTCTTAAGTAGGGGAGACCGGGGATGGTTGACTAGTTTTTTAAATCATACATATCTTTGTGCTTTTATACATACAGACAATGGGTAGAAGAACTATTGAACTTATAAAAAAATATAAAAACTAGTCCATTATTCAATATATCATAATTTAACGCATTTTACAGAACACCAATTCTTAGTCAATTTACCCCAGCTCCGGGGTAGATTGACTATATGCCCGGGGTAAGTAGACTTACGTATCAATAAGTGACAAATTATGAGAAGAGTCAAGCTATGACTTTTTATAGTTTAACAAAACTTTTTATTCAAAAACATTTCTAATCAGTTACAGACATTATCTTACAATAAGTCTTTAAGAAAAATATCAACTCCTAGTTTTTATTTAAACATTCATTAGTTTCATTAATTAAACAGTTCCTTTATATCTTATGCAGGGTGACTTCGAAGTTGAGTCATTTATTTTAACAGTGAGTAGATCTGATCAAAAGAAATGATTTTTTCCTTCAACATTTTTGTGGTAAAATTAAAGTAATAAAGTTATAGCCCTTTAGAAGTTTGAGTACCGCCCTGTCTCAATAATAATATTATGTACTCGTGTTTGGCAACAACGGATATAATCCGCCTTATCGGTTCATCGCATCGGAAACAAAAAAGCGAAAGAATTTGAAACGCTTATCACGATGTTTTTACTACAATTTTATTCAGCTGTATTCAGTCAATGTGTCAGTCGGTAACGCGTGAGTGAATAGTGGTGTTTGTTGAGTGGTTCAAACGAAATAAAAAATGGCACATGTTTACGAAAATGCTGAACTTGTGGACATGATTCTTATTTACGGGGGGGGGGGGGAGTCTTTACAAAATGCTGCCACGGCATCACGAATATATGCGGATCGGTTTCCCAATCGAGTGCAACCAACCCCTCGTGCCTTTGTTAATGTAGTACAAAGGGCTCGTGAATCAGGTGACTTAAGACCTCACAGGGGAGGGCATGCCGGTGCTCCAAGACCGCACGATCAAATACAGGTCCGCACTGAAATACTTGTCGGGAGGATACTGTATAAAACAAGGTAACATTTTTTTATTAATTTTTTTTATTTTTACACACATATTTTGGTTTATCTTCCTTCTACAATCATTATCTGAAAATTAATGACTCAACTTCAAAGTCTTCAATATCAGAAGCGTAGTGTTTGCATTAAAAAAACATTAGATCACCTCTTACACATTTGGAATGAGCCCATAACTTACAAGTTATGCACTGAATCCGTTGTTCGCCTGGAACACTATCGACGTAGGATTCAGTGCACTCTAAACGAATCGTACTATCGTCAATCTACAGCATTACCGTCATTTTCATCGACGGTGTCATCAGCAATCTCATCAACTTTATCCGTTCCTTTTCCTTTGCCCTTTCCTTTTCCTTTGCCCTTTCCTTTTCCTTTACCCATCCCTTTTTCTTTTCCTATTCTGTCCTTTGTATCTGTTTTTTTCTTCTTATATGTCTCTCTTTTGTTTTTTATATCTAGAAGATTTAGTTTTTCCGGAGTGTCAGTATATATAGTACTTTTACGTATCCGAGTATTTCTTCTATTTCCTAAAAGTGGTGCCGATTTTGGAAAGGGTCTTAGCTCTTCAAATGTTGCTGATGAAGTTGAGGAAAGGTTTAGATTGTGTAAAGATGGGGGCTAATTTGCTTTTGTAGAATGCACGTTTTCTGGTGTTTTGAGGTTTCCTCTCAGTTCCGGTTCAAATACGGAATTGAATGTTTCGTCAAAAAGAGAAGGTGACTCACATTCAGTCCTCAAAGATCTGGTAGGAGAGGGTGTTGTGGTAGTAATCTGTCGCATAAGAACTACTAAACTCGGAGTCAGGAAAAATGTTTTCATTCAATGGTGAAATCCCGGATACTCCGAATCCTGATTGAATATTTTCAATTGTAGCATATCGTTTTTACAAGCTCCGGTATTCCATAAATTGTGATAGTCTTTCCCGGGTTACTAGCCAGCCAGCTGTCACATGCTCGGTTGAAATACTTTTTCAATGGTCCGTACACAGATCTGCCAAGAGGTTATAGCTTGTGGCTACAATGTGGAGGGAATGATAAAACTGTCACCAGATTAGCTTTAGAGTAGTCCAACGCTTCAATTGATAAGTGAGAATCATGGTTATCCAACAACAAAAGTACAGGTTTTTCTTTACTAGGTTTAACATGTTTCACGAAATGTTTGGCGTAATTTTTTACTTTTTATGGCGAACTGACATGCTAATTTTCGGGTCTCATATGGTTTCAATCAATAATAAATATCAGCGGCTTTCTTTAAATGACTTGCTAAAGCTTTTTCTTCTTCAGTGAAAACTTGCCTATTTTGAAGATATCCCACTGAGCCCAAAGTTAATTCTGCTCTCGTCAAGTTCGGATTACGTTCCAATTTCTCCTTTAGTTTCGCCACATAACGATGTAATCTCTTATAGGGAATGTCATATTGTTTTAAGTTGCATTAATACTTTTTGTGTCAAAAATTATTAGATGATAAGTTCTTTCTAGGACATCTTTTGGTGTATCAGCTCGTTCAGTCCTTCTTTTATAGGTTCTCATTGTACTGGAACAAAATGCATATTAAAACACGAATAAAAGGTTAATTTACGAGATATTTTAAGCTTCAAATTATATTGGGGTTGGTTGAATAACTATTCAACCAGCCCTGAAAGAAGTTAGTGTACCAACCCCAGACGCCATTTTAAGTTTCAATGGCATGGATTACCTAAGCACTGCCATCAACTTACATATTACATGAAATATTATCAATATGCACTCACGAAGCACTCTGACTAATAGGCAAATGTTTAACATAAAATGTGTCAGTGTCAGATGGAAAAATATGCAATACGAAAATATTACTCACATGATACGAAAACAAATCACGTGTCACTGCTAGAAAACGGCCTGGATTCGCGACGTGGCGCTCCGGACGACTGAGCGGGGGTCCTTAGCGAGTTTTTGGCGGTTATTCTATCTACCCCTATAGTCAACTATCTCCGGTCTCCCCTACCAGAGACATCACTCCTCATGTAAAATATACATTGAGAGCACGCACTTAAAAAACGAAGAAACCAATAACAAAACCCCATAAAATGCTTTGAGATTTTGTAGAAGGATGCTTGAAGAGTATTCAAAAACTTTGACAATATTATAATTTCTATTTCGTCGTATCAGAGATTTCTCTAAAAATATCAACTATAGAATAAAGTTCATAAGAACATTTCCTGTCCAGAATGATCCAAAAACCTTAATAAATCTTGCCAGCCAAAAATACAGCTTAGGAATTCTGTTTGAGAATATTGTTTGAACGTATGTTTGATTAAAAGAAGAACGTATGTTTGATTAAAAGAAGAATACCAATATTTGTCAACTGGTTCTACTAACCCACTTTCACATTCACATTTGAAGCTTCCCACGGTATCATGGCACACTGAGAATGGTCCACACGGATTCGAGGAACACTCATCAACATCGACACAGGAAGCTCCCGAAGGCTTGAATCCTGAGCGACAGAAACATTGTCCCTCCGTGCATTCGGCGTTGTTGGTGCAGTCGAAGTTTGAAGTGCAGAGAGTTGTCACGTCGACCTAAGCGTAGAAAGAATGTAAAAAATTAGTTCGTAAGTTTGATTGAAGTAAGTTTGTGTGATATATGGCTATGCGGCCACCGGAAGTTAGCAGGTGTCAATTTGAAAATCTAGAATCAGTCTTCTGTAAAAAGGCGCTCGCTACTTATTTTGTGAATACTGCCACATAGTGCAGTGGCGTGACAATAACTTTCTCCTCTTAAATATTTCGAAAGTGTAAAGTTTGTTCATGTAGCTGCGAAATGAATCATATTTGATTATTTCATAAATAATGCGGTTTTAGAGAGAACAACACGCGTCACTCCCAAAACGACAAAGATTCTAGGTTTTATAATACGTAATTGCTGATCTTTTTCCAACGAAGCAGCACTAAAAACTATATTTGGCTGGTATGACTTATATAATATATAGAAACTACCTACTAAGAAAATTCCTTAAATATTATACTTATAAAATTGGTGGCTTATAACAATCGCTTCCAAATTGTCAAGACATTATATTTCAAATAAATTAAATACAAACGCAGGGGTGCCTCAAGGATCAGTATTAGGTCCGATCCTATTCTTAGCCTATTTCAACGATTTTTGAATGGTAAATTCTTATTTTTTTGTAACGATACGACAATGCTTTTGCAAAACTAAGATATACTAAGTGACATATAAATCCGAACACCCAGTTTAAATGGTTTTATTTTAATAAAAGTTGGTGAATGTACGTACGCAAAGAGCAAGGGGCACTGGACGCCGCCGTAGAACAACAGACCGTGAAGATCGCCGCCTAAGATTATTGGCTGGGATCAGGAATGGAACAGTATTGTCTTTAGTGACGAGTCTCGATTTTGTTTAGGCATGCACGATGGTCGTGCCAGGGTTAGAAGGCGACGTGGTGAAAGGAGGAATCCACAGTTTTTTGTTGAAAGACATGTTCATCACACTGTTGGAGTTATGGTTTGGGGTGCTATAGCTTATGGTTCCAGGTCACCTTTAATCTTCATCAGAGGTAACATGAACGCGCAGCGTTATATCCACGAAGTTCTAGAACCCCGTCTTTTACCCTATCTTGACACCATGGCAGATCCAACTTTCCAACAAGATAATGCCCGACCACATGTTGCAAGAGTCACAATAGACTTCTTTCAACATAATGATGTCACATTGTTACCATGGCCACCAAGATCTCCCGACTTATCCCCAATTGATCACGTGTGGGATATGATGGGTAGGAGATTGCTCAATTTGCAACGTCCTCCTCAGCCTCTAGAAGCACTTCGAGAGGAGTTGGTGGTTGCCTGGAATGAGATACCACAGGAGGACATTGACCACCTGATCAGAAGCATGCCTAGGCGCGTTGGAGAATGCGTAGCACATCAGGGTGCATCCACACATTATTAAAGGTCAAAGGGCTTTAAAGCCGTGCAATCATTTTGAATTTTTTATCATTTACTTATTATGCTTCATTAAGTACTTATGCAAAATTTTACTAAAATAAAACCATTTAAACTGGGTGTTCGGATTTATATGTCGCTTAGTATATAAATGGAATAAAGACAAAAATTGATACTATACAGGGTTATCCAAATTAAGTGTCCACCATTGGTAACTTTGTTATTAGTAAAAATACAAAGTTGTTTAAATTAGCAAACTAGTAGCATTTTTAACGCTGGTAAAAATGAGAAATAAAAAAAAAACAATTGAGAGTCGTTATTTTGATTTTTTTTCAGTAAAATAACATTTTTTTAAATGGAAACCCCTGTATATTATATTTTTTTCTGTTAAAGCATCAAATTTTAAATAAAAAAGTTCATAAGGACTTTTCCGCTAAAGTCAAAAATAAAGTCAAAATAACGATAAATATTTTTAATTATTTGCAGTATTATAATATTAAGACGGCTATGAAAACAACATGGCGTTCGCGATTTGACAGCATTAAGATAAGCGACAAATTGTTAAACTGGACATACTCGCAACTAGAAGGCTTTGGAAAACAATGATAAAATCAAACAATGTCAAACATTAGTGTAAATACTTGTTTATAAGCTTTATTGTGTCATTAATTTAAAGAAAAATGTTCTCCCATGAAGAAAAGTGTGATATGTTAGAATGCTATTTAGTGTGCAGAAAATCCTCCTTGAGAGCAAGAGAATACTACAGTGAATTATATCCCGCTCGCATTCAACCGTATGAACGATATTTTCTGAGACTTTATCGAAAATTTAGGGGCAACGAAAATGTTTTTGCTAAAACAAGGGCAAAAAAAGAATTCATAATAAGCGAGGCCACGGAAATTGCAGTTATTGGATATTTTGAAGCTTATCGTGAGAATTCAATAGCAGATATTCTCAAGGACTCTAATTTCAGTTATGGTACTGTTCAAAGGATTTTAAAAAAATACAAATTTATTCCGTATAAGTACCGACCAGTTCAAACGCTTTTGGCAGGGGATCCAGAGAGAAGACTTGTTTTTTGCCATTGGTATCTTAGCTTCTGTCGCCAAAATGTAAATAACTTTCGTTACCTTTTATGGACAGATGAATCAAATTTTTCAAATTCTGGAATGTTTAATAGAAAAAACCACCATTATTGGTCAAGAGAAAATCTTTTGTTAGTACATCCAAGAGGCCCACAAGTCCGTTTCAGTTTCAACGTTTGGTGCGGTATAATTGGTTCAAAAATTGTTGGCCCGTTCTTTTATGAGGGAACCCTAACTGGTGAAAGATATGTGGAATTTATGTCAGAAATTCTGACTAATTTCTTAGACGAATTGGATCTTATAAGTAGACATCATCTGCATTTTCAGCAAGAAGGCGCACCTGCCCACAACTCCAGAGGTACTTATCATTTTCTAAGTACTACTTTTAATGATCAGTGGATAGGAACAAATGGCCCAATACAGTGGCCTCCCAGATCACCAGATCTAAACCCACTTGATTACTTCTTGTGGGGTTACTTAAAGAACCAAATTTACAAGCGAAGGTACGATAACCTTGACGCGTTAAAGACTGCAGTTAGGGAAAAGATAACCCAGATAGATGGTAGGACCATACTTAAGACAGTTCGAGCAGTTAAAAAACGTGCCCAAAAATGTATTGAAGAACAAGGTGGTGTTTTCGAGCATCTTCTTTAAAAAAAATTGTTATTGTATTTTGTAAGATTATAAGTTGATGTTGAAAATAAAGTTTGTCGATACAATTTAATTGTTTCAGATTGGAGGCCATAACTTCAACAATTTGTAACCTAGGAGAAAAGTTATTGTAAGCTTTTTTGTTTAAAATTTGATGCTTTAACAGAAAAAAATATAATATACAGGGGTTTCCATTTAAAAAAATGTTATTTTACTGAAAAAAATCAAAATAACGACTCTCAATTGTTTTTTTTTTATTTCTCATTTTTACCAGCGTTAAAAATGCTACTAGCTTGCTAATTCAAACAAATTTGTATTTTCACTAATAACAAAGTTACTAATGGTGGACACTTAATTTGGATAACCCTGTATACAATCAGTTAAAAAATAGTGTGACAACAATAACTTGACTTTCAAGACAAAATGTATGACATTCAAATGCCGTCTTGATTTAATAATAATAATCTAGAAAAATTGCTCACTCAACCAACAAAGACTACCTTATTTGAAAGTGGATTGAGAGATAGCATCCTTTTTGCATTATTTTGCGATTACGATACTTGTATAACGAAAGTAAAGGAAAATATCACTTGTCATATCATTGCCTTATCCCCAAACGCAAGAAACATATTCTTACCTGTTCACAAGCGACTTGCGGTGTAGGACTACCCTGATATCCTTGAGGACACAAACAAGTGTATCCAGGCGCAGCGTTCTGACATACAGCGTGAGGTCCACAAGGTTTTTCCAGTGCGACACATTCGTTGATATCTTCGCATCCTTTGTACGGATCCCCAGTGTAATCTTCCTTACAGGAACAGACATAGCTTCCGGGCGTATTTTTGCACGTCGCGTTCTGTCCGCATGGATTTTTCTCGCATTCGTTCACATCTGAGAACATTTCACAAAAGGCCGTTCGAAAAATTGCTCTTAAAGTTAAACACAGATAACCTACTAAGAGAGAAACAGACAGGTAAAGACGTAACACGCAGAAGTATCATGCTGGAAGAAAAAACAGATTAGATACTGTTCGTAAAAGGGTAGCAGATATGTATGTATACAGTACAGGCTTTAGAACGCATGCTTAAAAATAAGAAAAGTACAAAAGGCATATGCATAGATGGTAGGTACTAAGATACATAGGTATATACGCATAAGCTTAAAGTAAATAAAATACCAGAGCAGGATAGATTTGAGCTTAATTTAACAATGTATGTGTCTTGTAAATTGTTGATGGTATGACTTGGTGAAATTCCTCCATTATATGAACTAGGTTGTAAAGTTTATAACAATAAAGTGAAAAGGTCGGTATGTTTCCGTATCTTCAGGTAGGAATAAAATTTCAAAAGCTTCAAGAGTACAAATTTAGTACGAAACCTTCCCTCAACCAAAATATTCTTTTCCTTTAGATACTTTGGGGTCTGGTACACGTCATATTAATATAAAATATCTACTAAAAACACAAACATTTTCCATAACTAGAATTGATATGTGAATATTTTCGATCTACCGTTCAAAATAACTACCTACAAACACTCCAGTGAATAAACAAACAGTGCTTTGGTTTTGGTTGAACAAAGCTTTTGCATCACTATAAGGTAACACATCCACCTTTTTTTGAAAATAATATGCCGACCTCATTCAACATATTTCTAAGTCCTTGGTACAGGTTGTACATACATTGTGAAATACGCCAAACGAAAACAAAGTACTCAATAAGCTACTTAGCCATGTGGAAGGTACATGATAACTCAGTTTTTACACGAAGATCTAGAATAAAGAGCTACTAAGGACCAAGTGCTGTCTACCTGTAAAATTCAAATCCTGTTTAACCAAATCAAAATACTATTGTAAAATATTCCAGTGCTTATTTAGAGAGATTTTACGAATTACATTTCTGGCTTATCAATATAGAACACCATATATATTACAAAGAAACGACTTGAATGAGAAATAAATTTGAGATTTTCATCTATAAACAAAAAAGTTTTTAACCGATTCTTCTATCTGAATAGCATGGCCATTTAGAATAATGTTCAAATTATTTTTAATAGGGACCTTAGATATTTAAGAGGAACAATAATAACTTTGGATTTAGGACGATTCAATCGGAGCCTATGTTATGTTACATAATTTTCAATAGAATTTAAGTCCTCTATTATGTGTGCTTCCGAAATTTCTAAATTTTCATGATTGAAGCTACAATATAATTGTGATTCGTCAACAAAAAACTGACTACTATAAAATTTCACAACCCTGTTTATATCTGCTATACAGGGTGCTTCAGTTTATTGTTGCATAACTTGAAGATTCGATAGAACTTTTAAAATTAATGCATAAAGTCTATATAAACATGGGTCGAAAAATGCGTGGCTTCCGAAATACAGGGTGTTTAAATTTACTTTCTGAAATAGTTTTTTTTAAATATTTCGAACAATATTTGATGTATAACAGTGAAAATTGGTATACAAGGGTTCTTTGATACGACAAAACGAACCATGGGCATAGTTTTACTGTAGCCGCTAGATGGCGCTCTCTACTGTACCTGTAGTGTATTAAAATGACAGAAATTTTTTTCTTAGTGCAATTTTTTGCTTCTTGAATAAAAAAACTGATTCTTCGCACTTTTCAACATAAAAAAGCTCTCCTGTGAGTTTTCGTTATAGTTAGCCGTTTTTGAGATATTTCGATTTTTAAGGTCGATGCATTTTTAATTATTTATGGGAAAATAATTTTTTTTACATTTTCGATTTGGGCATTACAAGTAATTAAGCTGATCGTTTAGATTGTGTTTTTAAACACAGCAATAATTCCTAGCTCCAAATAAACACAAAAAAACAGAATATTAATTTGTTTAATTGTCCAATATTGTTTTTAACAAATTAAATTAATTATTTACAACTAAAATACTATTGGATAGTTAGGACAAACATACAAAATCTAAAGTAGTTGCTCGAAATGTGAACCCAATTGTTCAATACACAATTCACATCTACGAATGATCGAACGTGGTATAGCATTATTCAAATAAGGCCTTATTTCATCACATGCATTCCTGATTCTGTCTATTAGCATATCTCTTGTGGTTACGGGAGTCTGGTACACTTTTTCTTTTAGAAATCCCCACACAAAGAAATCTAATGGATTAAGGTCAGGGGATCGTGGAGGTCAGGCGTCTGGTCCTCCACGGCCGATCCATCCTTCTGGATAATTTTCGTCCAGCCAATTTCTAACTATTCTCGAATAATGAGCTGGACAACCATCAAGCTGGAACCAGGCCAATCTTCTTAAATCTAACATAACATAATCCCACATATTTGCATGTTCAGCCTTTAAAAATTCCAAGAAGGTCGCAGCATTTAACCTTGCAGGCAAAAGGTAGGGTCCAAATAGTCGATTACGGTAGATACCAATCCACACGTTTACACTAAATTTATGCTGAACATTTCTTTCCCGAAGCGCATGCGGATTTTCATGCGACCAAGTATGTTGATTATGAAAATTTACCACTCCACGTCTAGTGAAGCATGGCTCATCAGTCCATAAAACGTTACTTAAAAACTCCCTATTATTATCAGTTCTATCAAGAATCCACTGACAAAATGTTATTCTTCGTTCGCCGTCCCCTGGCTGTAGTCCTTGCACAGGTTGCAAATGGTAAGGACGTCTATGGTCATTCCTAAGAACACGGTGAACATGGCTTGCTGAAATTCCCAAGGCACCAGAAACTCTCCTAACACTTGTGGTCGGATCTCTGTCAAACTCACGCAGAATCATACGGGTAAATCTGCGCTGATGAACATTTATGTTTTGATCCCTTTGGAGATTTCCAAAACCATTTTCAATTATTTGGCGATGCACTCTTACAAATACTGAGCGAGTTGGATGTCGTCTGTTTGGAAATCTTCGTGCGTATTCTCTGGCTGCTTCTGCTACGTTTCAATTTACAAAGCCATACACAAAATGAATATCCGCTAACTCTTGATTGGAGAATAAAAATGGCATTTTTATAAAACTTACAAAAAAAAAACAGGTAAAAGAAACTAAATTTCGTGCATTCAAAATTGCAAAAAAACGTTTCAGGTTTCAACAGACAACAAAACTAACTGTCACCTAATTGACGTTCAACCTTATTCTGCTTTCAATTTCAAAAATATTTGCAGGCACAGCCTACTTCTAAAAATTATCGAGATACTCACTTTTTAACGTTATTTTATCATAAATAATTAAAAATGCATCGAACCTTAAAAATCGAAATATCTCAAAAATGGCTAACTATACCGAAAATTCACAAGAGAGCTTTTTTATGTTGGAAATTGCACTAAGAAAAAATTTTCGGTCATTTTAATACACTGCAGGTACAGTAGAGAGCGCCATCTAGCGGCTACAGAAAAACTATGCCCATGGTTCGTTTTGTCGTACCAAAAAGCCCTTGTCTACCAATGTTCACTGTTATACATCAAATATTGTTCGAAATATTTAAAAAAAACTATTTTAGAAAGTAAATTTAAACACCCTGTATTTCGGAAGCCACGCATTTTTCGACCCATGTTTACATAGACTTTATGCATTAATTTTAAAAGTTTTATCGAATCTTAAAGTTATGCAACAATAAACTGAAACACCCTGTATACGAAATGGAGGTCCATGAATTGATCCTTGAAACACCCCTGAGGAAATCAGGGATTGTGTAGAAAATTCCGAATAAACGACTACCTTTTAGGATCTATTCATCAGAGAGCTGCGTATCAAATTCAGTGAGGAATCGTCGAAACCATAATTCTTGCACTAAGTAATCAAAAGAGAGAGATTTATTGTTTAATCACAATGTTGACTTAGCCTTTAAAGATGAGACTGATGAACGACGATGAGAGATCCGAACTTTAAATAAGATACTAAAACTACGCACACTTTGTATTAGTATTTTTTTATCTCATTGCAGGAATTCATCTCCTGGTTGGGGAGTAAAATCCTAACCATGTAAAATGATAATTTTTTGAAGACATGTCGTTGGTTTGGATACATTGATAATAATACGATCTCGATGGATCTTGGTGGTTAACACAACACTATAACCAGAGATGTAATTCAAAAATTCACTCCGTTATTGTATGTTGTAGTGCAACTCAAAATCTAAGGTTATACTATAGAAGCTACAGCAAAATCTTGTTATTTTTGGTTCCAATACAGCCTTTCGCATAGTGATGTATCGTTACTAAGATTAGCGATTCATCTCATCTAAATACCCTTTCTATAGAGTTTCACAGCATTCGTCAGTTAAAATGTTAAAAGATTATAGGTTGAGCTTAAACTGAAGTTGATGGAAGATATATATATATAAATAAATAAAGATAAAAGTTAGTTTATATTACTTTTTGATCAATTTCGGAGGTATTAATGTGTAGTTATTACTTTTGTTAAAAGTGTGAAGTTAAAAGTTTGAGACAACTAAGTGGACCAAATGTTAGATCGTTATTAATATTTCTCGGTTCATTAATGTATATACAGCATTAATATACATTGGCAAAGTTGTCTCTATTTGAATTGTAATGATTGTAGTTATTTAAGATTGATTTTCTTGATTCTGGGATCTACTCAACATATCAGAATTGAGCTAACTTGAGGATCAGTTCATAACATTGGCTTAGATATTTTTCTAACTACTTATACAGCTACGAAGATACTAGACTACTACTAGAGGAGTAAAGGTATAAGCAATAACAAATGTTGTTCTAGAAGCTGAGGATATTGCTACGTCTACTGAACCATTTTACCTTCAAGAATAATAGATGAGAAAGCTGCGTTACGTATTGAGTGGCAACTGACGTACGTATTTGTTAAAGAAGCCGCTAATTTGGAGCAAGCAATAGATAGACTGACGGCAAAAAGCACACAATATAGTAAACTTGGTGTGGGTTCCAGTTTATTTGAAACATGGTGGTCATAGAAACATAAAAAGGGCTTGCAAGAGATGCACGACCTAATGTATGTATAGGTTAAGAGCTGCTCACGAGTATTACTGTAGATCAAAGATTGGATACGGTCGCAACGAAAGATTTATTGAAGCTTGAAGATTTGATGCCTGGGATTTATCCCAAATCTGACCAAAATTTTATCTTTATCGAAACCGGAATCAGTTCCGTGAAGTAAATAGCATTTTTATAGGACTCAATGACTTGTATTTATAATTACTCGAAGATCTCCTAACTGTATTGTTCAGGATAAGGCCTTTGATGTTTTTTTGATAATTCGAAAATTCTATGCATCTGATTAGCTTCTTTTGGTTCAGTAGCGTAGGTACAACATTGAACAGGTCGATCAAACTACAAGAAAATCAGTCTTTACATGTTTGTTCCGAAAGTACTATTTACAGAGTATGTACAAGATGTGATATGAGTTCTCATGCAAAACGTACCTGTGCACTCTGACATCGGGTCTCCAATGAATCCGGGAGGGCATGCGCACCTAAAGCTGCCTTCTAGGTTGCTACAAATGGCGTCGCGTCCACACGGCTGACCTCTAGAACATTCGTCCATGTCCAGGCAGCCATGTGTGTACGGGTCACCTTCGAATCCTATAAAAACATTTATGGTTATGTCATTGGTTGATGTACTGAGTCTAGCCCAACAGGGTGCGGCCAATCAAGAACACACACTAAACAGTCCATAAAAAGTTGGACCAAGAAAAAGTCCCCAGAATGGTGGAACTGCCAATTGAGACAAAGGCAGGCAAAGAACGAATCCCCGCAATTACAGAGGACCTAGGGGAGACCGAGGCTGGTTGTCACATGGGTTGGTTGTCACAATTGTTAATTCTCTGCAGCTCCGCAAGATGTATTCAGTACGAAAGTTGTCGTTGGTAGATTAAGGTCGCACGCACAAAAATAAACAAATCGCCTACCCTGAGTAAATTTTTCGTTTGCCACATAATTTGTGTTTCCAAGACTACATTTGATAATAAAAAGAACTGTTGAATTTATTTTGCTCTTCAATAATCCGAATACGACTTAACGTAAGTATTGACTTTGAATTGGTTAATTTAGTGACGCTATCTAACATAAAAAATTAATTATCTAGTGAGACAGGTTGTCTCAAATTAGCGGGGGCCTCTTGTCATATGTGACAACCAGCCCCCACACTAGACGATTAGCTTTGCACATCATTCTACGTAGGTATATGTATACAATGTATTTATTTAATATTTTCAGGTTACATAAGCATGGTTCGAAATTTCAAAAGGAAGACTGAGAAGGGCAAAGCGCCGCCTGACGTATACTTCTAAGAGCTGCTAGGTTAGTGAGATTAGGATCCTCAATAAGAAAAGCGGCAGCTGACTTCAATGTAAATTACCGTACTTTAGCAAGATACTGTAAGAAAATTCCATAGTTTGAATAACTCGATGATCGAGTTGTTGCGCCGTCAATTTCAGTTGGCTACATCAAAAATCATTTACTATTTGAGTCTTAACTTGAAAATCATCTAGTGGAATATGTACTCAAAGCATCTTGTATTTATTTTGGACTATCATCCAAGGAAGTACGTGCAGTGGCATATGAATTTGCTAATGCTATTTCCTTGAAAATGCCGGAAGCTCCATAAAATAGCTGGTCCTGACTGGTTTAGTGCGTTTCTGAAACGTCATCCTGTACTGTCTATTAGCAAACCGGAAGCAACTAGTTTAGCAAGAGCCAGTAGTTTCAATAAAACGGACGTTAACGCATTTTCCGATAATTTAGCTTCAGTTATGGAAAAATATAAATTTGAGCCTCACGAAATCTGGAACATGACGAACCTGGGATTACGACTGTCCAAAGACCCGACCGCGTTGTTGCCAGAAGAGGATTCAAACAGGTTGATTCGACAGTTTCATCAGAAATAGGAACTCTTGTTACTTTAGCAAGTGCAGCATCATTGGAAATTCCATAGCTCCTTTTTTCATTTTTCCACGAGTACATTTCAAACCACATTTTTTAAATTCGGCTCCTCCTGGCTCACAAGGTTCAGCAAACCCATCAGGTTGGATGAAAGAGTCACATTTCTTGGAGTTTCTTAGATTTTTTCACCTTCATGTGAAAAGTTTTGTGGAAAGACCGTGCCTGCTTTTACTAGATAACCATTGGATCACATCTGAGTCTAGAAGGACTGAATTTTGCCAAAGCAACTGGCATTGTAATGCTCTCTTTTTACCCTCACTGTTCACATAAACTTCAACCTCTTGACTGCGCCGCTTTCGGCCCTTTTAAGAAATATGTAAATACTTCCTGCTATGCTTGAGTTTTAAATAATCCCGGTAAGACCATGACTATATACGACATACCTTCAGTGGTCTCTATTGCATACCCCCTCGCATTTACTCACAAAAATATACAGTCTGGATTTCGGGTGTCGGGTGTGTTTCCTTACAACAGAGATAATTTCACGGATGATGACTTTCTTGCGAGCTCTGTCACTGATAGGCCAGATCCGGGTATCTTGAACGAAGCAATAACTGGATCAAACCCGGAAACCTTAAACGAAAAGGAAGTTGGGCCAAATCCAACCATCTTGAACGAAGATGAAACTGTAAGTCTGATAAATATTAACACGCAGGAAGCAATAGATAATATACGAGAGGGCTAATCAAACTAGTTTTGATGATCCCTGCTGTAGTAGTTTAGTAAGGCTGCATGCGGGAAATATAGTATTTCCAGAAAGTTTAAGATCTTATACCAAAGGCATCGGCAAGAAAAATGAATCGAGTTTCCCGTCGTAAACGAGGGACTGCAATAATCACTGACACTCCAGTAAAAGACGAATTAGAGAAAGAGAGAAATAAATGCTCGAACAAGAAAAAGAGGAACAGGGAAACAGTGAAAAGGGACGTTTTGATTCAGAAAAAGTCCTGTTCAGATAATGAAACTGATGGAGAAGAATGTTATTGCTTGATTTGTCTTGAACCATTTTCTAACAGCGCGTCAAATGAAGAATGGGTGAAATGCTCATCGTGTAATGGTTGGTCTCATGATCCGTGCACTGATGGACGCGAACTTTACATATATGTCATAACTGCGATAGTGAGTAATTGTAAAAAAAACTCTTCTACTTTTTTCTCATAAACATTTGGTATCTAAATACCAAATCTTTATGTCTGATGTCTTATTTGTAATAATAAATATGTTTAAAAGTATGATATGAACATCAATCACCTCGCTTCAGAGGTAGTTCTTCTCGGTGATTTCAATGCCCATAATGAGCTTTGGTTGGGCTCAAATAAGACCGATGCAGCAGGTCGTGCAGTCGAAGCGTTCGCTCTTTCTCAAGGGCTTACCCAGCTGGTCACGAGCCCTACTTTTTTACCCCGCGTCTCGTCACACGCCAGTAGCCTGCTGGATCTCTTTCTGACCACGCATCCTGCCCCTTACAGCACTGCTGTCCTGTCCCCCCTGGGTAACTCAGATCACGGTGTTGTGGAGGTTAGGTTTCGGTCAGAAGCCGCTGTGGCAGCAGAAACTCGCACAGGCCGCAAAACTTGGCATTACGGACATGCCGACTGGGAGGGGCTCAGAGATTTCTTCTCTAGCTTTCCTTGGAGAGATGTCTGTTTCACTGACGCGGATGCGTCGACTGTCTGTTCTTCAATAACCGAAATTATCCACGTCGGAATGGAGGAATACATCCCTCACACAGTGAAAAGGCCTAAGCCAGGGTCCAGCGGCTGGTTCAACAAGTCGTGTGACTCTGCTCGCCAGCAGAAGATCAAGGCCCACAGAACCTACTTACAAAACCCCACTGTAAAGAACAGACAAGCCGACGTCGAGTCCAGAAACAAATATAACGAAGCGGTTCGCAATGCCAAAAACCAGCATGATATAAAAGTTACGCACTGGGTAATGTCGCAGCGCAATGGCAGTCAGTCTTTCTGGACGCTGGCCAAGCAGATTGAAAAGAACTTCTCACACAGTAGCCTTCCACCACTTACGTGTCAGGATGGAACTATTGTATTCGACTCAAAGGCCAAGGCGGAAGTGCTAGCTAAGATCTTTGCTGCCAACTCCACCATGGACGTCCCCACCAACGTCCAAGTGCCGTCAATTCAAAGGGTTCCCCACACTATGCGGGAGGTAACATTCAGGCATAAGACCGTAAGACGAGTGCTCTTGTCGCTCGACATCAACAAAGCTTCTGGTCCGGACTTGATTCCTGCCATCGTACTGAAGAGATGTGCAGCGGAGCTTGCTCCAGTTCTTTCGCGTCTCTTCCAGATATCTTATGAATCCGGCACCTTCCCAGAAAACTGGAAATTTGCTCATGTACAGCCCATCCCAAAAAAAGGATCTAAAACCGACCCTTACAACTACAGGCCTATAGCTCTGCTTTCTGTTATAAGTAAAGTGATGGAGAGGTGCATAAATCGCGAGCTTCTGGACTACCTCGAACGTCACAGCTTGATTAGCGACAGGCAGTACGGTTTCCGGCACCAACGATCCACAGGGGACCTTCTAGCTTACGTCACGCAACTGTGGAGTAAACTCATCCAGTCTCATGGTGAGGCTCATGTCGTTGCTCTTGACATCACGAAAGCGTTCGATCAGCTGTGGCACGCTGCCCTCTTAAGCAAACTTCCATCCTATGGCCTCCCAGAAAAGCTTTGCAGATGGGTGGTTGACTTTATCTCTGGCCGCAAGATATCCGTCGTAATTGACGGATTCTCCTCTTCATCCTACAACGTCAACGCGGATGTTCCCCAGGGATCGGTCTTGGCTCCAACACTGTTTCTCTTACATATCAACGACCTCCTTTCCTGCACGATCAACCCAATCCACAGCTTCGCTGATGACAGCACTCTACATGCAGGAATTCAGAGTGACAAGCCGATCTCTGCCGCTGAGCTGGAAAAAAGAAGACTAGCGACGACTTCTTCTCTGACAAGAGACCTGGAGGCTTTCACTGCTTGGGGACGCAACAATCTTGTACAGTTCAATGCTTCCAAAACACAGTACTGTACTTTGACGAACAAAAAGCGTCCTAGCGCTCATACAGTTTCGATGGACGGTCGAGTTCTACCAAAGAGCCATTCATTTCGGCTGGTCGGAGTCCAGATCACCGAGGACCTGATCTGGCACGAACACATCTCTTCAATAGCTGCAGCTGCTGGGAAAAAGCTAGGCTATTTGTTTAGGGCTAAGAAGTACTTTTCTCTGCATGACATTCTCACTCTATACAAGGCCCAGATAAGGCCTAGCCTCGAGTATTGCTCACACATTTGGGGTGCTGCCGCCCCGACTACATTGTCCATGCTCGATGCTGTCCAGAGGAGGGCGGTCCGACTGATCGATGACTCTTCCCTAACAGACAGTCTCGGGACTCTTTCGCACCGGCGGGCCGTCGGCGATCTAGCTCTTTTCTATCGCTACACCAACGGGCTTTGCTCCTCAGAGCTCTCTTCCATGATGCCGCCGCGCGATGTGCCTGCCAGACAGACCCGCCTGACTTCGGCGTCCCATCCTAACCGTGTCAAACTTCGTACATCCAGAACTGGCCGATACGCCCGCTCCTTTGTCCCGAGGGTGTCTAGATTGTGGAACAATCTACGGGAGGAAGCTTTTCCCAGTTCTACTAACCTTAGGCAGTTCAAAAATCGTATTAACAAAATTTCTTTGGGATCATCATAGCAGCCGCGGTGTTCCGGCATTTAGGCTTCTGCCTGCGCGGCTGTTTCGATATAAAAAAAAATATATATAAATTATTAATTATCTAAAATACACGTAAGAACCAACCCCAAGCAATATGACATCCAGCCCCAGCAAGGGGCAGGTTGTCATACTTGTTTCTGTATTTTGAAACATTTTAATTTAATATTGTGAATTATTTTACAGCCTTATCGATTTTACATAGTGTTCCCAAAGGATGAACTATATATGTTATGCACCAAATATGTGCATACAACGCTTCAGATCGAATAAAAAAATAATTACCGAAAATTGTGACATCTAGCCCCGGTCTCCCCTACTTGGCACAATATGTAATCAGTGTGTGACACACTATACTTTACCTGGTGGGCAAAAACATTCTCTTCCTCCAACCACATTTCTGCAGTGTGCTCCTGGCGCGCAAGCTCCTTGTATTTCACATTCATCAACGTCAGCGCATCCTTGATATGGGTCTCCGTGAAATCCTTCTGGACAGACGCACGTGTAGGTTCCTGGTACGTTTTGGCAAATAGCGTGTGGTCCGCAAGCGTTCGGGTGCTGACATTCATCAATATCTGGAAATAAAAAAGTCCCTAGAACGGTGAAACAAAAGAGTTTATCAAAGTTCATCAACGAACGAAGGCCCGCATTTACAGAGGACCTACTAGGATTCAATAGGAAGGCCATAAAGGTCATAGTGGGACTCCTGAAAGGACTTGGTCTGGGAGGAGAGGCCACACGCCGCTTCTGCAGAGAGCATGAGAAAACCCCAGTCACTGTGAAGACCTGGCAAGTTAGTAGGAACCACAGATCCAACAGCGGAAAGCTACATGCAAATAGTCAAGGCTATGGTGTTTGATTGAAGGATCAAGGCTGGACACAATTCTTTAGAAAGTCTATATGGAAAAAATGATCTAGGTAGTGCGATGGTGCCCAGACTATATTAAGAACACCTTAAAAAAGCCTGTAAGCATATGTATTATAGAAAACACAGGAAAGCAAAGAGCGACAAGGTTGAAGATCTGAAGGAAGGTTGTGCGGAAGTGGGACGCGCAGACAAATGGAGATATAAGTAGCATGCATAGAGCAAGACGGGATTATGACAGAAATGGAAATATCATACTTGAGCCTTTGTGCACATTGTCAAGTTGAGACAATGGAAGAAAAGCTTTAACAAACAAGATTAGACAGTAGAATAAGGTAACTGGGGAAAAATAAGCTTTCAGGAGAAAAAAACAATCAGAGATAAAAACGACAAATCAATAATTAACTGTAATGGTGCTTCTAAACAGACAGTATTTTTTACTGTAATTTAAGCTGCTACGAAGCATACAATTTCGCAATTCGTTCAAGCTCGATTTTTCTGGCCCGACTGTTGACAAACCCTGTCAAAGAGTGGCGGATCCAGGGCGGTGTTCTGGGACTCCGGACCCCCTCGAATTTATTCGAGTTTGAAAAATTTCGAACGTGTTTTTCAATATGCAGACGACCACCACCGCTCTCCATTTTCAATCGCATAACCCACGGGGTTTGACATCACTATGAGCACCTCCCATCAGTACTTCTTTGAGCGAGTAATTTCAAATTGATCATATGGACCCCCCTCCGAAATATGTAATTGATCTGAACCTGCTGACAAGTGCATTTCAGACAATATAATATCATTCTTAGCATTTGTCTCGTATAATGAGTTTAAGTCGTAAGTCTATGGAGCTATATACGGAGTTACACAGGGATCAAACTTGGGACCATTACTTTTTCTAATTCTTATAAGTGATTGATTGGATGCTTTGACAGTAGAAAAACTTCGACTCGCTGATGGTTTGAAGATATATCGCGCAATATCTAACTTGGAACTTCAGAGCCAGCTGGACCTGAGACCTGATTCAGAAAAATAATAAATTAACACTAAATAGACAAGTGTAAATAGGCGAGTTTTACAAGGAAGAGATAATTTATAGATTTTAGATTCATTGATGGAAACAGCCTGATTGGATGTATAGAGGTTAGCCATTTAGGTGTTATTTTTGATTGTATGTTCTTTTTCTAAGCATAACGAGAAAAGTGTATCTGAAGCTTCAAGGGCTTATGGATTTTTCATAAGGAATTATAGTAGTTTTGATAATATCAGCAGTACTAAAATACTTTACTTATATTAGAACGAAACTTGAATATGGAAGCATAAAACGGAATCCATATGAAGATTTGTGTTGACGAGTTCAGTAAAAATTTCTCAAATTTCTTTTCTTCAAAGTTGACGACATTTATCCCGAAAGGGGAACCAGTAATTCTGTAATAGATTTGAAATACAGGGTGGCGCATCGAAAATGAAACAGACGCATTTACTGGCAGCTTGTTTTTTTTTGAAAATCGCTCAGACTCGTCGATTTTGTTTTCGAGGGGGACACAAGTTTGGCAAAAAACCACGTTAGCACGTGCAGCCCCCTAAGCCGGGGTGACACCACCCCCAAAATCTTAAATGGAAAGGGGGGTCGAGGGATGCCTTATTTTAAAGGTCTTTCAATTCCCTTTATAATGATAATAAATTAATGTACTTCAGTTCAGTAGTTTTGAAGATTTATTGATTTAAAGCTTAAATAAAACAAATACATCATCATTAGTGAAGATCAATACATTTGGCAGCAAAGTAATTTAAAATGAAGAATGAACTGACCCGTTAGGCAAGTAAATGTTGAAAATGGCCACCATGACTCTCCATGCAATAATAAAGATTTTGCTCAAATCGTTGCCGCACATTTTACAGTATTTGAGGAGTAATTTGAAGGCACTCATTCACAATTCTTTGTCGCAGGTCTTCTAATGATGTTGGCTGGGTAGCATAGATTTTGCCTTTTAAATGACCTCACATAAAGAAATCCAAAGGTGATAAATCTGGCGATCTTGGGGGCCATTCAATGGCACCTCTTCTACCAATCCATCGATCTGGAAACGTCTGATCTAAATATTGTCGAACACGTAATGCGTAATGTGGTGGGGCACCATCCTGTTGGAACATCAACCTATTCGCAATGTACCGCCGATCATCCTGATTTTCAATTATGGCTGTTAATGCAGGATCTATGGCGTCTTCCAGTAATTCCAAATACGTTTCGCCGGTCAAATTTCTAGGTAAGAAAAAAGGACCAACTAAATGACCACCAAAAATACTAGCCCAAACGTTTAATTTTTGTGGCTGCCGTGTATGAACCTCATTATAAATTCTGGGATTAGAATCGGACCAATATCGGCCGTTATGACGATTTACTACGCCATTTAATAGAAAGGAACATTCGTCGGAAAAGCAAGTGTTGAATAGAAAATGTTCTTCGTTTATAATTCGTTCACTCATATCTTCACAAAATTGTAATCGCCGATCACAATCGTCTTCATTATGTTCTTGATACCAGGTGAATTTTATACGGATGAAAACTATGGGCCTTTAGAATCCGTTTGACAGTACGTCGACTAACACCACACACAGTCTCCAATTTGCGGGTACTTAACGTAGGATCTACATTTTTTGCCAAACTTGTGTCCCGCCCGAAAACAAAATCGACGGGTCTGAGCCTTTTTCCAAAAAAAAAACTGAGCTACCAGTAAATGCGTCTGTTTCGTTTTCGATGCGCCACCCTGTATATAGGTTCTAGACGATAGAAGACGCTTTCCAGCTTTTACCTAAATTGCTGCATGGATCAATTGATTGTTCTGATATTCTGATTATTCATGTTGGCGAAATGCGACATTTAAACTACCTAGAGCTAATACTAATATGTTATTTAAGTCTACGTTATGTGTGATAAATTAAACTGCATCTTCACCTGTTATGATATATTCTTCTGTTCGCTGAATAAGTTCATCAGAATAGCAAGGGGGTTATGGAACTGATTTTGAATTTTTGTTTTTGGGGTAATTAACCGCATCAGTTTTTATAATAATCGCATACACAGGCATGTAATTTAGTTGTTACATTATGGGAAACCGTTGGATAGTAAAGCCATTATTGCCAAGATACAGCTGAAAAATGTAGCCAAGCCATATGCTGCAAAATGACGGTTAGGCTATAGTTTAAATAATTATAGCCAAATGTCGCAACAAAAACATTACTCATCAAGAGGCTCCATAACGGATAGATGGATATATAAAGAAGAAGAAAAAAGAAAAACATTTGCATTTGATTCTATTGTAGAGATTCCTTGATTCACTATTCCCGTACTTACCTACACATTGGACTTCACCATCACCTGTGAATCCTGGTGAGCATTTGCATAGAAAATGCGCTGGTAAATTGCAACACTCTGCGTTCTCAACGCACCTGGAGGCGATTGCTGGATCTGCACATTCGTCGATATCTGGAACAAGAAAAAAATTGTTGAATGCATCCGGTGGAAAATTTGTGAACAGAAATGTTTAGATACAGAATGTCAGGAATATAACGGTCACGATAGAAAAAGTACTTCGTCGTCAAACACTTCTGTGTAAAGGATGGTTTAGCTGGAACTTTCGACGTTGCTTTTTATATATTTTATATGAATTTGGAGTATTTTCTTTATATTCCCATTTCGTAATATATAGTATACAGGGTGTCCTAGAAGTCGACGTCAAGCCGAAACCGGGTGATAGGCAAAGTCATAACAGCTATCAGAAAAATATTTATAAAAATTTTATGTATGTGTTTTGAAAATTATAGGTCTTTGAAAAAGATGTAGAAATTTCACACCCTACGGCAGTCTGTCAACTCCTGTTACTACAAATATTAACTTTTTTTGGATTTTATTTTTACAATGTAATGATGAATAATGCATCTTCAAACTGGTGTCTCAACCTTACTGCCAACTTTTCTCGCTCAGGAAAAACCTTAAGGATAACTGTTTGCACAACAGTGGGCGTCAAAATGCTGCTGATGATGATTTACCTTTACAGCAAATGCTCAAACTGTTTTCCTTCAGCCGCAATACACGCTCGACATCTTCTTAAAAAAGATCGGGTTATTAAACGAGCGGATCCACGGCTATTAACAAACTCAGCTGCTTCCAATAGCCTTTGCCGTGGCTCAGCTACATTTTGAATCGGCTTGAAATACACTTTTTCTTTTACAGTTCCCCAGTAAAAAAACCTAAAGGATTCAAATCAGGTGATCGGGCTGGCCATGATATTGTACCAGACCGCCTTATCCATCTGCCTGGAAAGTTTTGATCGAGATACTCTCTCACTGAGAGTGCATAGTGCGCTGGGCAGCCATCATGCTGAAACCACATGTCCCTGTAAATACTCAGTGGCACGTCCTCCAATAAATTTTCTAAATGATTTTGCAAAAATCCTAAATAAACCTCAGCAGTCAGTCTCTGGGAACTCAAACGGACCGATTATTTAAAATTCCTGTCCAATGGTTTATCTTGAAGCGATATTGGGATTTATCTTCTCTCATCAAATGTGGGTTTGCTACGTGCCACTTGTGTAAGTTATGCAGGTTCATGTACCCATCTTTCTTAAATGTGGTCTCATCCGACCATAAAATTTTTTCAAAGAACTGTGGATCTTTCCTGTGTCTTTCTAACATTGTGCGACAAAAAGCAACTCGGGGCTCATAATCCCGGGGTAGGAGAGGTTGAACACGCTGTATGTGGTATGGATGAAGCACATCACTTACTTGCTATTGCACACTTTGATACCGATCAGTACTCTTTCGTTTACTGCGCATCTATACATGTTCGTGCTTGTTGATTTCGTACTGTTACTAATTTTGGATTCGTGAACTGGACTGTTGATCGCTTGTGATTTGGATTTTGACTGTTTAATTGCTCTTCAAAACAACATTTGCTTTCCTTAGACTATCTTTGATAGTGTGATTGTGCAGTGCCGCTATGTCCGTGTACACCGTACAAGGATATGCTAACATGCACCTCATTTATGGGGAATGCAGATGCAACGCTAGTGCTGCAGCGAGACTTTACTGTGAGAGGTACCCGAATGCAGCTCGTCATCCAGATCATCGAGTGTTCACAAATGTGCACCGCTTACTGTTCTCAGAGGGCCAACTACCAAACCAATCACACGGTGAGGGAAGATCTTTCCTTCCTTACGAAGACGTGGTGCTAGGAGCTGTCGAAGAAGACCCGAGTACTTCAGTGCGTGCAATAGAACTAAAAACAGGTGTGCCCAAAAGTACAGCCCATAGAATCTTGCAAAAAAACGTGCTCCATCCATACCACGTACAGCGTGTTCAAGCTCTTCTGCCCCGGGAATATGAGCCCCGAGTTGCTTTTTGTCGCACAATGTTAGAAAGACACAGGGAAGATCCACGGTTCTTTGAAAAAATTTTATGGTCAGATGAGACCACATTTAAGAAAGATGGGTACATGAACCTGCATAACCTACACGAGTGGCACGTAGCAAACCCACATTTGATGAGAGAAGATAAATCTCAATATCACTTCAAGATAAACCATTGGACAGGAATTTTAAATGGTAAAATAATCGGTCCGTTTGAGTTCCCAGAGACTTTGACTGCTGAGGTTTATTTATGTTTTTTGCAAAATCATTTAGAAAATTTATTGGAGGACGTGCCACTGAGTATTTACAGGGACATGTGGTTTCAGCATGATGGCTGCCCAGCGCACTATGCACTCTCCGTGAGAGAGTATCTCGATCAAAACTTTCCAGGCAGATGGATAGGGCGGTCTGGTACAATACCGTGGCCAGCCCGGCCACCAGATTTGAATCCGTTAGATTTTTTTTACTGGGGAACTGTAAAAGAAAAAGTGTATTTCAAGCCGATTCAAAATGTAGCTGAGCAACGGCAAAGACTATTGGAAGCAGCTGAGTTTGTTAATAACCGTGGATTCGTTCGTTTAATCACCCGATCTTTTTTAAGAAGATGTCGAGCGTGTATTGCGGCTGAAGGAAAACAGTTTGAGCATTTGCTGTAAAGGTAAATCATCATCAGCAGCATTTTGACGCCCACTGTTGTGCAAACAGTTATCCTTAAGGGTCCTTGTGCGTTTTCATAATCGCTGTTTAACACGTTCAGTGCGAACAGCGTCAAAAGACGCCCTCCGCTCCTGTGGTGGGAGGCGAACGGCGTCTTTCGACGCTCTCTGCCGTCTTCCAAAAAAGTATTTCAGTTTCTGAGGTGGGTATCCTCATCCCAGTTCGCAGTCAATGTGTTAATTAGGAAATTTTGAAAAATTTTCATCAGTTTTTTTTCAAATAAAAATTGTGCATAAGTTAACGAGTAATCTTCTAAGTGTTATACCATTTTGGAATCCTCATTAAATGCGCCGACTTTTAAGGTTACTTGCCAAACTCTCGTAGTACATTTTTTTCCAGTACAGCCAGTTAAGGTTGAGCAAAGTTTTACTTTGGAATACTTGGTTGGGAAATAAGTGGCAATTTTGCCTGAGCGAGAAAAGTTGGCAGTAAGGTTGAGACACCAGTTTGAAGATGCATTATTCATCATCACATTGTAAAAATTAAATCCAAAAAAAGTTAATATTTGTAGTAACAGGAGAAGACAGACTGCCATAGGGTGTGAAATTTCTATATTTTTTTCAAAGACCTAAAATTTTCAAAACAATACATAAAATTTTTTTAAATATTTTTCTGATAGCTGTTATGACTTTGCCTATCACCCGGTTTCGGCTTGACGTCGACTTCTGGTTTATTCAAACATAGATCAAGAACTAATTTTTTGTAGCCTTGAAAGCTTAGAATCATAGTGAGTTAAGAGGCATTTTCTAGTAGGTCTTAAGAACTTTGATGAACCACTGCGCCAATTTTCCTGCACTATAGCTAATCTGAAATACCCATCCCCTAATGCATGTATCATCATAGTAAATCATTAACTGCGTTCTTGTCCATATCTGGTATTTCAGTTGAGGAGCGGCACATCTGTGGACTATACCTGGTGTTTCAAATTCGACCCTCGCCATCGAGATCTCGAAAAGACTAAGAGATACGAAGTTGCTTAAGTGAGGGAAAAGTTGAGTATTTTGGTAGGTAATAAAATGCCGCTTAAAGAGTTTCAAAATTTAAAGTACTTTCGGTCAGGAAGAGAGGAACAGAATTTTTCCAAAATCGTTTTAATTTTTCCCTGAAGTTATTTGTAGAGGGATTCAAATTGAATTGCAAATCAAATTTCCACTTTTTCTCCTTTACAAGATGGAATAATGAGAATTTCAATATCACGCTTCGTTTCTTGTCCTCTAGCATCAACTTCATTTTGTATTATAGACGCCATATTGGACTTTTGTGCAGATAAATAGAGTTTTTAGTGCTGATTTCAGAAGTGTATTTTAGGTAATAACCTAAACTTTGCCTCCATTCAAGAGACTTCGTATCTTTACGAGATCCCAAAAGTGAGTGTCGGATTTGAAATACACATCCAAAAACCCTGGAAACAGGTATACGACGGCATTTCTGCAACCGCCTACAAAAGCGAGTTAGGGCTGGGATTCTATGCGGAATCCAAACTCGACAGACCACTAAATCAACGTCCATTTAAATTGTTCCAATAGTAGAAAAAAACCGATGAGATAACTTCGCGATAAACTTGAAATATTACGCCTCCTTTAGAGGTCGTCACAGCATCCCACAATCCTGCTGCATTCCTCGTCCTATTCGAGAGTCGCCGATCTGCAATAACTTTCCAGCTTCCCACTCGTGGCGTGCTTTGCCATGATAATGAAAATGCCTCGCAAGGATGCTCCGGCCTTGATGCAAGGCGATTATCTGAAGCAGAATTGTGACGCCTCGGGTCTGCATATTGTTTCATATCACGGAGGCTGTCGGTAGTTGTAGGTGGTACTTGTTCGATGTACAGTACTGACAGAAAACGGTGGACGCTATTTTCCATGAAATTATCACTGATCAACAGCCAAAAAATATCCTAAATAAAATCAACAAAATATTACTATTTTTAATGTGCTAAAACCGGAATGAAACTTATTTTTTCAATATTAGTTCAAGTTTTAGAGATACGGTAATTATATGTGTTCCTGCTGTGACAGGGTTAATATACTGTAATTCACAAGAATGCACGTGCTACATTTTTATATTCGGCAAGGAAAGATGATGTAATCGGCATGATTGTGTTACGTTATACATACGTGTATATTATATTGTTTTATATTAGCCATTTTTCCTCAGTTGGCTGACAGCGTTCATGCAAGATGTCTCGAAAGTGTGTAAACAATCGAGATCAGTTTTGTTACGTGTGTGGTGATGTGACTTTTGCGTATCAGAGACGGTCTATTACTCCACTAATAACAAAGGCATATCAGCTTTATTTCGGTTGTTAACTAGGTGATCAAGACAAACAGTGGGCACCCCACATCTGCTGTAATACATCTGCTTCAAGTCTGAGGAGCTGGTTAAATGGCAAAAAACGGTCTATGCCCTTTGCTGTCCCAATGGTTTGGAGAGAGCCTACAAATCATATTAATGATTGTTACTTTTGCATGGTACCTTGTGTTGGACAAGCCACAGGTATGTCCAAGAAAAAAAAACGGTTATTAACTACCCAAACATACCATCTGCGATGAGACCTGTGCCTCACAGTGACGAAAATCCTATTCCAAAACCCCCAGAATCCTACACTTGCGAATCAGAAAACTAATCAGATCATGGCGATCGAGTGATTCGAAGAAGATATGCCATCAACGTCAAAAGATCCTGATTTTATACCGAGCACGTCATGCCACCAACCGCACAAAATAACACAGTCAGAATTAAATGATCTTGTAAGAGATTTAGAACTTCCAAAATGTAAGGCAGAGTTACTTGGATCAAGACTGCAGCAGTGGAACTTGTTAGAAGACGATGTTTCGGTATGTGTTTTTCGTAAACGCCACAAAGACTTAGAACCATTTTTCAATATGGAGAATAACTTGGTTTTTTGCAGTAACATTAACGGCTTACTGGCGGCTTTAAATATAAACTATAACCCAGAAGAATGGAGATTGTTTATAGACAGTTCAACATTGAGTTTAAAGGCAGTGTTATTGCATATTGGAAATATTTTACCATCTCTTCCTGTAGGGTATGCATTTCACATGAAAGAATCATATGACAATATGAAGTACCTATTGACATGCATAAAATACGATGAGCACCAGTGGCATATTTGTGGCGATTTGAAAGTTGTTGCACTTTTACTTGGGCTGCAGCTAGGCTACACAAAGTTTTGCTGTTTTTTGTGTGAATGGGACAGTCGGGCAAAGGCACTTCATTACACCAGACAAAACTGGCCTGTTCGTCAATTCCTAGAGCCAGGTCGAAAAAATGTACAGCATATGCCATTAGTAGATTCGAAAAAATTTTTATTACCACCACTGCATATCAAGTTGGGCCTAATGAAAAACTTTGTCAAGGCATTAGATAGAGATGGGTCAGCTTTTCTATACCTGCGTCAGAAATTTCCAAGACTAAGTGAGGCAAAGGTTAAAGAAGGTATTTTTGTTGGGCCACAGATTCGAAATATTTTGAAAGATACACAGTTTGAAAACACTTTAACAGGTATTGAAAAAACTGCTTGGAATGATTTCCGTCTGGTGGTCACTAATTTCTTGGGAAATAGAAAAGCTGACAACTATAAAACCCTTGTCAAAAATATGCTGTCATCGTACCAAAAGATGGGCTGTAATATGTCTCTTAAGATACATTTCCTACACTCACACCTGGACTTTTTTCCTGACAATTGCGGAGCCGTAAGTGATGAGCACGGCGAACGTTTTCATCAGGATATTTCAACAATGGAAAAAAGGTACCAGGGAAAGTGGAATCCTTCCATGCTTGCAGACTACTGTTGGACTCTTGGTAGAGATGCTCCAGAAATGATCCATAAAAGAACAGCAAAAAGACAGCGCATATAGTGATTCTTATAAGTATATGAATCTTGTTACTTTTTTTAATATATCCTTAAAAATAAAAAGTTTTTTTTCTAAACCGCAACTAATTTTTTTATTTCATTGTCATTTTTGGATTCAGCGCCCCAAAATTAACAAAGAAGTGCACTTTTCCCACAAGATACAATTAAAAAACTAAAATTTGTTGTCCAGTGTTATTGGTCGAGATTGATAAACTGGTAAGAGATACGGAGTCGCTTAAATGGGCGCGTTTAGGTAACTAACAAAATGCTGCCTAGAAAGTTTCGAAATTAAAAGAACTTCCAGACAGAGGCTGGAAGAACCGGGTTTTCGCAAAATCTTTTTAATTTATAATTTTAGAGAGACTTTAGAATAAACTGCTCCTTTTTTTACAAAATAGCATAATTAGAATTTCAATATGACGTTTTGTAATTTGTCCTCCAGCATCAACTTTTTCTACTAGACGAAATATTATTTTCGCACAGATAAATACGAGCCCCTTCCCACTTCAGTTGGCCCACTTCAAGATTTGTACCAAAATATGCCTTTATAAACTAAACATGACGAAACTATTTACTTCTAAAACAATTTATTTTCTCAAAAACATTTTAATAGTTGGGCCAACTGAAGTGGGAAGAGGCTCGTAGAGTTTAATTCTGATTCCAAAAGCCCCAAGCATGTACACATAATGGGTGATCTTTTTGCTAGTATCTTTTTGGCAACACTGTTTTTGACATATGACGCGTGAATGGTGTCTTGTGTCACTGTCAAACTTGTTCAGTTTGGTCTATAATTTAACCATGAATCGACTTACGAACGAACAACGCTTGCAAATTATTGAATTTAACTATCAAAATTCATGCTCGGTTAAGAGAGTGCATCGAGCACTGTTTCCAATTTATGGGCAATTTGGTCGGCCTACTGAGGGAGCTATTCGGAAGCTTGTCACTAAATTTCGAACCCAGTTTACATTATTGGATATTAAACCACCAACACGCAGACGTAGAGTGAGGACTGAAGAAAATATTGCGGCTGTATCCGCCAGTGTTAGTGATGACCGTGAAATGTCGATTCACCGCCGTCCGCAGCAATTGGGCCTCTGTTACTCCACTACGTGAAAAATTTTGCGACAGGATTTGGGTGTAAAACCTTATAAGATACAGCTGGTGCAAGAATTGAAGCCACACGACCTCCCACAACGTTTCCAATTTGGTGAATGGGCGCTGGCAAAGTTGGAGGAAGATCCACATTTTTATCGAAAAATTGTGTTCAGCGACGAAGCTCATTTCTGGTTGAATGGGTACGTAAACAAGCAAAATTGCCGCATCTGGAGTGAAGACCAGCCAGAAGCATTGCAAGAGCTACCAATGCATCCCGAAAAAATCACTGTTTGGTGTGGATTATGGGCCGGTGGCATCATCGGGCCGTACTTCTTCAAAGACGACAAAGGCCGGAACGTAACTGTGAATGGCGAGCGCTACCGTGCGATGATAACAAACTTTTTTGGCCCAAAATGGAAGAGCTGGACTTGGCTAACATGTGGTTTCAACAAGACGGTGCCACATGCCACACCGCACACGAAACAATGGCCCTATTGAGAGGCGAGTTCGGTGAACAGTTTATCTCACGTTTGGGGCCCGTCAATTGGCCACCTAGATCGTGTGATTTAACGCCGTTGGAATATTTCTTGTGGGGCCATGTTAAGGCTAATATCTACAGGGATAAACCAGCAACAATTGAGGTACTGGGAGCCAATATTGAAGAATTTATTCGTGAGATACCGGCCGATATGTTGGAGAGAGTGTGCCAAAATTGGACCTTGCGCATGGGCCATCTAAAGCGGAGCCGCGGCCAACATTTACATGAAATAATCTTTAAACATTAAATTATATCGACCGTTCTATCGACTCAAATAATGATTTAATCGTTTTTTCAAATTGTTTGTGTTTTGTTTTTGAAAATCAAATCCTATATCTAAAAAATTGGCATTGACAAACCTTAGTTACTTCCGAAATAGAGAATTTTCTAGGTAGGCCAAGAAATTATCAGGTAGTCATTTGTTTTGTATACCAAAAACCAAACCTCAAATTTAACATAGTAAAAGAAAAGAAAAAGTGACAGTGACAACATGTAACTTACTTTGAAATATCTTCACAAGTAAAGTCAGAAAAAATAAAAAAATATTTGTCGATAAATTTGATATACGAAACAAATGATACTTAAGAATTTCTGATTTTTTTGAAATAACTAGTCTTTGGCTTTTTAATGTTTCAATAACCTTTATTGTTGACGGAATAAAGTTGGGCCTAAAAAGAGAAGACACCGTTGAGCGATGATTTCTGCAGATTTTCGCACAGATACTGAATTTTGTTCAAACCTTGTTTGATAGTTGTGATTGACAAGATTCAGAAACATCTCATTTTTAATGTGATGCATCAATCCATTGTAAAAGTAGATTTTTGATTTTGGGTTAGTTTTTCAATAGGACCTCTGTTTGTGCATTCCACTTTAAATATCAAGTCTAAGTATTTAGTGTTGTCAACTTACTGTTGTAAAATAATTTTCAGTTTCAGTTTTTAGGGGGTACCAATCATTACTTGTATAGATGACTGCTGTGAGGTCAGCGAAAACGATAATTTCGCGTACAGTATCTAAATTGGATAGATCGTTGATATATAAATTCAAGAGCAAGCGACCTAACACTGAACCTTGGGGTACCCCATAAGTCACTATCTGTTGTTTGCTTAAAGCACTGCTTATTTCAACACGCTCATTTCTATTTAATAAATAACTTTTCATGAGTTTATATGTGGTACCTCAGAAGTTTTCTGGAGTAGCTAAAAGAGATTTTTGGCTTATTGTAATGGCAAGATCAACATAAAAACAAACATTTGGTTTACTTATATACATGTTTTCATATGTTTTGTTAGTTTAAGACGAAATAGCAGAGGAAAAGTTCGTGCTCTACCACTTTTCCGCTGCTATACGCTAAGCACCATTTGTATTGTATAACTTTACGCTGCTTATGTTCAATACTGTAACACTCAGTTATTACGGAAAGAGCCTTCAAACAATAAAGATTATGTAAGTTACTGTAGGCGATGAAACGAGACGCATGTCTTTCAAATCCAGCCACATATGGAGTGTTGTATCAACTGCATATCAAGTATACAAAATCCCTTATATGGAATATTGTATAATATAATAACGGAATACGTGGCATCTGCACGTCATTGAGTTAATGTCTGTTATATCAGTTGAATCCATAAGGTTATTACCCAAGAGCAAGTAAGCTATCACCTTTAGGCAAAAATGTATAATGGTAGATAGCATAACAAATATGTATTTTCAATAGCGGCACCTCTGTTTTCATTTTCATTACTTCAAAACAAATATCTCGAAATATGTTGGCAACTAAATTAATGTTCGAACAGGTCAAAAAAAATATCATTAGACGATGAACATTTTCTATTCAACACTTGCTTTTCCGACGAATGTTCCTTTTTCTTAAATGGCGTAGTAAATCGTCATAACTGCCGATATTGGTCCGATTCTAATCCCAGAATTTATCATGAGGTTCATATACAGCAGCCACAAAAATTAAATATTTGGGCTGGTATTTTTGGCGGTCATTTAGTTGGTCCTTTTTTGTTACCTGGAAATTTGACCGGTGAAATGTATTTGGAATTACTGGAAGACGCCATAGATCCTGCATTAACAGCCATAATTGAAACATTGCGAATAGGTGGATGTTCCAACAGGATGGTGCCCCACCACATTACGCATTACGTGTTCGACAATATTTAGATCAGACGTTTCCAGATCGATGGATTGGTAGAAGAGGTGCCATTGAATGGCCCTCAAGATCGCCAGATTTATCAACTTTGGATTTCTTTCTCGTTTTCGATGCGCCACCTTGTAGAAGTCACCATGGAGATACAAACATGTTTTAACCATGGAAATAAAATTAAGACTTACGAATGCACTAATCCCCACTCATCTAGACTATGGCGTTACAGTATATCATAATTTTCTTACGGAAGAAAAGAAGCACAGAATTCAAGTATCCTTATTCCTTACGCAACAATGCCTATTTCAATATTCCTGTTCATACAACGTCTAAATTCAAAAATGTTTGACTGAACGATTATTTAGAGCTTTTTGAAGCACCTTCCGTCCAAAACTTCAGAAATGAGATGGAAAAAATGCTACTACAGCTACAAAGATTTGAATCCACAAATTAAATTTATGGCGCTTGCTACACTATCTTCCAATAACACTCTATACTATACCGTATTATATTCTGCGTTGTGCATATTTGTCGTGAATCATACTAATCATTCTGTTGATGTTACATAAAAACTTTTTAGGGGGAGGTGAAAAATGGCTTTGTCAATCCACTTTCCTTTTGAAATGTTGTCGTTTTTATATTTTTTATGTACATTCCAATAAAAAAAATTATTATTATCAAACTGACAATGTTATACCATGGCTACTGATATTCAGTATAAGCGCTGGATCACTTTACGTTGGCTCCCAATGCAAATACGATTGCAGTAGACCACATGTGTGGCTGAAGGAGTGCTCTGTTAGAATATTTCCTTACAGTTAGATCAAATCAGTTATCGCTGTAGATCGCGCAGCTAGATATAAAATGCAAATTCAGTACGTCTTCGCAGCTAGCATCCTAAGACCTCCTGGTGGATGAATCCATCAGCCTACGGTCCTCGGTTTCGATCTGGATCATTAATATAAGATAGACTAACTGTATAGAGCGAACATGAAATATGACACAACGCGATACAGCAGGCCTAGGTTGTAATTCGAGTGGTTCGCACATGCCAGCAGGGACGTGCATCTAGAGGGCGGATCTGTGCGAACTCTGCCGCATTCTTGATTAGAGCGGATACGTGCGCATGGGCGTGGGCAGTAGCGTTCTCCAAGAATTTGGCCTTGCTCTGTACCGCTACAAAAATGGAGGAAGGAGGAGGATAAGCTTGTAATAATAATAATAATAATAAATAAATAGCGTTTATTGCCCAACAGTTACGAAAACCATTTACAGGACAATTCTAAGATAAATCTAAATAACAAGACCAGAAAACACATAAAAAGCAGGTGATTTCATCTAAAGAAAAAAAACGAACAAGAAAAAGAAGCAAAAAAAATCCAAGCAATTTCTAGCTATTCCCAGAATGCTGTTCAAACTGTCAGCATGTATATCACAATAATTTGATATCGCATTGAAATACAATAAAATGTTTTAGGTATACGAGTTTGAATAGCTGGAAGATTAAAATTTATTTGAGCCACAATCCCATTAGCATCAATTTGATCATGCAGTAGTTTGTACAAGAACATAACTGATGCACACTTCCTTCTCAGTTCTAAATACTGCACTTGAAAACTAGACTAAATAACAAACTTTAAGATATACCACGGTCAGGATATATACCGTCAACTTTAAAAGAAGCTTTCTCTACAAGCACTTAGACGCATTAAGAAATAAATTATTCTCGTCACACCGTACCACTAGAGAATAAATATCACGCTGAAGTGCAATACAATCAGTCTCAGACACAATAATCCTGAATAATTTTAAATCACCCGCAAAGATGAGCTTATTACAACTTAAATAATGCACAACATCATCAATAAATAAGGTAAGCAATAAAGGACCAAGATTTGAACCTTGAGGCACTCCCGATTTAGTTATATACTGGTTCGACTTGAATCCATTAAAAGTAACATATTGCTTCCTTTCATGAAGATAACTTTGAATGAGTTCTAAAGCTGATGAATGGAATCCATATTAAAACAGTTCAAAAGTATGCCATTATCCACCCTATCGAACGCTTTAACAAAATCGGTATACACTACATCTAGTTGACCTTGTCGATCGGCACGTTCAATAGCGAACTGTGGATCTCTTAGTAAGAAAACCATGCTGAAAAGGGGACAAAGATCTATGAACTGCGGAGTAAATTCTATTATGCAATATTTTCTCCAGCAATTTGGAGAAATTCGACAATATTGCCACAGCTCTATAGTCCTTAATATCAGTATTATCCCCTGATTTGAAAATAGGTGTCGCTCTAGAAAGTTTCCAAATATCAGGGAATGTGTTGGTTTCTATAGTCAGATTGTATATTTTTAATAACGGCTTAACAAAGACATGAATACAATCTTTGACTATGAACGAGGGGATGTTGTCTGGGCCGGCCGTTACTCTATTCTTGAGTTTTTTAGATGCAGCAATAATCTCATTTTCTTGAATGTCATTGAAAAATATGTTAACCTGACTAGTAATAAAATCATAACGAGTAGATGGATCAACAAAAACTGTAGACCAGGGTGTCTAGAATTCCAGAGAAAACGTTGTAATAAGTTGTTTTACAACGAAATTATGTTATCGAAAATATACGAAAAGGTCCTCCACAAAAAATTTTGCTGGCCAGCTTATTTATTAAACGTCAACGTTTGAAAAACACTTGTTCGGGTATATTCAAATAATATTATTCGATTGGTTTTTGGGTTGTTAGGCAGTTGTTAGTTCAGTTTCTCGTTTGTAAAATTTCGTAACTGACTTAGGAAGTGTATTGTCAACCTACTCGACGCTATTTTTTCCCTGCCATACGGTAGTGTTATAATGTTTTTCACTATATGTATCTATGTCCTGTTAGGCTTATGTGTTTCTGCTATCCTGTTGAAAGTGTGCTTGAAAATTTAAATGGCTTCTCTGTTTAGTCGAAGAACGAACCGTTCGAATTAAGTAGATCAAGAGTTCCCAGCCAGGGGGGTGCGCCTCCCAAGGGGGGCATAGAGAGATGTCAGGGGGGGGTGGAAAGTATTTCGTCGCTTGAATACAGAAGTATTCTGTCACAAAATGCAAATTTTACAGGAGAGATATTTTTCGTGTTTGTGTCTCGCCTAACATTTCTGAGAAATGTTGGTTATAGAATGTTTTACCGGAAAAAAGTATGACAAGTCCGTGAAAGTGGACTTTTGTTTGTTGCTGACATTGGGCTTAAGTAGTTCTGTAAGTGATCATCTGCTCTTATCATACTTCTGCAGCAAAATGCCACGCCTCAAGCTATTACGCCACAATATCGTTCAAGACCAGTGGTGGGGGAACGATTGCGTAGGGGTTTACAATACCCCTGCATGCGAAGTAGGTGACTATGACCAACAATGTCGTGTTAAAATCTGAAAAATGAAGAATTTGGACAAACAATAGTTCTGCATTCAGGCGACGATTTGCATTTTAGAAAGAAAAAATAAACAAACAACATTAACAAATAACTCTAAAATGTAATGTTTAATTTACACGCATAAAATTAGAAAGTAAATATCATATTCACTTATTCTGTCAACCGCTGTTTCAAAACCCGGCATCGACAATCGTAGTTTATACAAGTTTCGACAAGCCACAACATGAAATTCGCGAGCACCCCGCCGCGCTGCGCTTAATATTCATCACTTAGAAAACAATTGTGTACCTACCAGACGCGGATGAGTATCTGTGACATTCATTCTCACAAACTTGCGAAAAATATGACGTTTCGACGTAGATGTTTTGTTGAGAAATCTGTTTGAGTGGGTCAAATTATTGTGTCTCACTGTTAAAAGGTAAGTTTGTTTATTTACAAACTTCAGTTACCATTTTTATTGCATTTACTAAATTGTTGATTGAGTGGAGACGCATTCATGGATCGGCCATTGGGACTTTTTTACCACATCACAATCAAACCAACGTGGCGAAATAATTTTGAAACGACGACCTTTAAGTACCTAATATTGATTCCAAATTATAACGTCAACCTGACTACAAAAATATAAATCTCCAGGTGGTCAATATACTGCTGAATACATTACGTTATTATGATAAAATAATGGGCATATAATTAGTAATTACATATAGGTATTTTCCTTATTTGTTTTATTGTTATAGGTGCAAAATGGCAGCGAAAATAGGAAAGCTTTCCGAAGATTACGTGTGTGATATACTCGTATATGACAGTTTTAAGTAATGATAACTTGAGGCCCAATCACCTTGAAAGGCATTTGCAGCAACAGCATCCTACTCTGGTTTTGAAGACGAAAGAGTATTTTTCTTCTAAAGCAGAATCACTCAAGCGGATGAGACTGGATAAAACGGGAATTTCTCACAAAGGTGTAAGGTTAAATGTTGCGACCTTCTTGCAACTTTTAAAGGCTGAACAAGCAAATATGTGGGATGATGCTATGTTAGATTTAAGAAGATTGGCCTGGTTTCAGCTTGATGGTTGTCCAGCTCATTATTCGAGAATAGTTAGAAACTGGCTGGACGAAAATTATCCAGAAAGATGGATCGGCCGTGGAGGACCAGTCGCCTGGCCTCCACGATCCCCTGACCTAAATCCATTAGATTTCTTTGTGTGGGGATTTCTAACAGAAAAAGTGTATCAGACTCCCGTAACCACAAGAGATATGCTAATAGACAGAATCAGGAATACATGTGATGAAATAAGGCCTTATGTGAATAATGCTATACCACATTCGACCATCCGTAGATGTGAATTGTGTATTGAACAATTGGGTTTATATTTCGAGCAACTACTTTAGATTTTGTATGTTTGTACTAACTATCCAATAGCATTTTAGTTGTAAATAATTAATTTAATTTGATAAAAATAATATTGCAAAATTAAACAAATTAATATTCTGTTTTTTGTGTTTATTTGGAGTTAGGAATTATTGCTGTGTTTAAAAACACAATCTAAACGATCATCTTAATTACTTGTAATGCCCAAATCGAAAATGTAAAAAAAAATATTATTTTCCCATAAATAATTAAAAATGCATCGAACCTTAAAAATCCAAATATCTCAAAAACGGCTAACTATAACGAAAACTCATAGGAGACCTTTTTTATGCAGAAAAGTGCGAATAATCAGTTTTTTTATTCAAGAAGCAAAAAATTGCACCAAGAAAAATTTTTCGGTCATTTTAATTCACTACAGGTACAGTAGAGAGCGCCCTCTAGCGGCTACAGTAAAACTATGCCATGGTTCGTTTTGTCGTACCAAAAAACCCTTGTATACCAATTTTCCTTGTTATACATCAAATATTTTGAAAAAACTATTTTAAAAAGCAAATTTAAACACCCTCTATTTCGGAAGCCACGCATTTTTCGACCCATGTTTATATAGACTTGCATTAATTTTAAAAGTCGAATCTTAAAGTTATGCAACAATAAACTGAAACACCCTGTATAGTGTGCGTTTTTTGTATTTATTGAAAAAGTAAAGGGGGGGCATGAAAATATAATTTATAGTCCGTGGAACCTCAACAAAAAAAAAGGTTGGGAAACTCTTAGATTCTTGCCAAGGGCACGATACTGTTTAAACCTTCCTCAACTACACCTTTGTTCTAAGGCCGTACCGATTATAATGTGCGGCGATCCTCATCCGACTGGCCAGCAAAGGCGACGCCATGCATCATGGCGTGGTTGTACCGGTAGATGCATTCAAACGCCCATGGGAGTCCCATATAATTGAAGAGTAATAATAATATACCGTAATGCCCCTGCTTTGTAACAAGACACACACATTCTACGTGACATCTCAATATTTCCTTGTTGGTGTAGTGTAGGTAAACACACACTTCGATACGTTATTGTTGTCTGCGGGGCATTGTCGGTGAGGACGAGGAGTGGTCAGGCCTTTTTATAAATCGTTATTGACTGTTTAGGATAAGGGTATAATCGTTTACGAACAGTCGGTACATTACAAGATATACTAAGTGACATATAAATCCGAACACCCAGTTTAAATGGTTTTATTTTAATAAAATTTTGTATAAGTACTTAATGAAGCATAATAAGTAAATGATAAAAATTTCAAAATGATTGCACTGCTTTAAAGCCCTTTGACCTTTAATAATGTGTGGATGCACCCTGATGTGCTACGCATTCTCCAATGCGCCTAGGCATGCTTCTGATCAGGTGGTCAATGTCCTCCTGTGGTATCTCATTCCAGGCAACCACCAACTCCTCTCGAAGTGCTTCTAGAGTCTGAGGAGGACGTTGCAAATTGAGCAATCGCCTACCCATCATATCCCACACGTGCTCAATTGGGGATAAGTCGGGAGATCTTGGTGGCCATGGTAACAATGTGACATCATTATGTTGAAAGACGTCTATTGTGACTCTTGCAACATGTGGTCGGGCATTATCTTGTTGGAAAGTTGGATCTGCCAGGGTGTCAAGATAGGGTAAAAGATGGGGTTCTAGAACTTCGTGGATATAACGCTTCACCACATCGCCTTCTAATCCTGACACGACCATCGTGCATGCCTAAACAAAATCTAGACTCGTCACTAAAGACAATACTGTTTGTTCCATTCCTGATCCCAGAGTGACCGTTGTCTGCACCACTCAAGGCGATTACGTCGGTGTTCTCGAGTTAAAGCGAGGACCCAGTGTGGCCGGTATGAAAACAAGCCAAAACTTCTCATTCGTCGGTAAACACTTCGCATGCCAATAGGTCTTCCGTGTTCTGCAAACCATTCATTTGCAATGGACCTGGTAGTGGAGAAACGGTCCCTTAAGGCCAATAATATTAGGCGGCGATCTTCACGGTCTGTTGTTCTACGGCGGCGTCCATTGCCCCTTGCTCTTTGCGTACGGCCTTCTCGAAGCCATGCCTGACAACACCTAACCACAGTGTCTACACTTCTTTGCACTCTAACTGCAATTGCCCGAAAAGAAAGTCCAGCTTCCCGAAGTCCCACTATACGGCCCCTATCATACTCACTAAGTTGACGAAATCGTACAGATCTCCGTACTCTAGGCATCGTAACCGATCGTAAAGGATGTCAAGAACCAAAATCCGCCAACGTTGATTCTTTACTGCGGCTGAAATATTCATTTTTAGAGCGTTAGTGAATTAAAAAAAAGCAGTATAAAAACCGGAATGTCCAACTGATAAGACTGAACATTTTTTCACTTGTTATTTACAGTAAGATAAATACATTCACCAACTTTTATTAAAAATAAAAATAAAACCATTTAAACTGGGTGTTCGGATTTATATGTCACTTAGTATATTACCGTTCGTAATGTCAGTATGGACCAAATATTAGTCAGATGCCGGAGCGGATTGCAGTGTAAGAGTAGAACTATACTTCTGACGTGCTAGTATATAACGGTAGCTTTATCATGGACATCATGTCCATTATCGAACAAATAAGTAAGAAAGTATATGTCTTTTTGTATCATTAACAGTGGCGGCTCGTGGTAAAATAAAACAGGTGTTCTGCAAATCCGAACTTACCTATTTTTTATATGTCAGTTCGATCCTGCGCTCCTTCGATATGTCGATCACCTGCCCGTTGAAATTTTCCATGGTCAAAATAAATTCCTTGTCAATGGACAGCATCGACAACGCTGTAAGGCGATCCTGGGTCTTGATTCTTTTCAATGTTGAGAAATTTCGCTCAGCCTCTGTTGTTGATATAGGAGTTGTAACAATAATTTCTAATAGCTCTTTTGTTTCTTTTAGTATTCCCTCCAAACTATTTTGTATCAAAAATTTCAAAAGAGACAGAGTTCCATGTAAATCTCGGCAATCATTCCATAGAGACAACTCTGTATTTAAACGACTTTTTTCTAATTCGGAATAAGCCAAGCAGGTAATTTCCAGCTTGTCATCAGGAAACTTCTGAAGAAAAATAGACAAACAAAATCCCTCACACAACTGGCAACGTCGTACTCCGCCTGCTCTGCATGTATCATCGCGTGTTGTCCACGATTGACAACGTGTCGGTAAGCAAAAAAATAAATACCTACATCGGGAAAAAATTAGTTGATAGTTTCTCTCACATTTTATTATTCAGTATGTATTACTGTAGCAGTGCGTGCATTCTGATACGAAAGATATGTTTTCGGTACGCGGTATGCTTATTATTTACGGAGAGGCTCATTGCACATTCGGAAGAGGCTAGACGCATTTACGAAGAAAGTTTTCCTGATCGAAGGCCACCAGCTAGAAGAAGATTCGTAGAAGTACCCCAAAGACTTCTGGACACAGAGAGCGTACTGCCTAATTTTAACAATCGCGGAAGACATCGTCAAGTTGGAGTGGAAACCGAAGAACAAATTTTGAACTTAATTGACGAGGATTCGAAACGGAGTACGAGAAGTATTTTTCGTCAAGTCGGCGTCTCACACTGGATTGTAGATCGGACCCTTAAAGAACAGTTATTGTACCGATATCATGTACAGAGGGTTCAAGGTCTTTTGCCTGAAGATTTTCCACGTAGAGCAAATTTTTTTAATTAGTTTTCTAAGAGACAATTTGCCCGTTTTGTTGGAAAAAGTGCCATTACAAACAAGAATGAATATGTGCTCCAGCACACGCTAGTCGACTAGTTGTGGAACATATCAATAATATCTACAGGAAGATTTGTAATTTTTTTAAAAGTAAATGTACTGTACTGAAAACGCTATTAAATAAAAAATATTAGCCACAAAAAAATGCGTATTCAACAAAAATATCATACAAACGTAAACCATTCGATGAATTAGTTGCGGTCGTAGTGCGCTCGTTTCGGGTGCGTTGCAGCGTTGCCAAATGTTTGAGAAAATTTAATTATTTACGACTCACTTCCCTCGAAAACGATTAATTTTCGGACATAAGTTACAATGAACCTGCTTGGAATAATGTAAAAAATCACCTCTTAAAGTTACGAATATTATTTCCCTTAATAGTATAAACTAAAAAAATGTCTTTTACTCTATAGGTAAAAGAATAAATAAGACCTGCATTATAAATTTCAGTGTTACTGTGTGATGAAAACATATGGTTTTAATAGCGACTTAAATTTACGACAATTTGCTGTGTTCCTAATATCAATGTTTAATGCATTATAATATTTAGCGGAGTTACAGGAGTAAGAGCGCTGAAAAAAATTTTGCCTATTAAATCAAATGTACGGGTATACATTATACTGGGTTGTCCAATAGGGACGCAGGAAAGTAAACGTCAATTTGACACAGACGCCATCTTTGTTTTCTGTCACCGACATGTCATTTTGTTAGTTGAATCTTTGCCATTGATCGCTATGGAGTCGTATTCGATTGAAGACCGCATTAAAGTTATTCAAGAGCACTACAAAAATGGTGCAAAAATAAAAAACACGTTTCGCGCGCTTCGTGAACATTTCGGTCGCAACAACCGCCCAAACGAAACAACCATCGGTCGTCTGGTGCGTAAATTCGAAGCAACAGGTTCTGTGGCAAATCTGCCAGGCTCTAGCCGGCCAAGGAGCGTTGGCACACCGGAAAATATTGCTGTTGTGAAGGAGAGTGTGAGAGACGATCCGAAACAATCAACAACGCGTCGATCCCAAGAATTGGGCATTTCGAGAACCAGTTTGCTCCGCATTCTCCACAAGGATTTGAATGTACACGCCTACAAGATCCAATTGACGCAAGAGCTGCGTCGGGCCGACCATTTTTCGTGCCGAACGTTCTCAGATTGGCTCCTTGAACACCGCCAAATTGATGCCAATTTTTCATCAAAAATCATGTTCAGCGACGAAGCGCATTTCACTTTGAATGGGACGGTAAACAAGCAAAACTGCCGCATCTGGGCGAACGAAAATCCCCGTGAGTATCAAGAGCAGCCGATGCATCCTCAAAAAGTGACTGTGTGGTGTGCATTGTGGTCAAAAGGCATCATCGGACCTTACTTTTTTGAAAATGCGACCGGGGACGCCGTTACCGTCAATTCTGAGCGATATCACGTGATGATAGTGGACTATTTTTTGCCGCAACTTGAAGGAATGGATATGGACGATGTTTATCTCCAACAAGACGGTGCAACATGCCGCACAACCAACGTCAATATCCATCGATTGCAGTCCTTCTTCGGTGATCGCGTGATTTCGCGCAGAGGAAATGTGCCATGGCCACCAAGATCGTGCGATTTGACTCCCTTGGACTTCTTTTTACGGGGATATTTGAAAAGCAAAGTCTACGTCAACAAACCAGCCACCCTCCAAGAACTCAAAAACAACATCATTGCCGAGATAAATGCCATAGAACCGACCATGTTGCAAAATGTCATTGAAAATTTCGACCATCGCGTGGACGTCTGTAAATCCAGTCGTGGTGAACATTTGAGCGATATTATTTTTCATACATAAATTGTGTAAATGAACCTTCAAAATAAAGTACCCAACTTGATTTGAATACCAATCTTTCTTGTTTTAATATGCGTTTACTTTCCTGCGTCGGTTCTGGACAACCCCATACATTGAGAACAAGAGGGGCCCTGTAACTGAACCTTGTGGTAACCCGGAAGAAACATTACGTAAATTTGAAATACTTGTGCCCAGAACCACCTATTGCTGTCTGTCTTTGCGATATTATGTGATCAACAGTTCCTCACACTGTGAGATAAGCAATCTTTAGAGATAAGATCCTTAGATAGATACCGGGGACGCTCGATTGCCATCAGTGCGTCTAGTCTCAAAATAATCTCTGCTTCCATACGTTTTCTCATCTTCTCATCCCACATTGTCAGCCTGGTAAACTCAGGGATCGGTTTTATTTCCAACACTGCTTTTATTACGAACTAACTTTATCCTCGCACGATAAATTCTGCTACCAGTTGACAGCACTTTGCGTGTAAGCAATCACAGTATTAGATTGATTTCTGAGGTTGAGCTGGACAGCAAAAAAACGGCAGATTTGCCACTCAATTGGCTGAACTTTTGATTTAAATACCACTATCTACCGTCCCTAATTATGACAAACTTATTTCGTTCTCAGTTCGACTCCATTGAAAATAACTTTTCACCACATACCTCCGTATATCATACCATAGCAATTTGCAAGTCATATATCAATACATTCACAATCGCAGTTCATCCAAAACGTGAGTATATATCTATTGCAAGCCCAACCGCAAAAGCACATACATCATCCTGTTTTATATACACTATTGCGTTCTGCTACCATACTCAGTTACACAGACAGAATTTATACTCCATCTATAAAACATATGGATAATGGTGGCTACTGACATACGGACGATGATATTTCCCTCCAATCATCCATAAAAGTTGAACGCGTTGAAATGGAGGAAATGCCATTCCGGCTGCTGCAAATTGACTGGAGCGCGAATGTGAAACCGCTCGACTTTGCGTTGCAGGATCTTTTGTTTAACGTTGAAATCATTAGATAATTTAATTTAAATAGTATAATTTCGGGTATTTCTTATAGTACATTGCAGCCACTCAGCAAATATAAACTGACGATAAATATGAAGAAAACAAAATGACCCACGAAGCATAGAAATCCGATTAAAAAACAAATCATACAACTAAAGACACAGTTTAAAGCATCCCACAAACCGGCGCGAAATAATCGCGGCGAAGTATTCGCAACGAAATTCAGAGCGAAATTCGGAACCTGTGTCGCCTGTTTATTCATACCAAAGCGTCTTATTCGCTCCGCGAACGTGAAGGTTTCGACAGGTTGCGTACATTTTATTTTTGCCTTTTGCAATGAGCTCGTCTTCTATTTCTTGCTTTAGAAGAGGAACAAAATGCACGGTACGTTATGTTTATTTCACGCCATTTGATAGTTGGGTATGTATTAAGTTTAACGAAGTACATAAAACAAATATTTTCAATTTTGTTTGTTTTTGCTCAGAGACTTCTTCTCTAGCTTTCCTTGGAGAGATGTCTGTTTCACTGACTCGGATGCGTCGACTGTCTGTTCTTCAATAACCGAAATTATCCACGTCGGAATGGAGGAATACGTCCCTCACACAGTGAAAGTTCCTAAACCAGGGTCCAACGGCTGGTTCAACAAATCGTGTGACACTGCTCGCCAGCAGAAGATCAAGGCCCACAGAACCTACTTGCAAAACCCCACTGTAGAGAACAGACAAGCCGACGTCGAGTCCAGAAACAAATATAACGAAGCGGTTCGCAATGCCAAAAACCAGCATGATATAAAAGTTAGGCACAGGGTAATGTCGCAGCGCAATGGCAGTCGGTCTTTCTGGATGCTGGCCAAGCAGATTGAAAAGAACTTCTCACACAGTAGCCTTCCACCACTTACGTGTCAGGATGGAACTATTGTATTCGACTCAAAGGCCAAGGCGGAAGTGCTAGCCAAGATCTTTGCTGCCAACTCCACCATGGACGTCCCCACCAACGCCCAAGTGCCGTCAATTCAAAGGGTTCCCCACACTATGCGGGAAGTAACATTCAGGCACAAGACCGTAAGACGAGTGCTCTTGTCGCTCGACATCAACAAAGCTTCTGGTCCGGACTTGATTCTTGCCATTGTACTGAAGAGATGTGCAGCGGAGCTTGCTCCAGTTCTTTCGCGTCTCTTCCAGATATCTTATGAATCCGGCACCTTCCCAGAAAACTGGAAATTTGCTCATGCACAGCCCATCCCAAAAAAGGATCTAAAACCGACCCGTACAACTACAGGCCTATAGCTCTGCTTTCTGTTATAAGTAAAGTGATGGAGAGGTGCATAAATCGCGAGCTTCTGGACTACCTCGAACGTCACAGCTTGATTAGCGACAGGCAGTACGGTTTCCGGCACCAACGATCCACAGGGGACCTCCTAGCTTACGTCACGCAACTGTGGAGTAAACTCATCCAGTCTCATGGTGAGGCTCATGTCGTTGCTCTTGACATCACGAAAGCGTTCGATCAGCTGTGGCACGCTGCCCTCTTAAGCAAACTTCCATCCTACGGCCTCCCAGAAAAGCTTTGCAGATGGGTGGCTGACTTTATCTCTGGCCGCAAGATATCCGTCGTAATTGACGGATTCTCCTCTTCATCCCACAACGTCAACGCGGGTGTTCCCCAGGGATCGGTCTTGGCTCCAACACTGTTTCTCTTACATATCAACGACCTCCTTTCCTGCACGATCAAGCCAATCCACAGCTTCGCTGATGACAGCACTCTACATGCAGAAATTCAGAGTGACAAGCCGATATCTGCCGCTGAGCTGGAAAAAAGAAGACTGGCGACGACTTCTTCTCTGACAAGAGACCTGGAGGCTATCACTGCTTGGGGACGCAACAATCTTGTACTGTTCAATGCTTCCAAAACACAGTACTGTACTTTGACGAACAAAAAGCGTCCTAGCGCTCATACAGTTCCGATGGACGGTCGAGTTCTACCAAAGAGCCATTCATTTTGGCTGGTCGGAGTCCAGATCACCGAGGACCTGATCTGGCACGAACACACCTCTTCAATAGCTGCAGCTGCTGGGAAAAAGCTAGGCTATTTGTTTAGGGCTAAAAAGTACTTTTCTCCGCGTGACCTTCTCACTCTATACAAGGCCCAGATAAGGCCTAGCCCCGAGTATTGCTCACACATTTGGGGTGCTGCCGCCCCGACTACATTGTCCATGTTCGATGCTGTCCAGAGGAGGGCGGTCCGACTGTTCGATGACTCTTCTCTAACAGCCAGTCTCGGGACTCTTTCGCACCGGTGGGCCGTCGGCGATCTAGCTCTTTTCTATCGCTACACCAACGGGCTTTGCTCCTCAGAGCTCTCTTCCATGATGCCTCCGCGCGATGCGCCTGCCAGACAGACCCGCCTGACTTCGGCGTCCCATCCTAACCGTCTCAAACTTCGTACATCCAGAACTGGCCGATACGACCGCTCCTTTGTCCCGAGGCTGTCTAGATTGTGGAACAATCTACGGGAGGAAGCTTTTCCCAGTTCTACTAACCTTAGGCAGTTCAAAAATCGTATTAACAAAATTTCTTTGTGATCATCATAGCAGCCGCGGTGTTCCGGCATTTAGGCTTCTGCCTGCGCGGCTGTTTCGATATAAAAAAAAAAAAGGAAACGAAGGAAGTGGGTACATGATATTAACTTGGAACGAAATAAATGTGGGGAATACCATACCTTGATGCCACAACTTCGGCTGGATGAACAGCGCTTTTACGTATATTTTAGAATGACTCCAGAGTGTTTCGATAAAATATTGGTGAAAGATGAAATACGAAAATCTGACACAAATTATCGTGAAGCTATTTCGCCAGAAGAACGACTTGCTATTACACTCAGGTAAAAAAATTATATGTATTAAAATTAGTAGGCTTATCGAATACGAAAACTTCAGGGATCGTGAAATAAATATTTTATTGTAATAATTGGACTACATGTTGCCACTAGGATTAAATGTTGCTAAATAATTCGAGGCAGAATTTGCCTCCTCTGTTGGGTATATTATTGGAGTAAACCCAGTGCCGCTTGGGAAGGACGACATACTACTATCATACATACTTGCAGAATTCTGGGTAGACGCTGAAGGCATTTCTTCAATATGTTCAAATTCTTCGTGCGCTATTAATTCGACTATTTTTAGTTTTATTCGGGCTTGACGCTTTAAGGGAAGTGTTTTCACAGTCTGTGCATGTGCCAAGAAAAGTGAATCAATTGCCTCCTTCTCTTTTTTAGGTTTTTTACCTTCAAAATAATTAATGAGCTGTTATACAGACGAAGATGGTGTTTCATAGCGTTTTCTTCTCGTTTTATATTTTGGTGTAGTTACAGTCTGCGGAAAGGTGTGCCCTGGAGTAGTCACTGCTGTGGTGTTCAATGAAGAAGGTGGTGCTGTCTGTGTTGCCGAGGCGTTCTGTGCTTCTTCTGCATCTACATCAGCATTTTCATGTTCTCCATGGCCGCGGTCTTCCAAATTTTCGGTTTCTACATTTCCAGCCCTTTCCTGATATATATTTGAGTTAAATTCGGCAGTCTAATAATGTATGACGTCAATATCTTTCACATTAGACAACGTTTTGGCAAATGCCAAAAAAGGACGGAAAAATTCCATGTAGTCAGCCCACTGCCATTTTTTTATGTTGCCCACTGCCATTTTTTTATGTTGCCCACTGCTTGGCCGGTCTTTGGTTTGGTAGATTTTATATATTTTGCAAATGTGTATCTGATATTCTTCCACCTTTTTTTTACTTCATCACCTAAAAACGATTTTTTTTATAGATTCCTTGCCACTGGTGACACCTTCTATACCATTGGGCATAGCTTTCGAGTTTGCTTTACAACAGTGAGTGTTATCGTAACCGAAGTCTGTGAAGCGATATGCAGACATATGGAGCATATCTATATATTTTCCAGAACCAACAGAGAATATATGGAAAAAATGTGCTGAAGAATTTGAAAATAGATGGAGATTTCCCAATTGCATTGGCAGCGTGGACGGTAAAAATGTAACAATCAAGAGACCTAACAACAGTGGCTCCAATTACTGGTGCTAGTTACATAAATATTCAATAGTACTTATGGCCATTGTTGGCCCGGACTATAAATTTATATGTGTTGATATTGGTGGTTTCGGAAAAACTAGTGATGGGGGTATTTTCGAAACCTCAAACATGGGAAAACGATTTGAACAAAATTTAATGAGTGTCCCTGCACCTAGATTTCTCCCTGGGCAAAATGAAATCTGCTCGTACGTCTTAATTGGTGATGAAGCATTTGCTTTAAAACCATACCTTATGAGACCATTTCCTTATAAGCAGACTTTAACGGACGTCAGAAAAGAGAAATACAATGTAAGACTTTGTCGAGCTAGAAGGGTCGTGGAAAATGTGTTTGGTATTTTGTCTCAAAAATGGCGAACATTTTACAGGCCATTAGAAACTAAAGTAGAGACTACTATTCTAATTGTACGTACGGCATGTGTTTTACACAATTTTTTACGAAGTAAAAGTGGCGATGACAAATATTTTCAATTCTTAGATCCCCCAGAACCCGTGCTTGGAGCTTTTACTGATATAGCAAATGATCCTCGGCGGGCAGCAAGGCTAGCATTTTCTACTCGTGACAAATTCGTAAATTATTTTAATTCTGATATGCCTATGCCCAATATATAGAATGTTCGTTTTCACATTTGTGTAGACTGTAAATTATTTAACAAGTTAATAAAAGATATTAGGTACATACCATTTGTATTTAATTCTTTTCCTATTTCCATCCAAATCTTGTCTTTCTTTCTTACATTCCTGTATTCATCGTTCGACAAATCATACAAACAAGGATACTTTTTCACTATTTCTATCAATAGTTCCGTTTTTGCCATTGCGAATTTTTGAAGAACGGCGTCAAAAACGCGGTCAAAGGCGAACTGAAATACGCCGCGATAAAAACGCTGGAACAATCGCATTCGCTTCGCAGTCTGAGCCTGTCCGTAAACCGCCGCGTTTTAATCTGATCGCGAATTCATTGCCGCGAAATTTTCGCAGCCAAAGCGAATATTTCGCGCCGGTTTGTGGGATGCTTAAATATTTAGGAATAATAGTAACAGTGAAAGAAAAGGTTCAGGCAGAAATAGAAGAATAAAAGCAACTAGAAGATTATAATTAAAACTACATAAACACCTATTTAACAAATACAAATTTTCTACAACACAAAAATAAGAATATTCAACTCACTCTATGTCTCTACCCTAACGTATGGCTCAGAACTGAGGATATTGTGTAAAAGACAGAAAATACAAGCAAGTGGAATGAAACTGCTAAGAAGAATTGCTGAAGATTATGGACAAATTCAGAAATGTACAAATAAGAAGATTATGTGTCATATCTGTAGAATAGGAATAGGATATATGATTAGAATGCCAGATATAGGATTGGCGAAAGGGTGTGGGGAATAGGGAAATTCAAGAAAAAGACGAAATGAAGACCAAGATGGAAGTGGAATGAAGAAAGACACGTGTACTTAGGACAAATGCATTTGGACTGGAAAGCAGTAGAAGCTAAAGCTAAAGACAGAATAAAATGGAGAAAGAAGAAAACTGAAGAAGTATAGAAATATATCAACCTCCACGCTGGCTGGATCCGGTAGACGAGGAACGGATTAAGTAAATATTGCAGCAATGGGTTAAGATAAATTTATGCACTAGTAATTACATATGCACACAAAATAAAAAATGATGTGTACTGGCGAGTCCTACTATATTTTTCATATGAACTTTCTCCCGCTGAATATGAATCTGAAGTCAGAACTGGGGAGTCGATGAATAATGTATGAAAGTAATCTGGACATTAACACCACCAGTTTTAACATTTTTGCAAAAAACACTTGTTTTATCCAATGCTGACACCATCCATCATGAAACCATGTTTAGTATCTTTATCGTAAAAAAAAGGAACACTTCACCATACTTAATTATTCTTAACAAAAATGGATCAATAACTAATCGGTCCAATCTAATTTCCTAGAGTAGCTGCTCGTATAAATCGCATCTGTCTCATTGATGAATATCACTTAGGTCACCTCATCTGTTTCGCGTTAAATGGCTGCTACGTGTGTAGCATCTGTCTTGTCCTATACAAGGTGCAACTGAGTATCTAGCAGGCTGTGAGAAAGGTCGTGACTCTGCTAGTACACTGTACCTGGTATCTTGATTAAGAGAAAAATTTTGCTTTCGAGAATAATGCCATGTTTTGTCTGTATTTCAGGTGGCCGTACGAAGAGTTAGAGGTGATAAATGATAAATCATTATATTGATGTTACTCTGCTAGGTAATTGAAGGCGACAAGTGGATAAAAGTGTCATGAAACATTTTTTTTAAAGATTGCTTTTTCACATTAAATGAACCTTGAGGAGTGATTCTCTTAGGGTGAATTTCACCAGGATTGTCAAATCAATAGTTCGTTATTTTCCACCTATAGGGTAACAGTCCGTCAAATACAACGAATGAGCTTCAAGTTCCAATCAACAAATTTTAGCAACCAACAGCTATGAAATGTTGAAAACAAAATACTGTCAAAGTATGAGATGACAGCTTGTCATCGAAACATCACCAATTATTGAATATTAAGAAATTATATATTCATGTTTTTATTTAATATTGTCGATTTTTTATTCATGTTTATATTACTTTCTTCAATTGATATGCGATTTTACTCATTCAACATCACCTACCGTGTGTTTTTTCCTATAAGCCTCTTGCAGATAGCCATTAAGCACCTACTTGATGACAGGCTCTACCAAAAATTTCATAGATATTGCTCGTTTCCAAACATTCATTCATTTACTTGCCGTTCATCAGTACCATTATAGCACCTTCGATTGATATTCCCACAAAACCGTTTAGGAGTTTTGATATCCATACATCCGTAAAGTCAAATATTTTTTGGTTGTTCAGGAACTGAACAAACATCCACACTATATTTACAGCGATTAAGAAATACTCAAATATATGTCGTAAAGTTACCGACAAACTTAAAACCTGCAAAAAAATAGAATTTGCAATAACTTCCTTGTTTCACTGAGTACACATTCTAGGTTACATTTATATTAGACGTTATTTGAATTACAGCTGATTATTACATTTCAAAACTCCATCGGTACCTCGAGTTATACATCTTGACAGTAGGGATGTTCGATGCGATCCTATATTTATAAGTACCGATACTTTTGCTTCCCATACCCGATATTTTGGATCGATATTTTTATATACGACACTTGGGTGTATCGATACATTTCACGAGTATCGTCATCTTTCGATCCGGACTGTGTCAGAAAGAGTGACTAACTTCAGATTACTTTTCTTCTTTGTTTCTTTCCGCTGGATATCGATAATTTTATTCCAATATTTTCGAGTATCGATACTTCCTAAAACGGTAAGAATCGATACATATCGATACTTTTCATGGATCTAAACATCCCTAATCTTGACAGCTTGTCGTTCTTGTCAACTGGGCTGCAGGGTGCGGTGTTGCCTTTACTATCTTACATTTTGCTAAAATGTTATGACAGATAAAAGCTTCAAATGAAATATTGACGAATATGAACCGATATAATAATAATAATAATAATAATAATATTTATTTACTCTAAAATACAGGGAACATGAAACGAGTAAATAAATATAATATATCCATAGGAGGACAACGCCTGTGCATGGATCATATGTATGTTGAATTGCAAAATATAATAAAATAGAGAGAAAAAAGAAATTATTGGTAAGAATGGTAGAGCATTTATTGTGTAATATTTGAGATTATTTTATTAATTTGATTTCTCCCAATCGTGTTAATAAATTTTTTTAATTTTTTTTGAAGCCTAATGTATTGCGTAATTGTTTTAAATTATTTGGTAAATGTTCGTACAATTTTGGAGCTATATACAGGTGACATCGTTTCATTAGGGATTTGTTTGGTTTAGGAACATTTTTTGCGCGTAACTTATATCTGGTTTTATGATTATGTTTAATTATGTCGTGTTCACTAATAGTTTTGTGATAATGAGTGATGGTATGTAAGAAGTAAAGTTGTTTAGTATCATATACTTGTGCATCATTATATAAGTCATTAGTTGGGTATAATTTTGAAGTACATCTAAATCGTTAAAGTATGTCGTGCATGCAGCACCCCACCCTACTATACCATATGTTATGTGTGGCTCGACTAAAGCTTGATATATTATTCCTGGATAATATTCAGTTAATATACCGGTTAGAAATTTTATTTTATATGCTATGAATCTAATTTTCTTTAGTATGTGAGAAATATGTACATCCCATCTCAAGTGGGGATCTAGATAAATTCCTAAATATTTTGTATCATTAACTCTATTGATTTTTATATTTTTATCATTTACCTTAAACCGAAGGTGGTTATATTTTGGTAGATGATTAGATAGTGATGAAAATGGTAAAAAATGAGTTTTAGTAAAGTTAATTGTTAATTTTCGGTTATTAAACCACTGAATAATTTTGCAAAAGTCATTTTGGATAATATCTTTTAAGTCGTTCCAATCCTTACCTTTATAGAGTATGGCAGTATCGTCTGCAAAACTGACTATTTTACCAGTACTGTTAATTTTGAATATATCGTTTAAATAAATATTGAATAACAGAGGACCCAAAATTGTACCTTGTGGAACACCACATTTAACAAACATTTCTTTACTATACGAGCTTAATAATTTTACTGATTGCGGTCTATTTGATAAATAATTTTTCATTAAAGTATACATCTTTCCACGAAAACCTATTCTTTCTAAGATTTCCAAAAGTATATTGTGGTTAACTGTGTCAAACGCCTTTTGTAAGTCCACAAATACGCATATCGATGGTACTTTTCCATCTATATTTTGGGTTATTTCATCTACTATACTTAATACCCCATCTGTTGTAGATTTGCCCGCTATAAAACCATATTGATTTGAATTTAGAATTTTGAATTTATTAAGAAAATTAATCATTTTATTAAGGAGTAATTTCTCAAAAACTTTAGCTAAACTTGATATAAGTGAAATAGGTCGATAGTTAGTGACGTCCGTATTATCATTAGATTTATAGATAGGTATGATGATTGCTGTCTTGAAAGCTGATGGAAATACTCCAGATTGGAAGGATTTGTTAATGATATAAGCAAGTGGTTCTGTTATTTGTTTGGCCAGTATCTTTAGATGTTCAGCTCTAATTTCGTCAACTCCACGGCTTTTTTTTTTTTTTTAGAGTCATAATGGCATTGAAAACAGCCTGATAGTTTACTTCAGTTAATACAAATGAATTATTCAGTCTTGTTTCATGCAGATGAATAGCAGCATTTTGTTTGATATTATTTGCTAAGTTTCCTCCTATATTCGTGAAAAATTCTATGAACTCATTACATATTTGCTGAATATTGTCTGTTTTCTGGCCTGTTTTTGTTTTTATTTCATTAATATTGTTTTTTGAATATGATGACTTATTGAATATATCATTGACAGTGGACCATAGGTGTCTAGAGTCATGTGAATTATTATTCAATTGTTTTATATAGTAATTTTTTTTTGCTTTTCTCAAAAGTTCTATAAATTTGTTTTTATACTGATTATAATGATCTATATTTTCTTTCGTGGTTAAATATTTCATGATTTTATACAGTCTTTCTTTTTCGTTTGCAGATTTTATTAGTCCTTTGGTCATCCAATCATTTCTGCTTTTTTCCTTGTGACTTATTTTAACCTTATTAGTACTAACTTCAATTACTTTTTGAATTTTGTGTATTAATAAATTTGTAGCGTCGTCTAAAGAATTTGTTAAAAAAATTTCGTCCCACGATTCCGTTTGTGCGTTAAATATTAATTTTGAGTTGTTTGCATAGAATGCATGTATAATAGGTGGATGCGGATACTTTTACAAATATCGATGGTTTAGGACCCAGAAATGCAGAATGTGCTGTTTGTTTACTTTTGGAGTGGATTTCTAGATCATAAATTGGCAAAAATTGTTTTTGATGTAACAAAAGATGATGAACCAGTTGGAATACGTTTTATATGATTTCTTTACAAAATAATAAAAATCGGTACATTTCTACAGGTACGTATTATGTACAACACCCTGCACGTGATATACAGATAAAACTAGATTGCCATTCATGGACAGTCATCAAAAACAGTGAAAACATCCTACTAAATATAATAGCTAGAAAATGGACCTATTATTTCTCTCATTTTCATTGGTCCATTTAAATAACTGACCGTCTTTTGTGAAAATTTTAAAATCTATGAAAGTTATCCTAATTCTAAAGCAGAAAGACAGAATATTACAGCTATAATGTACCCTTATTTATATGGCAACCGTTTCTTCACGACTGCATTCAACATTTCAATAGAAATAAGGTCTTTTCCTATTGGTCCGTCAAATATTAATGTTGGTGAAATTGGCCCTTATTATGTTATTACTTTAATAAAGTAAAAAGTTCCAATAATAAATGTTTAAAGTCAATTTTAACCATACAGAGATTTTGTTAAATGACCTTTATTCACCTGTGTCTTCAATTCTATTAGGATACATTTGTGAGACAGAGCAGCCCAAGGAGACATCAGGACAGGCAACAATGAAAGCATCAGTTTTAGATATCTTTGAATGTTTTCACTGATATAGCAGGTTTTTAGATGATTGATCTTAAACATCAATGGCACCCTATCTGTTGGACTGCAGGCTTACCAGTTTATTAGTGACTGACGTTACGCAATGTTGCTAGGTATGAACAGAAAGAACCTTGAAGCTTTGGTAGGGCATTGCAGATGACTTGAGCAAGTTGGGAATATTAGTAAATTGTCGTTTTTGTGGAGGGCAATCCACAAGGTCTCCATCGAAGTCAGATGGTTAGTTTTTTCATGTTCCATTAAATATTTGTTGTCTCCCTGTATCTCGAATACAAAATTTTTTGTATCCATATTGACTGGGAAAGCGGCGACTTGCTGGTGAAAGACCAGAAATATTTATTTTTGAACGGGTGAACTTATCAATCTATAAGTATCCCCCCAAAACACATGGAAAGTGGATCTCAGGCGAATGGTCTAAAAATTCAGTATACGGTATGTCTCGACTTCCTGAACAAAAGCTTTCAACAGACCAATGTGATCCTATAATTAGTTTCTAGGGTTTGGGGGCATGAGGTGCGTCAGGTTTGTGAACGTACCCAAAAACTCGGTAAATTGTTATACTGAAAGAAATATTACAATAAAGAGCTTGTGGAAAGTTTTTGGGAGGTATAAGGTTGATCTTAATCATAATGTCAATACTGGAATAGGTGGGTGAGAAGACTGATGTGTGTATGCCATCGTTTAGCGAGAAAGTGACAATTGTTGAAATTTCAATATACAATGTAGTAGCTGAACGCCATCTTGGGTCATTATTTATATATACTGTAGCGTTGTGATGATCGGCTGTTGGGTTATATAAGGCGATCTAGTGTACAGGGTGGTCAAGATAACTTGATTCAGCTCTTATCTCAGAAGCTAATTGACACAATACAAAAGTTTCTTGGTTCAAATCACAGTTTTTTTTTCATGGTATTTTCAACCACCACCACCTACTTTTTTAACTTGGATTTTACTTATCATTTGCAATATATTTTGTCTCAACGTACATGATGTTTTATTATGATATATCGTGTTTTATATATACTAAGTGACATATAAATCCGAACACCCAGTTTAAATGGTTTTATTTTAATAAAAGTTGGTGAATGTATTTATCTTACTGTAAATAACAAGTGAAAAAATTTTCAGCCTTATCAGTTGGACATTCCGGTTTTTATACTGCCTTTTTTTAATTCACTAACGCTCTAAACATGAATATTTCAGCCGCAGTAAAGAATCAACATTGGCGGATTTTGGTTCTTGACATCCTTTACGATCGGTTACGATGCCTAGAGTACGGAGACCTGTACGATTTTGTCAACTTAGTGAGTTTGATAGGGGCCGTATAGTGGGACTTCGGGAAGCTGGACTTTCTTTTTGGGCAATTGCAGTTAGAGTGCAAAGAAGTGTAGACACTGTAGTTAGGTGTTGTCAGGCATGGCTTCGAGAAGGCCGTACGCAAAGAGCAAGGGGCACGGGACGCCGCCGTAGAACAACAGACCGTGAAGATCGCCGCCTAAGATTATTGGCCTTAAGGGACCGTTTCTCCACTACCAGGTCCGCTGCAAATGAATGGTTTACAGAACACGGAAGACCTATTGGCATGCGAAGTGTTTACCGACGAATGAGAAGTTTTGGCTTGTTTTCATACCGGCCACACTGGGTCCTCCCTTTAACTCGAGAACACCGACGTAATCGCCTTGAGTGGTGCAGACAACGGTCACTCTGGGATCAGGAATGGAACAGTATTGTCTTTAGTGACGAGTCTCGATTTTGTTTAGGCATGCACGTTGGTCGTGCCAGGGTTAGAAGGCGACGTGGTGAAACGAGGAATCCACAGTTTTTTGTTGAAAGACATGTTCATCACACTGTTGGAGTTATGGTTTGGGGTGCTATAGCTTATGGTTCCAGGTCACCTTTAATCTTCATCAGAGGTAACATGAACGCGCAGCGTTATATCCACGAAGTTCTAGAACCCCATCTTTTACCCTATCTTGACACCCTGGCAGATCCAACTTTCCAACAAGATAATGCCCGACCACATGTTGCAAGAGTCACAATAGGCTTCTTTCAACATAATGATGTCACATTGTTACCATGGCCACCAAGATCTCCCGACTTATCCCCAATTGAGCACGTGTGGGATATGATGGGTAGGAGATTGCTCAATTTAACGTCCTCCTCAGACTCTAGAAGCACTTCGAGAGGAGTTGGTGGTTGCCTGGAATGAGATACCACAGGAGGACATTGACCACCTGATCAGAAGCATGCCTAGGCGCGTTGGAGAATGCATAGCACATCAGGGTGCATCCACACATTATTAAAGGTCAAAGGGCTTTAAAGCAGTGCAATCATTTTGAAATTTTTATCATTTACTTATTATGCTTCATTAAGTACTTATAAAAAATTTTATTAAAATAAAACTCTCAACGTACATGATGTTTTATTATGATATATCGTGTTTTATATACTTTTGGACAAAAGCACCTTGAAAATGCTAAAAGCGCATGGTGGATATCGACTTAAGTCTCTTTATGTGCATCGTCGCGACGCCATTGTTTCATATTCGGTTCAGCGAATATACAGGGCGTTTCGAACTGGCATCCAAATTCCAGAATGTTCAATTTGAAAAAAAACTCGATTTATTTCAAAGCGAATGCCTTCTTACATTTTTGTATAATATTTTATAAGCATGAATCGACCCTCAGCATTCAGATCTCGGAAATAGTAAGAGGAACGAAATTGCTTAAATGGAGGCAAAGCTAACAAAAAGGCGCTCAGAAAGAAAAAAATTCAAAGTACTCGTGGAGGCATAAAAAAACGAATTTCCATAAAATCGTTTTTTTCCTGGCTTTATTTGTAGTAGGATTTTAAAGATTGACACTTTTTCGTCTAGGACGTTTCGGTTCTTGTCCTCCAGTGTCACCTTGTCACCACGCAATATTGGAATTTTGCACAGGTAAATAGAGTTTTTAATTCTGATTGCAAAATAGAATAATATGTCATACATTGACATTGCCAAGCCTAAGTTACTTAACATTTTCTAGGCAGGCCTCGAAATTAACAGATAGTCATTTGTTTGATATCACAAAATTTTTTTTTATGCATCCTGACTTTACAAGAGATGGCATTTTAAACTGAATTATTATTAAGTTGTCATTGTAACGATTTGTTGTTTTTTCATATGGAATTTTGCACATTTAAATGGAGTTCTTGATCCTGAATTTAGTACTATATTTCCTTATTTCGCCATGAATTTGTTGTTAAACGAAATAAAAATGTATGATGAAACGAAAATTATAAGGAAATGTTATTGATGGTTATAACAATAATAATCATAAATAAGCAGAGATAAGTCGTAGCAAGGCCTGCCTCTTCTGTGTACATTGTTAACTGCTAGGATATTTTCCTTCTTCTCGGTCTTCCTAGAGAGTTGAGTTTGAACTAATATTTCAAAAATACAGCCAGGAAAATCTGTGTATTTTAAGACTAATAACATTTTTTTAATTAAAATATTTTCCCATTCAAATAATAAGCTGACTCTAAAATTAATCTCACTCGTCCAATTGTGGCACAGCAATATTAATATTCACTAAACTTAGTCAAAATCGTATCGGGCAAACAATTAGTCAGTAATAAAAGCACTTAAGAGTTGTTGCGTATGAACATCGTACGCAATTTGAACTTCTTGAGAACCAGAGCAGCAATCGAAACAAATCGAGACATGCCTGTATACATATAGCTTTGGCAGCAGAAGTCACATGTTTCTATTTTGCACCACGGGCAAATAGTTCTTTTTCCTAGTTGAAAAAAATATGTTTTGGCGTTTCTGCTGACCAGGATGTGAAATAACCTTCCATGCGCTGGCGAATTCTTCGAGTACCAACCATGCAATCTGCGTCCAACGAATAATTTCATGTTATTAAAGTGCGGTTAGAGTTCCTTAGGTAATGATAGGCAGCGTGCGTTGGGCCTTGGCCAAATTTCCAGCATTTGCGCGATCGCCGAGGTCAAAGGTCCATGCTAACAAATTGAAACGACCGCTTGATTATAGACCGTAACTCACTGCATAGGCTTAATAGAATATCTAACGCCTGCTCGCCTTACTGCTAGTGCTGGGCTGGTTACAAATGAATCTATGCAGGGTGTCCGCAAAGTTGGGGTTTTCCTTTACACGACGTGTAGATCTTGAAAACATAAGCAATTTTTCTTAGTACCATATACACCAATGTCTTAAGGGAACCGAGATAAAGGGCTCTGCAACATCAAAAATATCTGAATACCGTCCTGTAGCCGCGACCCGCGACATCACCGAGTGGTACAAGGTCACTGGCTCAACCCGACGACAGCACTGGGTCGGGGTCAGTGTGTCAGGTCAGTATGCAACCTTCAACCGACGGTTACGGTCACGCGTGTAGAGGTAAACGAACCCGTATAATCGACCTGGTCCAGAGAGTCAGGGATACGGGCCATTTGGAGGAATTTCGAGGTGGGCACAGTGGGAGGCCTAGACAACCACGAATGGTGCAAGTTGAGGAAGAACTACTGAATCCCGTAGACAAAATCCCTCAACAAGCACTAGAGACGTGGCTAGAGAAGTGCAAGTATCAAAAACTAAAGTTTGGCAAACGCGGCGTGAAGAGGGGTTGTATCCGTTTCACGTCCAACGTGTACAAGCCCTTCAACCTGACGATTTTCCAGCAAGAGTGCGGTTTTGTGAGTGGTTGTTGCATCAACATGACAATAATCCGGACTTTTTGAAGTGCATATTGGTGACTGACGAATCTACGTTCACGCGTAATGGGGTGAATAACTTTCGCAACACTCATGTTTGGTCAGTAGAAAATCCGCACGCTGTCCGTCGGGCACATTTTCAACAATCATTTTCGGTGAATTTTTGGGCTGACATGGTGAACGGTATGCTCATTGGACCATTTATTCTCCCAAATCGATTGGACGGGGTGCAATACCTAGACTTTTTACGCAACATTTTGCCTTCCTTGTTAGAAGATGTGCCATTAAGTGTAAGACAATCAATGTGGTTTCTGCACGATGGTGCACCGCCCCATTTTAGACGCGAAGTGCGTGAGTTTTTGAATGAATTATTTCCGAATAGGTGGATCAGACGTAATGGACCCGTAGCGTGGCCTCCGCGATCTCCAGACTTAACACCATGTGATTTTTTCTTTGGGGAGAAATGAAACGCTTAGTGTACAAAACTGAAGTGCATACGGTTGACGAACCTCGTCTCAGAATTGAACAAGCTGGTGCTTTCATTCGGGGGAGGGACTCCATTCTCAAAGCCTGCACCGATGCTGGGCTATGTCGTGCACGCACCTGTGTTTTTGAATCAAACGGCGATAACTTCGAACAATACCTATAAAGTACGTTTACCTAAAGACTGAAAACGCGGCAACGCCGTCATATTTGTTACCTCTGTTCGTGGTCTGCACCACCGCCTGCGTCTGCTCAGTAGCGCATCGGCTGATTTCTTTTTCTGTTGGAGCGGTATGATTTCGGGCAGAGACGTACTTAGCCCTTCTCGTCAACTGGAGAGTGAGTACTTTATCCTTTATTTTTTTTTTACTTGGTCGCCCTCGTTCACTACACATTACCTTTGTTATTTCAAGGGTAGTTGTTTCTGAAAAGGAAAACCCCAACTTTGCGGACACCCTGTATAGTCAAATTATATATTTTTTGGGGTTTTTTTCAGAGGGTCGTGGAATGTCATGAAACCAGGAACCACCAGTTAAGGATAGCAATGAACTTAGGATATTGTCCTGAAACATCCCACTTCCTTTGTTACGGGTTGATTTTAATAATAATTATAACATCTTTATGCTAGGTGACGGAAATTTATATTTTCCTGTGAGTAGGATGGAAGGTAATGTATAATAACCTTAGAAAATTGTACAAGGCTATGCGATAATAGCCTGCGTTGCTTCATTTTCAACCAACCAACATCAGTAAGCATTGATGAGACTGAATCGTATTTCATAAACCAAAAATAAGTTCGAGACAAAAATTTTTTACACACTGTATTTTCCGAGGTAAATTTCGTTAAACACTTGCCATAGATAACATCACATCTTAGTTGTGGTTCATTTTTTTTATCATAAATCATTACATTGCAATACGCTTTTCTAGAATACTTGTTAACATGCTCTTCAAATTTTAAGTTTTTTGTATAGGTATAAGCCTAAATTACGCGGTATAGAGCTTATATCTGAAGTATTGTGATCAAGATTCATTTTCAGCGGTGGTTCACAATGTTTTCTCCATTTATTCGGCCCAAATGACCGTAGTTTTAGTCGGATTCAAGTATGTCACGAGCAGCTTCAGGCAGACGGTCAAAGTCTTTATTTATCAACTCAACAGCAGGCAATATTTGAGCTGGGGGAAATGATACTTGTACGTGCGTATCATCAGTATAAAATGAGCTTTGCAGGAGTGTAGACTGACGTATAGATTAGAGTTGTAAATAATGAACGTTAACGGGCCCAGGATGGACCCCTGAAGAACACCCATTCACTTCCAATGGCTTGGAGTACTTATCATTTAGCAGTACCTGCAGATGATAACAGCTAGAGATTGTGGGCAGGCTGAAAATCCATGAACGTGGAGCATGGCTAAGAGTAGGTCATTATGTATCTTGTCAAATATACTAAGTGACATATAAATCCGAACACCCAGTTTAAATGGTTTTATTTTAATAAAATTTTGTATAAGTACTTAATGAAGCATAATAAGTAAATGATAAAAATTTCAAAATGATTGCACCGCTTTAAAGCCCTTCGACCTTTAATAATGGATGTGGATGCACCCTGATGTGCTACGCATTCTCCAACGCGCCTAGGCATGCTTCTGATCAGGTGGTCAATGTCCTCCAGTGGTATCTCATTCCAGGCAACCACCAACTCCTCTCGAAGTGCTTCTAGAGTCTGAGGAGGATGTTGCAAATTGAGAAATCTCCTACCCATCATATCCCACACGTGCTCAATTGGGGATAAGTCGGGAGATCTTGGTGGCCATGGTAACAATGTGACATCATTATGTTGAAAGAAGTCTATTGTGACTCTTGCAACATGTGGTCGGGCATTATCTTGTTGGAAAGTTGGATCTGCCAGGGTGTCAAGATAGCCTAAAAGATGGGGTTCTAGAACTTCGTGGATATAACGCTGCGCGTTCATGTTACTTCTGATGAAGATTAAAGGTGACCTGGAACCATAAGCTATAGCACCCCAAACCATAACTCCAACAGTGTGATGAACATGTCTTTCAACAAAAAACTGTGGATTCCTCCTTTCACCACGTCGCCTTCTAACCCTGACACGACCATCGTGCATGCCTAAACAAAATCGAAACTCGTCACTAAAGACAATACAATTCCATTCCTGATCCCAGAGTGACCGTTGTCTGCACCACTCAAGGCGATTACGTCGGTGTTCTCGAGTTAAAGGGAGGACCCAGTGTGGCCGGTATGAAAACAAGCCCAAACTTCTCATTCGTCGGTAAACACTTCGCATGCCAATAGGTCTTCCATGTTCTGCAAACCATTCATTTGCAATGGACCTGGTAGTGGAAAAGCGGTCCCTTAAGGCCAATAATCTTAGGCGGCGATCTTCACGGTCTGTTGTTCTACCGCGGCGTCCAGTGCCCCTTGCTCTTTGCGTACGGCCTTCTCGAAGCCATGCCTGACAACACCTAACCACAGTGTCTACACTTCTTTGCACTCTAACTGCAATTGCCCGAAAAGAAAGTCCAGCTTCCCGAAGTCCCACTATACGGCCCCTATCAAACTCACTAATTTGACGAAATCGTACAGGTCTCCGTACTCTAGGCATCGTAACCGATCGTAAAGGATGTCAAGAACGAAAATCCGCCAACGTTTATTCTTTACTGCGGCTGAAATATTCATTTTTAGAGCGTTAGTGAATTAAAAAAAAGCAGTATAAAGACCGGAATGTCCAACTGATAAGGCTGAAAATTTTTTCACTTGTTATTTACAGTAAGATAAATACATTCATCAACTTTTATTAAAATAAAACCATTTAAACTGGGTGTTCTGATTTATATGTCACTTAGTATAACTTCGTGGGATCTGGGAGCACTAAGGCACTCAGGTTACCTTTGTCAGCATTCACCACTCCCAGCAATGCTATGCGCCTGACGGAAACCCGACTATGTATCTATGATGAGGTTGTTCGTACTTAGATGTTCTCTTATTTGAACATCCATTATTGATTCAAGCAATTTAGATAATGTTGGAAATTCACTAATATTACGCAAATCCTTGACCTCAGATGGCTGACTAACTTTAGGCATACGGATAATCAAACCCTGATTTCAGCAGACAAAAACACTGACGCAATATGCATTTTTTGATGATATGCTTTACCAAGGGAATAATTTTATGGCAGCAATACAACAGAATTGCGATGATACCTCTCCGCGAGTGCTAAGTCTTTGGGCTTTTTTGGTGCTTTTAAGCGATAATTTATTGGGCTCTACAAGGAACTGTCCCAGAGCATAAGCAATATAATTCTCTTGATTTTAGATTGTTTACTGGTAGTTCAGAATTATTCCTTTAAACACTCGAACAATGCTCTACTAAAATTTGAGTATTGATTAGTTTTGGGCTTTTTCCGAGTACTCTCTCGTAGCAAGGATCAACCACGGTTTCTGAAAAAAGCTTTGTACTTGGAACATATCGCGTATCGCCAAGAATCTTTTGAAGGAACCAATTTTGAAAAAAAGAATCCGTACCTAGGAATCAAATCACCAAAGAGAATCATCTTTCCATCTCTATGTAGCCTGCCCGGTTAGAAGTGACGGTTTTTCCGGTGGAAGGTATTCTCCGGAGGCGGTGGTACAGTTACATAATGCGGTTCGCACGTTATTCTTGGATATCGGAGGTGATAAGATGGGCGGTGCCGGATATTCGCGAATAGACCGTGAACTTCCAGATTTCCGTGAAATCAAATCAGTCGTTGTTTTTAAAAATAAAATTATAATGGGTAATTGCGTGTACCAGCATTTGCAATATAACATACCTGGATTTTGAAATGCAGAGCGGACCCGTAACCAGTACTTTACTTCCCACGTCTGCTGGCGAAGAAGTATTGTAATCGCGAAAATGAGACATCATGATTTTAATAATCCTAACGGACGTCTTTTTTTTACAACAACAATGTAATGCAGGTAAGGTAACACTTGAATTGCTGGATTTAGCGTGTGCTACTCTCAAATTTAACCATACAAGTCACTAGCAGATGTTACTAATAATGAAATATTATTCACAACAAATTCAAATTTTGTGTAATAAATTATTACAATAAAGCGAAAATTGACAAACTTTCTGTTGACAAGCTAGTGATGAGTATTGTTACAATTTTTGTAATTATACAGGGTGCAAACGTTATGATAGTCATTATTTAAATGGGTGATAGAGAGGGATCAAAAAACAAAAAGTTTCATATAACATGGCATTTTTTTAGAGAAAAGCGGCTTTAAAGTAAAATAAAATCTGTGTGACAGTTTAATGAACGTATTAAAAAAATCCGCTTATAAATAGGGAACACAATTTTGATACATACATTGTTTTTCTTTTTAAAACCCTCCCTGCACTTTTTTTGTATTTAAAGAAGGTGTTCAAAATGTCGTCCTCCACTTTCCACACAAGCTTCATTACGACGAACCCAGTTTTTTCTTACTCTAGGTCCTCGAAGTTGTCCATTTATTATTTCAGCCTCATTAAATTTTTTTTCACGAAGTTGTGCCTCAGTTGTTATTGGACCAGCCCCATAAACCATCCGTTTAAGTCCTCCCCAACACAAGAAATCCATCGGATTGAGGTCAGGAGATCTTGCTGGCCATTTTCGAGGATAAGGAGCATAGCGACCGATCTAAAAATGTATGGTGGTGCCCCGTCATGAAGAAACCACAAATTCTGTCTCCTTTGTAATGTCATGTTCTCTAAGGTCGATTCCAAAAGTTCTGGTAAGTTATTGGCTAGAAAGTTAAGGTATCCTTCTCCTGACAACTTTGGGGGTAACTCGAAAGGCCCAATTACCTGATCGTCAAGAATACCCGCCCAAATATTTATTTTAAAACGTTGTTGGAAATGACCTTCACGAATGGTATGAGGTTTTTCTTGAGAAACTGCGTTGAAATAAGCTACTGATAATTTCATCTCTAAGTGGTCCAGAATGAATATCATTATTAAACAATTTAATTTAATTTAATATTAATATTTGTTGTAAATACTAATCATTCTGTTGATGTTAAAAAACGCTCATGGAGTTAACTTTTTAGGGGAAGGTGAAAAATGGCCCTGCCAATCCTCTTCCCTTTTGGAATGTTGGAATGTTTTTATATTTTTATGTATAAACATTCCAATAAAAATTATTATTATTATTATTATTATTATTATTATTATTAAATGCATTTTTTTATCGCAAGTAAGATGGTTTAGACTTAAGTTATAATTTATGGATCAATACTGAGTAGTGATACTTGACCAAATCATTTATTTTCAACCAATGGAGTATTGGATATTTTGCTGATGCATGATCAATGAAAAAAACGAACACAATGATTTAAGCTACTAAGGGCGAAAAAGTTTTTTAGTTTTTGAAAATCGGTCCATTAGCGGCGAAGGGAGGTGCAAATAACAGAAAAAAAATATCCGCTCAAACTTGTTTTTTGACGTTTTAGAGGTTGCCGATCATTTTCTGAATGTTTTGGTAGGAGTTGTAAATTGGGGGTCGGGGTGGTAGGGGCTCAGGGAGAGTATACCTATATGAATTTTCTGGCTTTACTATGTCTATGCGCTTCCGGTCCCGTATAAATTAGTACATATTTCACACCTCATTGATTTCGCCAAACATTTGCCAATAAAAGTTACAGGAATATTTGCAGACGTATCGTATGCCGACACCTTTCGATCATACGCCAGGCCCCCCGTCTGCATCTGACTGCATCGCTGGCGTTCTCGATCTCGAGTTATGTTATCAACGCTGGCCTCTCCCCGATACCCAACCCAGTCGCTAGTCAGACGCAGTAGTATGGCAGAACAGTATAGTCACACAGTATAGATAGGCACCTGATCCGTCTACTGAAGACATGCTTCTTTTAAGGGCAAATTTACACAGAAATCTATGATGTGTGAAACATGTCCAATAGATACGTAGAATTACCAGGATTAAAAAATTGCGATACACCCTCCTCACCCCCCTGCAACCCCCAAATTTTTTACTCCTCAAATACTCTTCAGGATAATCTAAAACGTCAAAAAAAAAGAAGCTTGATCGATTTATATTTTTTTGTCTTTGGCCTTTTTCTTGACCTCACTGGACCGACTTTTGAAAACTGCAAAGCTTTTTCGTCCATGGCATGGTGTTAACCTTTTACGAGCAGTAATTTCCTAGTTATAGGCGGTCCAATGATTGGCGGACAGACCGACGAAAATGATTGAAATCGTCTTTCGTGGTATAATACAAAATCTCATTTTAAAATTTTTTCGCAATTTCAATATTTTCCTGCAGGTACGGAGTGAGAAGTAAAGATAGATGATCGTTAAATGGCGTTACAATGCTTCAGTTCTGAGTACACCTCTGTAACTTTTGCGTCTGACGTTGCTTCACCCGTGAAAAAATGGATAATCGCCGTTCAAGGAAAACAATTTAGCTTTTCAAAAGATCTTCAATAACATGCTCTGCCAGAATAGACTGCAGATCATTAGATCAGATATGAAAAATTCCCGATTAATCAACACCCGTCTATTGTGGTCGTCGAACTTGCCAAATGATTCGTCAGAAAATACCGCTGGGCTCGGATCCGGTAGGTATGGTGGCCATCGACAGAATAACGGTGTGAAAAGCGATGCGCATATTGAAGGTGTGATTAATAGATCTGAATTTGGCAGTAATTGTTGATGGCACGCATACGGTTGGACGTTACGGTATTTTCGGAGGAAGGATTACTTCATAGATCATTTGTATTCAACAAATGTGTATTTAATAAACGACAACTGCTGCAAAGGTGCTTAATTACAACGTCGATTCTTGAAGAATACACTCCATCGTATCTATGTACAGCAAATAGTGCACCATATTTAATTTTAACTTGCATTGTACGCATATGTGTATCTTATAACTAAGTGACATATAAATCCGAACACCCAGTTTAAATGGTTTTATTTTAATAAAATTTTGTATAAGTACTGAACGAAGCATAATAAGTAAATGATAAAAATTTCAAAATGATTGCACTACTTTAAATCCCTTTGACCTTTAATAATCTGTGGATGCACCCTGATGTGCTACGCACTCTCCAACGCGCCTAGGCATGCTTCTGATCAGGTGGTCAATGTCCTCCTCTGGTATCTCATTCCAGGCAACCACCAACTCCTCTCGAAGTGCTTCTAGAGTCAGAGGAGGACGTTGCAAATTGAGCAATCTCCTACCCATCATACCCCACACGTGCTCAGTTGGGGATAAGTCGGGAGATCTTGGTGGCCATGGTAACAATGTGACATGATTATGTTGAAAGAAGTCTATTGTGACTCTTGCAACATGTGGTCGGGCATTATCTTGTTGGAAAGTTGGACCTGCCAGGGTGTCAAGATAGGGTAAAAGATGGGGTTCTAGAACTTCGTGGACATAACGCTGCGCGTTCATGTTACTTCTGATGAAGATTAAAGGTGACCTGGAACCATAAGCTATAGCACCCCAAACCATAACTCCAACAGTGTGATGAACATGTCTTTCAACAAAAAACTGTGGATTCCTCCTATCACCACGTCGCCTTCTAACCCTGGCACGACCAACGTGCATGCCTAAACAAAATCGAGACCCGTCACTAAAGACAATACTGTTCCATTCCTGATCCCAGAGTGACCGTTGTCTGCACCACTCAAGGCGATTACGTCGGTGTTCTCGAGTTAAAGGGAGGACCCAGTGTGGCCGGTATGAGAACAAGCCAAAACTTCTCATTCGTCGGTAAACACTTCGCATGCCAATAGGTCGTGTTCTGCAAACCATTCATTTGCAATGGACCTGGTAGTGGAGAAACGGTCACGTAAGGCCAATAATCTTAGGCGGCGATCTTCACGGTCTGTTGTTCTACGGCGGCGTCCAGTGCCCCTTGCTCTTTGCGTACGGCCTTCTCGAAGCCATGCCTGACAACACCTAACCACAGTGTCTACACTTCTTTGCACTCTAACTGCAATTGCCCGAAAAGAAAGTCCAGCTTCCCGAAGTCCCAATATCAAACTCACTAAGTTGACGAAATCGTACAGATCTCCGTACCCTAGGCATCGTAACCGATCGTAAAGGATGTCAAGAACCAAAATCCGCCAACGTTGATTCTTTACTGCGGCTGAAATATTCATTTTTAGAGCGTTAGTGAATTAAAAAAAAGCAGTATAAAAACCGGAATGTCCAACTGATAAGGCTGAACATTTTTTCACTTGTTATTTACAGTAAGGTAAATACATTCACCAACTTTTATTAAAATAAAACCATTTAAACTGGGTGTTCGGATTTGTATGTCACTTATTATAAATTCATTTATGTAATAGTACAGGTGCTCGAACAACGTTAGATTAGTCTATATTACAGCGTGATTTTTTAACGATAGCTCATGCTAGCTAGGTATTTCGAAGTAATGAAAATTCTGTATACTTTGACTTTTATAAACAGTAGGCGTATCAATATTAATTCTGTAAGTAATATTCGGGACCAGGGCGTAGATACGAAATGGAGCTTCAATAAATGTACAGATGAAACAATAAATAAAACAAATACGATGCTTGACTTTATTAGAAGACACTCTAGATACTTCAACAACCTTGCTACCCTCTTATGACTATCTTATGCGGTTATATACAGGGTGGCGCATCGATAACGAAACAGACGCATTTACCGGCAGCTCAGTTTTTTTTGGAAAAACGCTCAGACCTGTCGATTTTGTTTTCGAGGGGGACACAAGTTTGGCAAAAAATCACGTTAACACGTGCAGCCCCCTGGGCGGGGGTGACACCAACCCTAAAATCTTAAAGGGAAAGGGGGGTCGAGTGATACCTTATTTTAAAGGTCTTTCAATTCCATTTATAATGATATAAAATTAATGTACTTCAGTTCAGTAGTTTTGAAGATTTATTGATTTAAAGCTTAATTAAAACTAATACATTATCATTAGTGGAGATCAATACATTTGGCAGCAAAGTAATTTAAAAATAAAGAATGAAATGGCCACCATGACTCTCCATGCAATAATAAAGATTTTGGTCAAAACGTTGCCGCATATTTTGCAATATTTGAGGAGTAATTTGAAGCTCATTCACAATTTCACAATTCTTTGTCGCAGGTCTTCTAATGATGTTGGCTGAGTAGCATAGATTTTGCATTTTAAATGACCCCACATAAAGAAATCCAAAGGTGGTAAATCTGGCGATCTTGGGGGCCATTCAATGGCACCTCTTCTACCAATCCATCGATCTGAAAACGTCTGATCTAAATATTGTCGAACACGTAATGCGTACTGTGGTGGGGTACCATCCTGTTGGAACATCAACAGTACATTAATTTTATATCATTATAAAGGGAATTGAAAGATCTTTAAAATAAGATATCACTCCATAAGATTTTGGGGATGGTGTCACCCCCGCTTAGGGGGCTGCACGTGCTAACGTGATTTTTACCAAACTTGTGTCCTCCTCGAAAACAAAATCGATCGGTCAGAGCGTTTTTCAAAAAAAAAACTGAGCTGCCAGTAAATGCGTCTGTTTCGTTCTCAATGCGCCACCCTGTATAGTCATATCTCTTTCGCGTCTGTTATTTGGGACCCACACTTCGAGGTACACATAGGCAGAATCCAGTCCAACATAAGTTCGAAGACCTCCCATACTAGAAAACAACAAAACATGTTTTCTCATAAAGTTAGATAATTATTAGCTATGAACTCATTTGGTTGAAGTTGAGGAAACGATTATTACCCAAATCTATGCAAAATACGAAACCTTGGAATCTTCTGAGAGACCTTGTGAGTAAAATTTTCAAACTGTGTCCAACGCCTGCGTTAATAGTATGAATAATCACAGCAAATTAACAATCGCAAAGCTCCCACATTTATCAAATGTCCAGCACTTAAATGATAATAGTAAGCATAGTAAAATTACAGAAACGGGACGACCGTTTCAAAAGGGATTTGAGAATTAAATTCAGCTTAGTATTCTAGTGTACAATATTAAGACCGTTTTTGTGTATGGAGTGAATGGTCCTTCAGAGAAAATCGGATTATGTACATCTATCAAAGTTTAATTTTTAACTAGCATAATTAAGCATTTATCATTTCACCTATTACACCAGCGACTTTCACGAATTTTTTTCATGAAAATATTTGATTTTCAAATCTGCTCATTTAATAAGTTTTATTAGGCAACATGTAGTTTCAGAAAATATATTTTTACCGTTAGAGAATAACATTATGAAATAGCAACGACCTCATCTCATGTACGATCAATCCAATCCGCAGCTTTGCCGATGACAGCACTCTACATGCAGGAAGTCAGAGTGAGAAGCCGATTTCTTCCATTGAACTAGAGAAAAGCAGCGACTGTAAAAGCTTAGACTATTTGTCTAGATCTAAGAAGTACTGTTCTCTACATGTCCTCGTCACTCTGTATAAGGCCAGGATAAGACATAGCATCGAGTACTAGTCACGTGCTCGGGGTGCTGCCGCCCCGACTACATTAGCCATGCTCAATGTTGCACAGGGGATGCCTTTCCGACTGATCGATGACCTTTCTCTGACGGACAGTCTCGGGACCGAACAAGAACTAGCCGGTATGACCGCCCCTTAGTTCCTAGGGAGTTGAGACTGTAGAATAATATGCCCGAGAAGGTTTTTTTCTGGTTCTTATGACCTTGAGCAGTTAAAAAATCGGAATAACAACGATTCTTTAAGTCCCTGATAGCAGTCGCTACCTTGTATGTCCTGGACAGCTCAGGTCACAAATGAAAAAGTCTTAACTAGATGTGGTGTAGGAAGAGAGCTGCTAGAAACTGTAGAACAATGAAAAGTTTGCTACTTGAGACACAAGAGAATCAAGGTACACTATATCTAAGTTAGTTCTAGAAGGGAAAATGCAGGGAAAGCGCGATCTTGGCAGAAAACAACATACATGGTTGAGGAATATAAGAAACTGGTGTGGTATACCCGATACAGCAACGATTTTCCGACAAGCTGAAGAAAGAACCTTGGTCATTTTCTAGCCATTGAAGAGAAATGGACAATTGATCTCCAATTCGCAGCATTGTACATGGCACCAGAAGAAGAAGATATCAGACGCGGTGCCAAGGTATTTAGGTTTCTGCCTGGGTGACTGTTTCAGTAGAAAAGAAAGCATGTTATTTTGATGTCGCAGCGTTTCAGCGTCACTGTACACATGCACAGATTGATTCAAATGTAGTTTTAACGTGCAATTCTCCTTGACAACAACGAGAAATTGAGATGGAGTAATCATATGTGCAAGCTGCTGGACCTAACCGGACACTCGTATTGGCCCATCCAAGGAGGTCACCAAAGTGGTTCATCTCAAATTGATGGATTTTGTAGTGAGAGCTTTTGGTTTCAAATGCAAAAAAATTTAATTCAGTTCAATTTATTTTCTATAGACAGACATCTGTAAATAGTAATTGTCAATATAATAGATAAGACTAAAAGATAAAGGTTATTAATAAGGTTTCCTGAAAAAAGCTACAAAAGCTCAGACAGACTATAAAAACAGTTGTCCCAAAAATAGCTTTCTACCTTTTTCTGAAACAAAAATCTTACTGGCGTTTACTTTTATATAATCCGGTGCACGATCGCAAATTTTTGGTCCCATTACAGTGAGCGAACTTGCAATTGATTACATCTGCCAAATGGAACTTGCAATGCATTTTTTTGTCTTGGACTTTTATCGTGAATAGTACCTGCTAATGGAAATTTGTTTTTTTCAGTTGAAAATATGCACGTGAAAGGTAAGCTTTTATAATAGATCCAATCTGTGTCTGTCAAGATGCGACTTCAATCCAAATTGATGGATTTACTGGCAACGTGTGGAAGATTTCGAACCAAGATGATGTAATGAATTGTTTCACGGTATAGACAATACTTCATCAACAAAATTACCAATAAGCAACGTGTCGAATGATAACGTGAAAAGCTTGCACATGCAACGTATCTTGTGAAATCGATAAAGGTGACCTTACACGTAGAAAAATCGCAGTTGATTCAACAACAAAATAATAAAATAATATTTTAGTAACAAGTACTACACTATAATATATAATGCTCCCCTAAAAGGCGGAGTCTAGAAAAAATCTTCTCGAGGAAGTGAAAAAATTCAATTGTACAATCGATGAGTACCTAAAATGTCTTCACAGAGAATAGTGCATTAAAAATTAGTAAACACAAAGAGGCTGTAACAGTGAAAATACAGAAAGTTGGAGTTCAAAAAATGTAAACTATTGAGCAAGGGTGTAATAACACACTAAACAGCTATCCAAGTAACCACTTTTCATTAAATAATATCACATTTATAAAATTTCTTCTTGCTGGTGTGTGAAATTATTGTTTCTGGATTGACAGTATGAATGAATTTTTTGTAAAGTGCCTTCTTGGAAATCTGTAACCATACCTTTTTATAAAAAGAAATTTCTAAAATAAGAGAGAAAGTTAGACGTTCAGTATATCCGAGCATGTCTCATACTTGGTATGAACATTCACAAGACCAAGTATTGAGTTGTACGTGCCTTGGAGATTTGAAATCTGCTGATTCACTTTTGTCACTTGGTATCCATTCAGCAGCATTACTTACCTTTTATCTGCCATGTAGCAGGTCCTAGCAAAAATATAGAAAGGATGCCATCGTAAGCTTATCCTTTGTCAAAGTTTTATTTTTCTCTGTAGTCTGCATTGGCTCTCTATACAGGGTGACTTCGAAGTTGAGTCATTTATTTTAACAGTGAGTAGATCTGATCAAAAGAAATGTTTTTTCCTTTACCATTTTTCTGGTAAAATTAAAGTAACAAAGTTATAGCCCTTTGGAAGTTTGAGTACCGCCCTGTCTCAATAATAATATGTGCTCGTGCTTGGCAACAACGGATATAATCCGCCTTATCGGTTCATCGCATCGGAAATAAAAAAGCGAAAGAATTTGGAACGATGTTTTTACAATTATTTTATTCAGTTGTATACAGTCAGTGTCAGTCGGTAACGCGTGAGTGAATAGTGGTGTCTGTTGCGTGGCTCAAACGAAATCAAAAATGGCACATGTTTACGAAAATGCTGAACATGGTTCTTATTTATGCGGTATCACGGATTTATGCGGATCGGTTTCCCAATCGAGTGCAATCAACCCCTCGTGCCTTTGTTAATGTAGTACAAAGGGCTCGTGAATCAGGTGACTTAAGACCTCACAGGGGACGGCATGCCGGTGCTCCAAGACCGCACGATCAAGTACAGGTCCGCACTGAAATACTTGTCGGGAGGATACTTTATAAAACAAGGTAACATTTTTCTTTTAATTTTTTTTTATTTTTACACACATATTTTGGTCTATTTTCGTTCTACAATCATTATCTGAAAATTAATGACTCAACTTCAAAGTCACCCTGTATAATGTTCTCTGTTTCAAAAGCAACTGTTTCAAAGCTATTGCACACACATATTGTCTTGGTTAATTTTTGCCGGTGTATGGCTAGCCTAACTTCGCGCCTATCTTGCCTTATCTAAGGCCGTTCGTTAACGGTTTTGGGCAACGTCTGCATCCAAGATGGTTAGGGTATTTGACAGGTTCATTTGTAATCGAATTACAGTTAGATATTCTTGTTTGTAAACAACTGATTAGTTATCAGAGTGGAGTTCTTGCACACTGGGAATTTCGTTATCTATATCCATGGTTTTAATGAAGATAAACATGCTTTATAATAGTTCATATTCAGAAGATATTGAACGATGGGTATGCATGTCACTTGTTAAACGTCAACGACCTATTTTAGCTGGAAACGTACGTACTGTTTTTCTAGCCCAAAGATACTAACGACTTTACATACTAGCTTTAAAAATTTGAGTCGACTCAAGATCAACTCTTTCATCTCAGTAGCACACCACCGTACCAGGTTCTTGTCATGTATATGGAAAAGCAGGCGATGGGAGTACCGCAAGGCTCTTTCTTACGACCATTGTTTTGGAGTGTGCTCTACTATGTCGATTTGGTCGGGGATTCAGAAGTTTCAATGAAACACAGTAGCACATCACACATCTTGCCATGTATACTGGAAAGGAGTACCGCAAGGCTCTTTCTCAGGGCCATTATTTTGAAGTCTTCTACTATGTGATTCTATGAATGCAGGTGATGTCACGAAATCGGATGGTAAGATATCCTGATCTAGCGGAGATATGGACTAGCAGGAAAAAAATACACTAGGAAGGCAGATATCACTGGGAATCTCTAGAATTGCCATACAGATAGAACAGAATGAATCAGTGTGAGCACCCAAGAAGCTTAAAGATCAAAATTAAGTCAAACACAAAGACGTCAAAGATGTCGATAAGAACGGAGCGGTGAGAGGAGATTGGCAAAAGTAACAAACTCGATTATACTGTATGCAACCTCTATCTGAAGGAAGAAATCGAAAACGGAGATGTATGGGTTGTAGTGCTCATGGTTTCTGTCTATAGGAACGAGCCACTATTGATGGTTGCATGGTTCTATCGATTGACTTCTTGGCCCGGGAGAAGTGTGTAGGAAGGGTAGAGAGCTTAGATATGATAAAACTGTTATTCATTAAAACAGCAGAAATCGTGGGAGACTAACAATAAAACGTGAACCAAACCAACTCTAACTGTTACAAAATCGGTTGACAAAAGAATGTTTATCCTATCATCTACTAGAATATAGTGACAATATTATTAAGAATAGAGAAAAATAAACAAGAATGAATTGGATATACACAGAAAAAAACAAAGAAAAGGAACAAACAAAATATCAAGAATAGACCCGTATGGTGTTAGATAAAAATAATTTTCATAGAAGACAGTCAAAAAGGAAAAAAATAATTAGAATAATGATAGTAATGCCTTTAATGCCGCGAGGCGAAGTTTATGCAGATAGCTAGTCCTAAACTTAAGCCCAAAGCAGGGAATAGAAAAAAATATACATGTTGCAAAGAATAAAAAATAATATTACTGAACAGATTTTAAACAATAAACATATATTCACGCACCAATATGGATTAATAATGACATGAAACGCGGTGTCAGTTCAAAGAAGATAACACTCACAAGGGCATAATATAGATAGCTAGATGGACTCCATCAGCTGACTTTCCATCGATTTCGTGAAAGAAGCGACCTGTTTAGATCAGTATGCACTGTTGACAAAAATTGTAGTTCTTGACAGCATTAAAGGTATAACTTCTTTCAAACTTCGATGCATGTTAAAATTACTAAGTGACATATAAATCCGAACACCCAGTTTAAATGGTTTTATTTTAATAAAAGTTGGTGAATGTATTTATCTTACTGTAAATAACAAGTGAAAAAATTTTCAGCCTTATCAGTTGGACATTCCGGTTTTTATACTGCTTTTTTTTAATTCACTAACGCTCTAAAAATGAATATTTCAGCCGCAGTAAAGAATCATAGTTGGAGGATTTTGGTTCTTGACATCCTTCACGATCGGTTACGATGCCTAGAGTACGGAGACCTGTACGATTTCGTCAACTTAGTGAGTTTGATAGGCGCCGTATAGTGGGACTTCGGGAAGCTGGACTTTCTTTTCGGGCAATTGCAGTTAGAGTGCAAAGAAGTGTAGACACTGTGGTTAGGTGTTGTCAAGCATGGCTGCGAGAAGGCCGTACGCAAAGAGCAAGGGGCACTGGACGCCGCTGTAGAACAACAGACCATTAAGATCGCCGCCTAAGATTATTGGCCTTAAGGGACCGTTTCTCCACTACCAGGTCCATTGCAAATGAATGGTTTGCAGAACACGGAAGACCTATTGGCATGCGAAGTGTTTACCGACGAGTGAGAAGTTTTGGCTTGTTTTCATACTGGCCACACTGGGTCCTCCCTTTAACTCGAGAACACCGACGTAATCGCCTTGAGTGGTGCAGACAACGGTCACTCTGGGATCAGGAATGGAACAGTATTGTCTTTAGTGACGAGTCTCGATTTTGTTTAGGCATGCACGATGGTCGTGCCAGGGTTAGAAGGCGACGTGGTGAAATGAGGAATCCACAGTTTTTTAAGACATGTTCATCACACTGTTGGAGTTATGGTTTGGGGTGCTATAGCTTATGGTTCCAGGTCACCTTGAATCTTCATCAGAGGTAACATAAACGCGCAGCGTTATATCCACGAAGTTCTAGAACCCGATCTTTTACCCTATCTTGACACCCTGGCAGATCCAACTTTCCAACGAGATAATGCCCGACCGCATGTTGCAAGAGTCACAATAGACTTCTTTCAACATAATGATGTCACATTGTTACCATGGCCACCAAGATCTCCCGACTTATCCCCAACTGAGCACGTGTGAGATATGATGGGTAGGAGATTGCTCAATTTGTAACGTCCTCCTCAGACTCTAGAAGCACTTCGAGAGGAGTTGGTGGTTGCCTGGAATGAGATACCATAGGAGGACATTGACCACCTGATCAGAAGCATGCCTAGGCGCGTTGGAGAATGCGTAGCACATCAGGGTGCATCCACACATTATTAAGGGTCAAAGGGCTTTAAAGCAGTGCAATCATTTTGAAATTTTTATCATTTACTTATTATGCTTCATTAAGTACTTATACAAAATTTTATTAAAATAAAACCATTTAAACTGGGTGTTCGGATTTATATGTCACTTAGTATAATTTTTAACCTAAGAGTTCTGCAAAAGTAATTTTCACGGGGAATTAATTTGCTAGAAAGGTCTGTTAGTTAGTAGAACCTTGGGAGTAAAGACATTTATAAGATATATGTGAATGGAGCTTATCAACTTTCAACCAGTTGAGTTCCCTGATTTTATGTATATCGTGACCAAACTTTCGCGGACCAAATATAAACCTGCATCAGATCTACTTTACCAGACAAGTTGACGGAGCCACATGGGGATACAACCAAAATTGATATTCCCATGCCTAATTTGATAAACGCTTCTTATCTATCCTAAGTACCTGTGCAATCATACCTAACACCCGTCGATCGTAGTGAGCTGCGACTCGGATCAACAACCTCACCGGATCAACGACTTCGCGCCAAACAGCCGACTCGGCGATCGGTGACGCTAGCCTCCTGCGATAGAACGCCGTCATTTTTTCCGCGCCATTAGATCAGACCACAGAACTAAGAATTCGGAAGAATTAAAATGTCATTTTTTCACGCAATGACAGCCCATACACGAACATCTATTAGTGCCATTCAATCATTTCTTACGAACATAACACATTCTGACCTAACCTAAATAAAACTAACTGAGCGACGCTTACGATTACAACTTAGTTAGAATCTTACCTCCCCCCTTCCCGCTGTTAAGACGCCCGGATTTTCGTCTGAGATATCTTAGCTGGTGCAAGTTGGTGCCAAATACGACGTTTTGAATGTTTGACGTTCATAATTGAGGTTGGGTATCTTTAATGTTTGTAAATAATTTCGCAGTCTCTATTTAGTGATTAATTACGGAGGAAACTACAACCAAAAATTAACAACGTCTAATTCATCACAAAACATATACACTAATTATTATCTTATGACTCGCTCCTTGACAGATGACAGGTATGGTACGTTACTCTTGAAATCGCTCTTCCGATCGACAACTTAGCTCACGTCAGGAGCTGACTTTAACTTAGGTCAGAAAATCAGTTCGTGAGCAACTAATGTCACTAGACAAGCTGTAGTCACAGACGAATTTACGAAACTAACCACTCTGCAAAACTTCTATGTGAGCCTGTTACTTCATATTTTGAAAAAATAATCCTTTTGCTTCGAGGAGTTTACATTCTCCTGCGTTTTTTAACCACCTTACTGGATACCCAGCTAGCACAAACACGTCTCAATGACGTCGAAATTTGGTGATAACTCGTGATCCAAATATCGACGTCGTAATGACGTCTACTAAATGTCCAATTATGTACGTGTACTGTAGGACGTTATTATGACGTGTTTTTGAAGTTATATTTTTATATGTACGATGTTTTTATATTTCTAGCGTTCCTGTATATAATATTTAATGATTCGTAGGAATATGTGTGGGTGCAAAATGAATAAAAAATGACTTCATTGAATACAACGTTCAGATAGAACATACAAAACAAAAAATACATATGACATTTTAGCTATTCCATGTGCTCTTGGAAATGTCTATGCTAATCTGGCAACGCTGTATCGAGTGACAACTGACAGTGCTTCCGTGCTCCCGCCATTTATTTCGGTGGCCGCGTCTCGTTTCTCCAAGTTCTACGTACTGAATATTCCCAAAGCTATAGAAAAACAGGTCATCTTGAAAACAGTTTCAGACTACTGTAACTCAAATTACCTAGTATCTTGTGTCATCCGTAGCATTACACAGCACGTAGTGTGTAAAAATGGCAACAATAGCATAGTGTTCCCACACCCAACGTCATGTAAACTGATAACGTAGATGGGCCAGTAGCAGGCCGTTTTTCGTCGCTAATATTAATGTTACAGTAGACGATTTTTTGAAGAAGCTAAAACTGGTCATTCGTTATAAATAATAAACGTCTTCTTCATGTCCAGCAAGTGACGTATCATTTACGTCATATGACGTCATTCAATAGGAGGGAAGAAACGGAGAGGCAGACCCAGGACGAGGCGAAAAACTGAGGTGAAAAATGACGTGGGTAAATTGAATATAAGTGATTGGGAAAGAAGAGCAATGAATAGCGAGTAATGGCAAAGGATCACCAATCAAGCCGTGGGACTACTAGGCCTATAGTGCTAGTTTGTATATACCTGTATGTATGACGTAATGAGTATGTGACATTAGGAGGTCATTTTCACGTTCCTTTTACGATGTTCAACCTGTGATTTCTCGTTATTTTGTTTCTAGGTAGATTGCAGAGCTTAACCGTCATTGACAGCTTCTCCATTCTTCATAATTTTTAGTTCTGTGGACTGGACCGGAGGACGAAACGTCGATAACGCCGATCGGCCAAGGCCGCCTTCGATCGATCTACCGCACGCCGGAAATGCGTCCGTAGAGAAAAATGGCGGGAAGGCGATTCAACTGTTTGCTTAGCATGTAGATGTGATTGGTGGCAGGATGGAACGTGCCCCGGTTGCGTAACGGAGAGGCTGATTTATCTGCGAATATCTTTATAGATTAATATTTATACTATGGGATAATTGAGCGTTTCCGCAAAAATAATATAATCAGTATTCGGAATTGAGAGGAAGATGATCAGACAAGATAACTGACCCGTCAGTATTTATCGGCGAGTAAATTTATTAATCGTGTAGACAAGGCGTCAGTAACTATTCATGTATAAGGTTGAATGAATTAAAGGAGCCAACGCATATGCCACATGATGCACCACTACATTTTCCTGATCCTCTAGCATGCCCCAGTAAAGTTGAGTATAACCCTGACTTCCAGCACCTAAGGCCCGTATCGTCAGTCGTCTCTACAATTGTAGGGCGCGTTTATGGCCTCCTTGATTGTTAAGTTATACAATTCACTTAGTACGTCCAACAAACAAAAAAGGTTTACTTGCCTTTAAAAAATCAGTTAGATAACAGCTGTTAGGGATGAAAACATCTCCCAATGCTTGAGTTGTTGTTTTGTTTTTGTCTTAATCATTCGTTTATGTTTCTAACGTTACCCTTTTCTTTCTGGCTACTGTTGTAAATAATATAGTTTGATAAGTGTTCTGTAGTGTTTTATGTTTCTTGTGTAAACTTTTAGTTATGTTTCGTCCATATTGGGGATAAGTGGAAGAGTAGCCATGAAGCTTCAATCATCAATAAAGTCACTTTATTATTATTATTCAGTTACTTCTGCTATGCACATCGTTCCTGGCGAATAGTGGCGAATATTCTGACCATCCAGGATATCAGCCCACAGTGTAACATAACAAAAGCACACCGAGTGTTTAAATATACAATGTAGTTGCTGACATCATAACTCTTGCCGCTAACGAATCTAGTAGAAAAAGCAGCTACGAGCCATTGCTCATTAACAGTTTCGGGACTGATAACTGAAGCGTAACAGCCATCTGAATATTTCCTTATTTACAGAATACAGTAGCATGATCATAGACGTCCATGTATAAGTCTTCCAGGATAATATAGTCGCACATTGAAAAGTAACGCGATCATTCCTGACAACCTGAGATTCTCAGTGAATGATGCTTGTAAACATGGAATATCAGTCGTTCCTTCTTCATTTTCATAGCTTTCTACTGTTCCGTGTTAGCGCTCTATGTTGAGGTTATGTTACCAATATCAATTTGCGTCAAATTGTTCATGCTTTTTTTAGTATCTTCTGTTATACCTGCCTGAAATTTCTTACAATTCAAAAAAGAAAACTTAGCCTCACAGTTCGAGAGAGCTGACGCTGATACAGAACAGTAGCAATCTAGAAATACCTCAGCCTTTTTGAAGGAGAGAAATGGCTATGAAAATCAAGGAGGCCACACAATTGTAGGAACGACTGACGATATGGCCCTAACACCTACTTTAAAGCTACAGATTATTATGAGTTTTTTTTATTGTCCCACCGACTATTCAAAAATCTTCAAATACTTCGTCACCTATTAATTACTTGATTCTCAGATAATTCAAGTTGGCCTTTATCACAATACGAATTTTGAGCTTTATTTGATTTTTCTGCCCATAGTGTTACAATTTAAGAGGACTATATGAGTGTCTTATTAGACAGTTTCAAGAGGTTCTCACCTTTAGACTATATACGTAGTATCAGCACCTCTAACTTGATAGTGGAAAAATCAAGACAAAAGTGACCAGAGCAGAACCCATTACAAGTACAAGAATCCCAACCAAGCGAAGACGAAATATTGCTCCCAAACAAAAATCATTTAAAGTAAGCTATTTATGTATCATTATGTTCCGTCATCGTCGAAGTAAATATTTAGAATACATATCGTAGTACCCTCGTTAGCTGTACCAAACCCCACGTTGTCCCAAACGCTTTCAGTGTTGTTATTTGTGCAACGATGTTCACTATTGAATCATTATTCCAAACATCTTCATTCGTCCTTGGTGTGCTAGGTCCATGTTGTCCAATGTTACAACGTTATCCCATATGTCTTCGTTCATCCTTGGTGTGGAGCTGACTATCCCAAGCCAGGTCCACGTTGCTATACCAAGCAAGCGAGTCCAATGTTTCAGCGTTATGCCAAACGCCTTTGTTCGTCCTTGGTATGGAGTTGGCTATCACAAGCTAGGTCCAGGTGGCTATCCCAAGCAACAGTGTCAGAACGTTATCCCAAACGTCATGTTAGGCACAGTTTGCAGCGTCACAGCATCCATACTAATATTAATTTAATTTGCACCTCAAACAGATCGGTTAGCTGACAGTTACCTGATGGTGACGCCCCTTCAAAAAAAGAGGCCTGCATGCCACGTTCTAATTTTGGTCCGCGACCAAAGGAACCTTTAGGCGACCGTCGGTCGGTATCTCGTTCGACAATGCACATCTATCGGCCAACCTTCTGTCCTGCTTTCTAATTCTAAATGTTCAGCGGATCCTCGACACTGCACTGCACGTAAACGACGCGCGTCGGTTAACGTGTGGACGGTCGGGCAAGAGAACAAGGAATGATATTGATGAATTCCTTCTGTGTGCGCGAGCTTTGAAATCGTGGCGGTTGGATACTTGTACGAGGGTACTACGATATGTATTCTAAATATTTACTTCGATGAGGACTTCACATAATTAAGATCGAACATCACTTACAGGTAAGTTTGTTTGATCACCTAATTATATATGGTATCTGGATGCGTGTTTCCAAAATATTCACCATTATACAGGGTGTCCCAATTTTGACACATTTTTTTAAATGGGATGCCAGACTTTTTATTGCGTATTCGGATAGAGCGTTTAAATAAATGCAGATAGATTCAACATTTTAATGGGTTTTGATAATTAGTCATTGAGCTATTGGGTATTGCATCTAAAAAAACATCAAACCTTGATAGTTTGTGCTCTTGCTATGTTGATAGCTGAAGTAGTGGGTTTTGTCAGAAGTATTTTATAATATTAAATTTTATTTGAATTTCTCGAATGATTACTACAGGGTGGTCAAAATGCAAAATATATTTTTTCGTGAAAGATTTATATTTTTTACGCTATCGGATCCCAATTTTCATAAGCTCACTTTTGCTGGTGGTATTACAACTATTTCAAATTTTAGTTATGTTTACTTATAGGCGTCTTTTTCAGTCATCTCAAAAAAATGAATTTTATATTATATCCATCTGTAAAAAACGTTGAATTACTTGTTTTTTTTTATGAAAATCTGATTTCATAGACAGATTGTCAATAATCCTTTAGTTATTTTTCATTTCCGTGGATGACGTGACCCGTTTGAATATAGAAACATCTAATTATTTGAAACAAATAGTTATAACGCAGACACCGTTTGAACAAGCTTTTTATATAAAAAATGCCCATGGAAATGGGGATCCGATAGTACAAAAATATACAGGTTGTTTCATTTAGTTTTTTTTTTGCAAAAAAGTACATTTTGCATTTTTGACCACTCTGTATTCATTCAAACAATCCGAAAAATTATTGAATTAGGCTGAAATTCAGTATTACATAATATTTTTGACTTAAAGTTCACTAGTCAGCAGAATATCAAACTTTGATGTTTTTTAGATAAAATACCTTATAGCTCAACAATTTGTTACAAAGTATGTTATATGAATCGCCTTCTTTTACAATGGTCTATCAAAAAATGTAATAAAAAGTGGGGCATTATATGATGATGGGCTGTGTAATGCTCGTATTGAGCCTGAATGTCCCTCTCTGCCCAAGGACCAACACACGCTCATGAAGAGAATGTGAATAATCTCAAACTGCTACCATTTGACGACCCACGTAGCTACCAGGATCAGATATATCTTATGTTAATGGTACTTTATTTATTCCCTTGATGGATGCAGCTGTATACACTGGATATGCGGGAGGTAATACGAGCAAAAAGGCCTTCAGGGAACATAAATATTTTCAATTACCGCGGAAAGGTGTACCCCAATTAGCCATAAATTGAAAACAGTTAGCTTCGTGAATGGTACGATCTAACTAACTCTGTCAAGGGTGTTATCAGGCTGATAGGCATCATACTCATTAATACATCTCCAGCCGGCAGCCACTTGTATCATGATGCGGATGAAGCTCAAAGTAAATATTTCATAAATTGTTTTAGCGGCTTTTTTTGGCCTTTTCGTCTCTTCACTGTACTCAGTTTGTCAAAGATTCGTTGACTTATCGACTACACTGTTACCAAGCGTGTTATCATATATCGTTACATATGCTGCAAGTTGTTTCAACATTTAGTTCGATCGTCATTCTTTGATTTTTGATTCACAGCAGTTATGTTCGAACTGATAAGGGTTTTTCTCAAAATTTCATAGATTGGTATAAGTGACGCTCCTTACATGTGTGAGTGAGTGACAGAAGCCAGTAACTCTCTATGATTGAATAACTAGATAATGAGCTTAATGAGAACAAGATATCCCTAACAGCTGTCAATATAAGTGCACCACAGGGATCCATTCTGGGGCCAATTTTGTTTAGTGTACGAGCCCCTTCCCACTTCAGTTGGCTCTACTATGTGGATTTGGTCGGGGATTCAGAAGTTTCAAAGAAACACAGTAGCACATATTACTAAAGGAGGCAATGGGAGTACCGCAAGGCTCTTTCTCAGGGCCATTATTTTAAAGTGTTCTACTACGAGTATATAAATGACTCAGTGTTTTGATGGGGCTAAGTTCATCTTATACGCGCACGATGTATCCTTCTTGCTGTCAGATATGTGTGATAAAAACCTAACAAATGGCTGTAACAATTTTTATGTGACCTTGCATGAGTCCTTCTCAAAACATCCACTGTACCCAAACACCGAAAAGACTACAGTACATACAAAAAATAAAATTCCGATAACATGGAAAGTTGAAGAGGCGGTATTGCCAACAGAGGGCTACATAAAGTCCTTAGGTATTGAGGATACTATAAGCTTTAAAACGCAGGGTCATTTCTAAGCTCACAGCCTTATCACGTAAAGAATCTGATAATTATAACAGAGAATCAACTGATACAAGTGTATTATGCCCAGGTTGAATCAAGTCTAAGGTATGGTTTATGATTTTGGGGCTGCCCAATTCATGCTGCAGATATAAAAGCCAAAAACGAGTACTAAGATGTATGGCAGGTGTAAATAATAGGTATAAGCTACAAGGGTTTATTAAAAAAATATGAAAATTTTACTTTGACCTTTCCTTCATTATTTATATTCGAGATGGCCATTTACGCGTTTTTAAATTGCAACAAATTTACATCAAACAATCAAATACACAATTTTGACACTAAAAAGTTAGGAGTTTCTTATGTTAAATACAAACGGCACCAAATGTTTTGGAGCCTAGAATTTGGAATGCACTTCCGACTAAAAGCTTTCCTTACTGATAGATATTTTTATTCTGTTGCTGAATTCATTAGTTTGCAGTGTTTTGTGTGTGTGTGTTAAAAACAGATTAAAACATATTTAAAACGAAAGTTAAGCATTACATCGTGAAGCCACTTGATGATTGCACAAAATGGTGGGCATGGAATGATGAGTAAGATGAACCTTTTAACAGATGGCCGAAGGTTAGCAGTGTCTGTGTAGAATGATGGAACGAAAATTCTTATGTGGGCGTGTGCTACGTTGCCAAATCACTTCAGATGGTGTGATTTTCAATATATGCTGGGTAAGAACTTGTCAAACCGACCAGAGGCAGTTGAATTAACTATATTTTATTAGATGTGCAATTAAATTAACAGTTATTATTTAATTATGAGGGAACAGTTGTTAAAATTTTGAATGGAATGGAGTTTTTTGGTGGAATAGACCAAGAAATAGATTAATTATTAATTTTTCACCTAACAGGTCTAGACGAAAATGACCACGTCTCAAGTTATATATATATATGTATATATGTGTGTATATTTTTTATTATTTAACATCACTGAATTTATTGATTCAGCTGGTTAAGTGTAAGAGTAGCATTGCTAAACTTCGCCAGTTGAGTCTCACTTTTAGTAATGTAAATAGTTTTGTAATAAAGGCTTAAAAAATTAACAGATGGCTTTTCAGTTAAAAAACGCATAAGTAAGACATGTTCTGCACAGTGTCTGCATCGATTGCTAAACAAAAAAAAAATGGTTTTTCTATTGCTTCACAGATGGTAGAAGTTGGAATAGGAACAGAAATGAAGCTGACATTATTAGATAATAGAATTTCCCATAAATTAATTATGATAAGTAGAACAGCACTGCTGATAACCTTTGTTGACTGCAGGCTATCCAAGGTACAAAAATTGGCACTACCTAAGGTCTAATGACGCAAACATCCAATCAGCAATTGACATTTTCGTCTATTCCAGACCGTAGATATGACACTTATGCTTTTGCTCGTCCGTTGGTCAGACATTCTGGCCTGCATCAGGAAATCAGATTACCTCTTACGCAGTTGAAAGTCCGCATCAACGTGCAAGTGCGAAATTTTCAGCAGCTGCCGATGAATACGCCAACGAACAAGGGCATAATAACAATTACAACCTACTCGAACTAAATAGATTCCAGCAGCGCGGTAGTCGATTCTCGTAATAACCGGCCATTATCATCAAAGCAACATTGCAGGATAATCTCCCTGCAGATTGCAGGTCGCTATTCTTGCAGAGCGTACTCGTTTGTAGGTTATGTAGGCATTGTTGTCCGCGGGCCATGCATCATCACACTGCCTGACAGCACAGTACTTGCTTGAAGTTTTTCTTTATGGACTTTTTGCCTTGTCGAGGATGCTTGTGTTGGTCTCAGTTGGCGTGCGTGAAGGATAGTTTCGCAAAACAGGCTGACGTCTTATTTAGCAACTTATCAATTTGTAGTTGTGTCCATTTTACGAGCTATTATTTTATATAATCATCTTTGGACATACTTTCAAGAAAACTTTCTAAAGAGCAACAAAAGATCTTGTAGTATTTAGGTTTCTTATGGAGGCTGGGAAGACCAAGCTGAAAAACAGTTAAGGCGGCTCCGACGCAGTGAGTTTCAAGCCATTTACAATGGTTCAGCTGCTGCGAAACTGACACTGCATTTTTCAATATTTTTGAATGAAATTAATACAGTATGTTGAGAAGATAATTGCCCAGGGTGTTATAGGAGCACTTTTTGAAATTTTGTTTTTGCACAAGTTTTATGATGGGTTGAAGTACGCACTTTTTCTGTTCAACTTCGCGAAATGAAAAAGTGGCTATATAGTACCCTGTGGGGTTTTGTTTTCAGCACTCTGTCAAAATTTCATCCAAAAATATCAAAAAATATAGCGTCAATTTCGAAGCCTCTACAAATCGTATTTTGGACGAATTTTGTCTGCTGTTTCCCAAGCGTAAAAGAAGGGGTTGAAATCAGTGAAACACGTTCTATTATTAAGAAGCTTCTGATCCCATTGATTACAGGAAATTTAAGTAACGATAATCAAACGAATAATGTGCTCTCGATTTGAAAAAATCGGTACCTGCTCTATAGGTTTGACATCAAGAGCCAAAAGATTTGATTGTGATGTTTTTCTGGATATTAGCAGGACATAATTGCCTAGGGTGCTATCTGAGCTTTTTACAAAATTTTATCTTTGCGCAAGAATTATGGTGGGTTGAAATGCTTACTATTTGTGCTCAACTTCTTGATGTTTGAAAAAGATCCTAGTGGATAAAATCGAAAAAGTGGATCGCTGGCACCCTGTGGACATTGTTTTTAGCACGCTGCAAGAGTTTCATTTGGAAATAATAAAAATGAAACGTAAGCTGTGAAGTGTAAATCGGTTTTTGGGCGAAATTCATCTACTGTTTCGTCCTGCCAGTCCAAGCGACGCGACGGTGCGTTCCGACTAAGAAAAAATGTATTCAAATAATTTTATATCTTTCCTAAATTAAATTCAAGAACTCAAATTCAAATTCGTTTATTGATATCAACAAACACAATTATGTTTACAATGGTCATGTGGTAGATGGTAACAATTGAACGAGTGTCATTAACATCTTATGCGGTCAAAACAAGAGGAAACAGTTAGGTAGTTTTTGCAAAGCAATAAACAGGTAGGCTTATACCTGGATTAAGTACATGTCTTATCTACTGCATTAGGTAGATGGATGTGATGCTGCCAGAAATGGATGTGTGCGATCAATAAACAAACCACAAAGTTGAACTGCCGTGTCCAATGATTTTTGTATTGCCTTTTCTTATTGCCTTACTAGAAAACTCTGTTGGGTATATGATGGAGTTTACTAGAACTTTACAGCTTGTTGTCTGCCTTCTTCTACAAACTTCACCAAATCGAGACGCTGTCAATCTTATCCTCCGATGAAGACGCCACAAAGTACAGTCCTGTGATTTGGTAACTTGTTCGATCTGCAAAATCTCATCACTTTTTCTAAGTTTCCCTAAAAATTCTTGCTTAGCAACCTCCAAATCAGTGTCGTTCATGTTAGGTTTTTGACAGAATTCGCCATAAAACTATTCATTTTCTTTGGAATTGCTATACGAATTGTTAGTTATTTTTATATCAGCTTCTTTTCAAGATTCTTGCATTTGAGGCTTTGTTCCATCTAAGTGATAAGCGAGGTTGGTCATATGACCTATTATTGTCCATTACCAACCTTGATAAAAAAAGTCACCCAAGAGCAATCACACCAAGAAGAGTACAGCACAACAATTCAATAACACAATATCGACGAACAGTAACAAGGGTAGAACAATACTAAATGATCTCTTGTTGAGTACCAAAGTAGGAAACGATTTACAGGCTAGATCGCTAATCGTAATCTGACTCTGTTATTATAAAAATGTACCTCGGTACGCACCCGCAGTCATCCTTTCCTGCTTTAAAGTAGCGCCAACGACCACCTAAGGCCAGCCCACCCTCGAATACTTTCCACTCCCCCGTTACCTCAGCAGATGGTGCTCGTGATTGTAGGAGCCCCGTTAAGACGGCGAATTTTCGAAAACTGAGAGAAATTTATCTGAATTCCGTCCAAGACATCATGGCAGAGATTCGAGGTAAGTTGCGTCCGGTAGAGCAGAATGGGTCACTCGACGTTTTTCGATAGTATAGTTTAGTTCAGTATTGAGCTGTAATTTATGGTAACTAGAGTTTAAATAAATTTCTTCATTAAAAAAAAATCCTATAAATATCTTGTGACAAAACTTTTAAGACATACGTTATACATTCCCAGCAGTCACTGCATGTATTATATCATCTCTTCAGCTTTTGCTTGACAGTTCCCCCTTCTTTCAGGAGGACCCACTCTAATACTTTTTGAGCCATCTTTTTCCATCCGTCCTTTGCACATGTCTAAATAAGGTTAATTGACTGTTTCTATCTCTTCATTAGATTACTGTCTCTCCAAAATATGTGACCATTGTTTGACGTATTTTGGTAATAATATACTAAGTGACATATAAATCCGAACATCCAGTTTAAATGATTTTATTTTAATAAAATTTTGTATAAGTACTTAATGAAGCATAATAAGTAAATGATAGAAATTTCAAAATGATTGCACTGCTTTAAAGCCCTTTGACCTTTAATAATGTGTGGATGCACCCTGATGTGCTACGCATTCTCCAACGCGCCTAGGCATGCTTCTGATCAGGTGGTCAATGTCCTCCTGTGGTATCTCATTCCAGGTAACCACCAACTCCTCTCGAAGTGCTTGTAGAGTCTGAGGAGGACGTTGCAAATTGAGTAATCTCCTACCCATCATATCCCACACGTGCTCAATTGGGGATAAGTCGGGAGATCTTGGTGGCCATGGTAACAATGTGACATCATTATGTTGAAAGAAGTCTATTGTGACTCTTGCAACATGTGGTCGGGCATTATCTTGTTGGAAAGTTGGATCTGCCAGGGTGTCAAAATAGGGTAAAAGATGGGGTACCTAGAGCTTCGTGGATATAATGCTGCGCGTTCATGTTACCTCTGATGAAGATGAAAGGTGACCTGGAACCATAAGCTATAGCACCCCAAACCATAACTCCAACAGTGTGATGAACATGTCTTTCAACAAAAAACTGTGGATTCCTCCTTTCACCACGTCGCCTTCTAACCCTGGCACGACCATCGTGCATGCCTAAACAAAATCGAGACTCGTCACTAAAGACAATACTGTTCCATTCCTGATCCCAGAGTGACCGTTGTCTGCACCACTCAAGGCGATTACGTCGGTGTTCTCGAGTTAAAGGGAGGACCCAGTGTGACCGGTATGAAAACAAGCCAAAACTTCTCATTCGTCGGTAAACACTTCGCATGCCAATAGGTCTTCAAACCATTCATTTGCAATGGACCTGGTAGTGGAGAAACGGTCCCTTAAGGCCAATAATCTTAGGTGGCGATCTTCACGGTCTGTTGTTCTACGGCGGCGTCCAGTGCCCCTTGCTCTTTGCGTACGGCCTTCTCGAAGCCATGCCTGACAACAACTAATCACAGTGTCTACACTTCTTTGCACTCTAACTGCAATTGCACGAGAAGAAAGTCCAGCTTCCCGGAGTCCCACTATACGGCCCCTGTCAAACTCACTAAGTTGACGAAATCGTACAGGTCTCCGTACTCTAGGCATCGTAACCGATCGTAAAGGATGTCAAGAACCAAAATCCGCCAACGTTGATTCTTTACTGCGGCTGAAATATTCATTTTTAGAGCGTTAGTGAATTAAAAAAAAGCAGTATAAAAACCGGAATGTCCAACTGATAAGGCTGAAAATTTTTTCACTTGTTATTTACAGTAAGATAAATACATTGACCAACTTTTATTAAAATAAAACCATTTAAACTGGGTGTTCGGATTTATATGTCACTTAGTATACACTAACCACTGAAAAGTACATTATGCAGTATTCTTCCTGAATCCTTTTGGGCTATGTTTTAGATAGCAGGTTTTGAAGTGATTATTTTGGTACTGACTTCACTTGAAGCATTCTCTGAATCCTCGTTACGGTGTCATTGGTACTTGAAAATATTGTAAATTATCATCAATTACTTCTACTGGCTTTAAGGCATCTAAAAATGTTAGCCTACGTAGTACGTGTGCTATCATCGCAGTCTAATGCACCATAAACACTCATTCTTATCAGACCAGGAAATTGACTTCAAAGCATATCTAGCGCCTGTGAGATGGGTATGTAAAACGTTCAGTAAAATGTATAAAACATTCAGTAAATGTACCGCAATCACATTTTTCTAATTGGTACACAAAAAGCCGCCATTTGCATACGTCCATAACTTAAAATCCTTCGAATAGACGCAAACGTGTGCTGAGGAATGTTAATGTCGCAGAAATGCTGCTGCAAAACCACCTGGAATCAACCTAGTAACGAGGTCCGATGTTGATTAGAGTCGGTATTATTATTATTAAGGCTGTGTCGCTGCTGATTATTTTCCTGTCACGTCTGTTTTCCTGCTTCAGCTGGATTTTCGCGATAACAAGCTTTGCTTTCTATTCCCTTTCATGCATAATAGGCAGTACAAGTAATGTCGTTATCAACAACTTTGTTAGCTCTGTAAAATGGCGTCTGGGGGGAAATATCAGTTGCAAACTGACAAAAGTGACTGTATGTTTAATGCCAAAATAAAAATGTCATTGTTAGATATGCAGTACTACTACAGTTCGAGTCACATAACTTTAAGGCTTCAAATCACCAGTGATGCCATACATCTTCAAAATTGGTATGTTGCAGCATTCGTCATCTTTCTCATTCTCTCTGTATAGCATGTAAGTTGAGAGTGACGGAAGAATTACGTATTGAGGTAAGTCGGAGATAAGTCGATATTGAAATACTGCGGAACACATTACAGAAGATAGGCTTTGACAATATAAACTGTCATGTCAAATGGGAAACGTCCTGTGGTATCCTAATATCATGTTTCCTGTATTGTGGTATTTTTTACCTCATAGTTGAACGTCAAAATGACGATATGATATTATTTACGACATGCCGTAAACTTGCGAATTCGACAAAATAAGCCTGTGCATAAGAGGCAACCATGTAGACATATTTGTAGTCGGTGAGACATGCTAATACATCTTCTTCATTTTCTAGCACATTAAATTTATATGACTTGCCATTTTACGTAAGTCGACCACCAATCGTGGGTTTTTGTGACGTGAATAAAAAGTTATGTGATTTCTACTATATAGTTGTATCACAGCCGACGTCAACTACGAGTCGTGAACAAAGAAATCTGGCAACGTAGGTGGTAGTGTTACTCCCGCCGCTGCTTGCTGCATCGACGCAACTCGTGCTCAAAACGCTGAGAAAACATAACCTTTTCAATTTGTGATTTTGGAATCCCAGAGGCTGTAATTAAGAGATAAGCTTGTTTTCTAAGCTTCAAAGTGTGTGTATGTGTTCAAAGTGATCGGTGACTATAATATATGAGGAATAGACTCCAGTTGTAGTGCTTCTGTGCTTTAAAAATAAACTAAGAAATGTGACTGTGGCTGTTCGCGCCTGAGGACGCTAAGGATTTCAACTATTGAAAACGTGCAAATTCAGGTTGTATTTTTCTTTTTTCATTTATCAAGTATTTGACGCAGACAATATGCCTCGTTGTTACTGTGTTCCTTTATGCAATGCAAACTATAACTCTTCTTTGAAAACAGAAAGCTATGTTTCAAATTTTCGCTTCCCAAGTACCGAAAGTCTGAAAAACAAATGGCTTATGGCAATTCCCAGAGAAAATTGGACACCTTCAAAATATTCAGCTGTGTGCAGTCATCATTTCAGAGAATCGGATATCATCAGGACAGAAAATATAGTTTTGGCGGATGGAACAGTCCAAAATAATATACCTTTGAAATATCCAAAATTGAAAGAAAATGCTGTTCCCTCCATTTTCCCAAACTTGCCATCATATCTTTCAAAAACTGAAGCACCCAAAAGAAGTGACCCAATGCAAAGAAAACAAAAATTAATTGAGAAACATGAAAAAGCTATCCAGAATTTCGATGATATGGATAAGATCAAAGATAAATTTAGTTCAAAAATGTGGATTTGAAGTTATTTGGGTTGTTACTGATAATCACCGAATTAATAGAGCAATGTTCAGGAAATTAGCAAAGGATTCATCAGAAAATTATTCTATTCCAAATTCACATAATCCTGATAAGAACATATATTTAACTTATGTTGTTGTGTATATTTTCAGGAGTATCAGGAGTAATTGGATTAATTTAAAAAACCTAGACAAAACTTGTATATCCTAATTTTGACAATAATGATATTATTCAGTATGCTAAATTTGAAAACATTCGTGCTGCGTATCAATTGGAAAAAGAAGCTGTAGTTAAGAAAGCATGTAAATTAAATTATAAAACATTGCATCCAAATTCATTTGAAAGGCAAAATGTAAATTTTGTAGATAATTTATTCCATCACTCAACAATAGCTGCTATGAAAGAATTAAAGTTTAATGATGCTGCACACTTTTTGGAAATAATCAGGAATTGGTGGGATATTATCAGTAATACAAGTGTAATAAAAGGAGAATTGAAGCGAAACGAATTTTGTAAGCCTATTACTAATAAATATGATTATAGAGTACAATTTTTAAAAAAATTCCTGATATGGTTAGAAAAATGGCATAATCTAGAGAATAATAATGGACACCTGACACCAGAAACGTATACAGCTCTATATCAAAGCACGCTGACTCTACTTAATATAATTGAATATTCATTTAATCAATTTGACATTGAGTATGTATTGCTTGGAAAATTCACCACTGATAATTTAGAATTTTTTAGAGAAAAGCGACTTTAACGTAAAATAAAAACTGACAACGCCGCAATGCCAGACGCAAATTACGACGAAACGTAGTGTAAATAAAGATGGAGTTTGTTATTTTTGGCTCTTAGGTATTATTTCATTATTTGATAATGTACTCGTAAAATGCGAACAGTTAAAGAAAAAACGGATACATACATTGTTTTTCTTTTTAAGGCCCATACTGCACTTTTTTTGTATTTAAAGAAGGTGTTCAAAATGTCGTCCTTTACTTTCCATACCAGCTTCTTTACGACGAACCCAGTTTCTTCTTACTCTAGGTCCATTTATTATTTCAACCGCATTAAAATTTTTATGAGTGCCCTTCAGTCATATTTGTCAGAGTGACAACTTGCTATACTTGGCATCAGCGTTCAATTCTTGTCGTCTTGTGATCTTCAATATAAAATTTTACAATGTCCGGAAAGACGATCAATGGAGAAGGCCGACAGCTTGTGCCAAATTTGTTAGAGTATTTCCAGGAAGAGAATCGAAACAGCGGTCCCCTGCTACTCACTTCATGCATACTGGAGAGAGTAGCAGATGCGGTACAGATTAGGCTGCGCCCATGGTACGGAGACTCGAGTTGTTTACTTATTTCCTATGGCGTTGATGGCGTAACCGCCAAGAACGTTGGCTACAACTATATCATTATTACTATTATTTCTAAATTCATGTGACCACCATAAATATTGCATGTCGATAATCCCAAGCACTAGGTCCTTCAGTTGCTTACACCAGGAACCCTATTCTTGAAAACGAGATAGCAGAATCACTGAGAGAAAGGGGGCTGAAGGATGATTCCAAATTCTGACAGCTGTCGAAATTTGTTAAATAAAGTTGTGAATGCAACCGTTTTCGGCAAAATAATGTATAAATGAGATATTAAAGTCGTTAAGCATTCAGGAATATTGATGATAAAGTTCAATTTTTCAGTAGGAAGTTAATTGACATCTTCAATCGTCACTCTCCTATAAGGACGGTACGCGTGAGTAAGCCGAAAGCGCCGTGGTTGTCATATCCGTTGAGACAGCTTCTGAAGCAAAAAACGAGAGCATATCATTTATACAAGATAGACAGAAGTCCAGCAAGATTGCAGGTTTTTAGGGAACTTAGAAACCTTGCACTATCGTGCATTAGACATGAAAAAATGGCGTATCTTGCTCACTTGGTAAAAGGGCGTGATCAGAAAAAATTGTGGTATGAATTGAAAAATATGAAAGCACAAACATCTGATAAGCCACGTATTCCAAACCATCTTGCAGACTCGTTCCTTGCAAATAATTATTTCATATCAGTTTTTGATTCCACAAATGCTCCTGATCACGTTTTAAGGTATTATAACGAAACTGTTCCCCATATTAATAAATTTTCTTTCAGGCTTCTAGAGCCTCATGAAGTAGCTGAAATAATATCTAGTTTTAAGTCCGATGCAAAAGGTACTGATGGGTTGAGCTTGTCTATGATTAAGCTCAGTCTGCCTGTTACTCTCATCTACATCACCCACCTTGTTAATAGTTGCCTTGAAAGAGGTTATTTCCCTGAAACGTGGAAGCGAGCAATTGTGGTAGCAGTTCCAAAAAAATCAAATCCAGATGAGTTTGCTGATCTAAGGCCTATAAGCCTGTTGCCTTGTTTATCGAAGGTAGTTGAAAAGGCAGCCCACATACAACTAATGCATTATGCAGAGGAACATATCATCCCATCTGATCAGTCTGCTTTTAGGAAATCTTTCAGTACTACTACTTCCCTCTTAAACTTAGTGGATAATATTATTAGAGCACTTGATAAAAAAATGGGCGTAGCAGTGATGTCAATCGATTATTCCAAGGCATTTGACAAAATAAATCATGAGTTGTTAATAGCAAAGTTGAAGTATTATGGCATAGATCCAATTGCATTGAATTTTTTTCGAAATTATATATCAAATCGATCGCAGTGTGTATCAGTTGAAAACAATAAATCTAGTTTTCTAGAAATCTCGTCTTTAGTACCCCAGGGGTCTGTTTTGGGTCCCTTGTTGTTTTTGATATATATTGCTGATCTGCCTAAGGCTGTGAGTTTTTGTGAACTCCAGTCTTTTGCGGATGATACTCAACCGGTCCATTATTTTGATACTGATGATATGGAAATGGCACAGACATCAATAAACCATGATATTCAAAAAGTGTATGACTTCTCGAATAACCACAACCTGTCAATAAATCCTGGTAAATCCAGCCTGTTATTTTTTTGTTCGGATTGTAGGAGAGAAGAAATTAAAAGTCGATTAACTATTAAAATTGGATCTCAAAGACTGTACCCGGTTGACGAGGTTAAAATTCTTGGCGATTTCAAACTTAGATTCACCAGTAATGTTAAAAATCTTTTGAAGAAAACCTACTTGAGACTGAGATCATTATATGCCAATAAAGCAATTTTCAATTATAAGCTAAGGAAAAAACTGTGTTCATCTTTGGTTATGCCGATTTTCAACTACTGTGATATTTTATATTATCCGTGTCTCAATGTTTTTACTAGAAATCGGATTCAAATTGTGCAAAACAATTGTGCTAGGTTCATCTGCGGTTTAAGGCGCTTTGACCATGTTTCTGGTAGTCTTATTGAATTAAACTGGATGATAACAAAAAATATTGTCAAATATCATTACCTTGTTTTTATTCATAAACTAATACTTATGTCAAAACCTATATACTTAAGAGAAAAGCTGATCTTTAGGCGAAATATTCATCATAGACATATTAGATTTCCAGATTTGATAACTACACCTATTCACTCCACAACTTTATTCCAGCGTTCTTTCACGTACAGGGCTTCAGTGTTATACAATGCCTTGAGTCCTGAATTCAAAACCATGTCCTTAAATTGCTTCAAGAAAGCTGTCAAATCTCATATTTACTTGGATCCATAGTCTTAATTAGATTGCTATAGATATATTGTTAAATGATTCTTCACTTCCCTTGTGTACATGTAGCAAACCTTGGTGCAACATGTACGTATGTAATGTGTGTAGATGTATGTATGTATGTACATGTGTATGTATATATGTATATTTTGTTTGATATCTGCTACTGAACAACTTGTTTTTTTTTGCATGGGTGGTTAAGTGTAAGAGTAGCATGTTGCTAAACTTCGCCACCATATGCAACTCTTGTTTCTGTATGAAGTACAGTTTAAATAAAGACGATTATTATTATTATTATTATTCCAATGCAAGATTAACTCCGCCTCTGGAAATGAGACGGTGAGACTTCTGGATCTTTCTTACCGAAAATGACTTGGAAAGAGACTCTTCTAGCAGTATTCAGATGTGTAGTGCCCTGAAAAGTAAGAGAAACACCCCCATTTCCTCTCTGTGATTCTATTACCTCATTTCCACAATTCAGCTCCAGTTATTTCTTCATATAATATTATCTAAATTGTCATTATTCATTCTATTGTTTTGTGGCTTAATCTTTGTAGTTTCACATTTTTATTTTGTTTTTGTATAACTTTTTTGCCAGTTAAAAAAATAATAAAGACGATTATTATTATACAGGGTGGCGCATCGAACACGAAACAGACACATTTACTGGCAGCTCAGTTTTTTTTTTGGAAAAACGCTCAGACCCGTCGATTTTGTTTTAGAGGGGGGACACAAGTTTGGCAAAAAGTCACGCTAACACGTGCAGCCCCCTGGGCAGGGGTGACACCAACCCTAAAATCTTAAATGGAAAGGGGGGTCGAGTGATACCTTATTTTAAAGGTATTTCAATTCCCTTTATAATGATGTAAAATACATGGTGCCCCACCACATTACGCATTACGTGTTCGACAATATTTAGATCAGACAATTCCAGATCGATGAATTGGTAGAAGAGGTGCCATTGAATGATTCCCAAGATCGCCAGATTTATCACCTTTGGATTTCTTTATGTGGGGTCATTTAAAAAGCAAAATCTATGCTACTCAGCCAACATCATAAGAAAACCTGCGACAAAGAATTGTGAATGAGTGCCTTCAAATTACCCCTCAAATATTGCAAAATGTGCGGCAACGTTTTGAGCAAAATCTTTATTATTGCATGGAGAGTCATGATGGCCATTTTCAACATTTACTTGCCTAACGGGTCAGTCCATTCTTCATTTTTAAATTAGTCAAATTTCTTCTGAAAGTAGTACAAACTAATCTGATGTACCTATTAAAGACTACTTTAAGCTTTAAATCAATAAATCTTCAAAACTACTGAACTGAAGCTCATGTATTTTACATCACTATAAAGGGAATTAAAAGACCTTTAAAATAAGGTATCACTCGACCCCCCTTTCCATTTAAGATTTTAGGGTTGGTGTCACCCCCGCTTAGGGGGCTGCACGTGTTAACGTGATTTTTTGCCAAACTTGTGTCCCCCTCGAAAAAAAAATCGACAGGTCTGAGCGTATTTCAAAAAAAAAACTGAGCTGCCAGTAAATGCGTCTGTTTCGTTTTCGATGCGCCACCCTGTATATTATTATTATTACATCGAAGCTATACTGAAGTCCCAAACCCTGATTCTTGAGAACGAAAAGTCGTCTGACGGGCCTTAGTTCAAATTCACCTCGAGGTGTGGCAACATATTGAAGTAGTACAAAAACATATTCGAGCTGCCGAATTGACTGATTTGTTCATTAATTGACAGAACCTAAATCCTCGCAAATGCCCACATAATGGTTGCGGTACTGAGGTTTAGTATTTTCGTATGATTTTCGAACAACTTCTTGACAAGCGCGTTAATGTTATTCTAGTTATACAAAATAAACTTACCTTCGCAGTGAAACCCATCTCCAACATATCCAGGAAAGCAGGTGCAGTGAAAACTACCCAAAGTGTTGGTACAGTGAGCAAACACGTCGCATGGTCGATATTTACATTCGTTTTCATCTGAAAATGAATAAAAGCATTATTAGAAATCATCGAAAGAGTTAGTTTATTTTCATTCCGCTTTCGCAAGTCAAAGTTATATCATCGTAACTCCAAAACGAAAATCTGAGTTTGTTCCAAAGGAGATTGGGCTGTATTGGTTATTATTAACGGAATCATTAGTGACACCTCCGAAGTAACAATTGCACAGGATTTGTGAAATGGCAATTTTTGGGTGTATCCTGTGTATTTTGAGAACACATATATAATGTTATGACCTGTCTATTCCTGTATGTTTAGAGAACATATTGCGTTCATTAGTAGACGCATAGCAGCCGAGTCAGTTACGTTTTCTGTGTTAAAGAGTACCGAGATGAGTATTGTTAATTTTTGTTAAAATGCTTTATGGACAATGCCTAGAAATTGCGTAAATAGTGCGAACAGTTCTTATGTGTGCGGGGAGCTAACTTTTAAATCCCAAAAATGTACTTTTACTCCCCTTGTGTTGAAAGCATACGAACTTTATTTTGGAATCAAAGTTGTCGACCAAGATAGACTATGGGCCCCTCACATATGTTGTAAGAGTTGTGTAACGTTGTTGACAGGTTGGTTAAAAGGCGACAATCGTAAAATGCCCTTTGCGGTACCAATGGTTTGGAGAGAACCGAGAGACCATACTACTGATTGCTATTTTTGCCTCACAAATATATGTATTGGACCAAAATCGAAACATACTGTTAAGTATTTTAATGTACTATCAGCTTTGCGGCCCGTTAAACATAGTGATGAGCTTTCTGTCCCAGTTTCACGAAAATCTTGGTCTTTGGATGAAAAAGTCGAATCCACCGGTTCCGTAAGTGATGGTACAGAAAGCGTAGAAATTTCCGACCTGCCAGGATGTTCAACAGCGCCCCATTTGATCACACAAAATTCCAGTCAGAACTTTTAGCGTCAAGATTAAAAGGATAGCATCTTCTCCACGGCGATGTTAACATTACTTTTTACCGAAAACCTCACACACTGTTTCCGTCAAGAAAGGGAGTTGGTATATTGCTCCTATGTCAACAATTTGTTTGACACGTTAGGACAGAAACATGATCCAAATGCTTTGCGCCTGTTCATTGATTCCTCTAAGTTTAGTTTAAAAGCAGTATTGGTACACAATGGTAATAAATATCCATCTGTACCTATAGCGCACGCAGTTTATATGAAGGAATCATATGAAAATATGCGAGCTCTGTTAGAGCATATCCGTTATAATGAATATGGATGAGCCATATGTGTAGATTTAAAGGTAACAGCCCTTCTTGGATTGCAAGTGGGATATACCAAATATATAATTTTTTCCTGACTTTATTTGTAGTGGGATTTTAAAACAAATTGCACATATTGACATTGTCACTTTTTGTTCTATACAAGATGGCATAATTAGAATTACAATATGACGTTTCGTCTCTTATCCTCCAGCGTCAACTTTTTTTAATGTCGTCATATGCGGTTTTTGCAGAGGTAAATAGAGTTTTTAATTCTGATTCAAAAAATGTTTAACAAGTCATACATTGACATTGACAAACCTTATATGTTATAATTAAGAAAAATATAATGCCAGATTTATCGCAAAATGATTTTTATTTTTTCCTGACTCTATTTGAGATGGGATTTCATGTTGTCATTGCCACTTTTTCTCATCTACAAGACGACATACTCAAATTTTCAATTCGCGGTTTCTTCTTTCTACATATGGAAGCTTTTCTTGAGTTGGCGCTCCTGGGCTCCATTTCTTTTGAAAATAGAATTGCCCAATTGCCCAAAAAAAGCGTATTCCCATAACTTCCTTGCGACGTCCACGTAGGCGCTACTGCCTTCGCTGTCTGAAATCTGAACATGAAAGGTTCTCCCGCCATTGACCCTATTCGTAATCTGTAAACTCTGTTGTTCAATCCGGGGCAGCACGTTTCTAAATCATCACTTCTTATCTCCCACCTTGCCGTTGATGTTTTAATGCAAGGACTTTGAGCTGAAATACGAGGCGTAATTGCAGTTCGCTTTGAGGTATGCCTGAAAGTTTCGCGTAAAAATGGAGACACCGTTGCTTTTGTTTGATCTTGTTTCGTGGGGCTCCGGGGCACGGCAGTACCGGAGACTTTAGATCGGTCGAGAAACATCTGTGGGTCATAACATATATTGAATTTTTGTGAGTTTGAAAGAGACATTGCTTACGGTGATCTTTTAAGAGGTATAGGATTTGATTTTCAAAAAAAAAACGCAAAAAATTTGAAAAAACGATTAAATCTTTATTTGAGTCGATAGAACGGTCGATATAATTTAATGTTCAAAGATTATTTCATGTAAATGTTGGCCGCGGTTCCGCTTTAGATGGCCCATGCGCAAGGTCCAATTTTGGCACACTCTCTCCAACATATCGGCCGGTATCTCACGAATAAATGCTTCAATACTGGCTTCCAGTGCGTCAATCGTTGCTGGTTTATCCTTAACATGAAATAGTCCAACGGCGTTAAATCACACGATCTAGGCGGCCAGTTGACGGGCCCCAAACGTGAGATAAACTGTTCACCGAACTGGCCTCTCAATAGGGCCATTGTTTCGTGTGCGGTGTGGCATGTGGCACTGTCTTGCTGAAACCACATGTCAGCCAAGTTCAGCTCTTCCATTTTGGGCGAAAAAAAGTTTGTTATCATCGCACGGTAGCGCTCGCCATTCACAGTTACGTTCCGGCCATTGTCGTCTTTGAAGAAGTACTTCGCGATGATGCCACCGGCCCATAATCCACACCAAACAGTGATTTTTTCGGGATGCATTGATAGCTCTTGCAATGCTTCTGGCTGGTCTTCACTCCAGATGCGGCAATTTTGCTTGCTAACGTACCGATTCAACCAGAAATGAGCTTCGTCGCTGAACACAATTTGTCGATAAAAATGTGGATCTTCCCCCAACTTTGCCAGCGCCCATTCACCAAATGGGAAACGTTGTGGCTTCAATTCTTGCACCAGATGTATCTTATAAGGTTTTACACCCAAATCCTGTCGCAAAATTTTCCTCGTAGTGGAGTAACAGAGGCCCAATTGCTGCAAACGGCGGCGAATCGACAGTTCATGGTCATCACTAACACTGGCGGATACAGCCGCAATATTTTCTTCAGTCCTCACTCTATGTCTGGGTTCGAAATTTAGTCACAAGCTTCCGAATAGCTCCCTCAGTAGGCCGACCAAATTGACCATAAATTGGAAGCAGTGCTCGATGCACTCTCTTAACCGTGCATGAATTTTGATAGTGAAATTCAATAATTTGCAAGCGTTGTTCGTTCGTAAGTCGATTCATGGTTAAATTATAGACCAAACTGAACAAGTTTGACAATGACACAAGACACGATTCTCGCGTCATCTGTCAAAAACAGTGTTGCCAGAAAGATACTAGCAAAAAAATTACTATATAGGAATACAAAAAACATGCTAGCAGAATGGATATGTTTCAGGCAGCTTTGATTAATTTATCACTAGACATCCAGTAGTGGATGTGATAAAGGTATACATCCAGAATCTTTTGAGAGTACTTGCTGAGAAACGGTGCGGCACTTTCCTAGTTATAAGGGTGCAAAGGAATAGTGGATATACAGCCCGACGGATAGTCAGACGGAAATTAGTGACATGGACTTCGCGACAAATATTAATTTTTTTGTATGACCGTTTAAAAAAAGTTTCATATTGAAGTTGTAGGGTCTATCACTTCAAAATCGCATTCTTATTGATCTTTATAAAGTTGCATTGCTAATTCTCTATTAAGGCCTAACATCAACCACTTTCATCAGTTGTTGTGATCAGTTGTGTGCATCAGTTCCTTAAAAGATGTCATAGTCAAAAGAGCAGTGTGACATCATACTAAACGAGTATGAGAAATATGATGCTGTGAAAAGCAAGGCCTATAAATTCAACTAAACCTATAAGCTTGTGTCCTCTACTAAAGGTTCTTTAATCAGCATTTGGAGCACACCCATTCCCCGGTCACTCCATTTTCATGAGGTGGGCAGCTAAATTTTCTATAATTTTTCATTTGTTCAAAGTAATAAGGTAGCAAGCAGCAACGAAAAGTGTGGTTTGACGTGATAAATTGCAGTTCGACCTTGACAGTTACAGTTTTTTTTCTACCGACTGCGCATGATTTCGTACGAAATTCATTACAAAAATTTCTTTACATGACAAACACGATTGCATGGTAACCAAGTAAGTTCGTGCGGTTTTTAGTATAAAAATATAAATTTTTATTGAGAAACAATAAGACACTATTTATTCGTCGAAGTAATTACCAACACCTTTTGCCAACGTGGAACCAATTTTTGTATGCCGGTATTGCAGAACTCCGTGGATTTGGAGTAACAAATTGGCGGACTGCATTTATTACACCATCTCGAGTTGTGAACTGTCGGTGCCTGATACAGTTGTCAAGAGACAAAAAAAGGTGATAACACTGATCAACAGCCAAAAAATATCCTAAATAAAATCAACAAAATATTACTATTTTTAAAACCGGAATGAAACTTATTTTTTCAATATTAGTTCAAGTTTTAGAGATACGGTAATTATATGTGTTCCTGCTGTGACAGTGTTAATATACTGTAATTCACAAGAATGCACGTGCTACATTTTTATATTCGGCAAGGAAAGATGATGTAATCGGCATGATTGTGTTACGTTATACACACGTGTACATTATATTGTTTTATATTAGCCATTTTTTCCTCAGTTGGCTGACAGCGTTCATGCAAGATGTCTCGAAAGTGTGTAAACAATCCAGATCAGTTTTGTTACGTGTGTGGTGATGTGACTTTTGCGTCTCAGAGACGGTCTATTACTCCACTAATAACAAAGGCATATCAGCTTTATTTCGGTTGTAAACTAGGTGATCAAGACAAACAGTGGGCACCCCACATCTGCTGTAATACATGTGCTTCAAGTCTGAGGAGCTGGTTAAATGGCAAAAAACGGTCTATGCGCTTTGCTGTCCCAATGGTTTGGAGAGAGCCTACAAATCATATTAATGATTGTTACTTTTGCATGGTACCTTGTGTTGGACAAGCCACAGGTATGTCCAAGAAAAAAAAATCGGTTATTAACTACCCAAACATACCATCTGCGATGAGACCTGTGCCTCACAGTGACGAAAATCCTATTCCAAAACCCCCAGAATCCTACACTTGCGAATCAGAAAACGAATCAGATCATGGCGATCGAGTGATTCGTCAGGAAGAAGATATGCCATCAACGTCAAGAGATCCTGATTTTATACCGAGCACGTCATGCCACCAACCGCACAAAATAACACAGTCAGAATTAAATGATCTTGTAAGAGATTTAGAACTTCCAAAATGTAAGGCAGAGTTACTTGGATCAAGACTGCAGCAGTGGAACTTGTTAGAAGACGATGTTTCGGTATGTGTTTTTCGTAAACGCCACAAAGACTTAGAACCATGTTTCAATATGGAGAATAACTTGGTTTTCTGCAGTAACATTAACGGCTTACTGGCGGCTTTAAATATAAACTATAACCCAGAAGAATGGAGATTGTTTATAGACAGTTCAACATTGAGTTTAAAGGCAGTGTTATTGCATATTGGAAATATTTTACCAACTTTCCCTGTAGGGTATGCAGTTCACATGAAATAATCATATGACAATATGAAGTACCTATTGACATACATAAAATACGATGAGCACCAATGGCATATTTGTGGCGATTTGAAAGTTGTTGCACTTTTACTTGGGCTGCAGCTAGGCTACACAAAGTTTTGCTGTTTTTTGTGTGAATGGGACAGTCGGGCAAAGGTACTTCATTACACCAGACAAAACTGGCCTGTTCGTCAATTCCTAGAGCCAGGTCAAAAAAATGTACAGCATATGCCATTAGTAGATTCGAAAAAAATTTTATTACCACCACTGCATATCAAGTTGGGCCTAATGAAAAACTTTGTCAAGGCATTAGATATAGATGGGTCAGCTTTTCAATACCTGCGTCAGAAATTTCCAAGACTAAGTGAGGCAAAGGTTAAAGAAGGTATTTTTGTTGGGCCACAGATTCGAAATATTTTGAAAGATACACAGTTAGAAAACACTTTAACAGGTATTGAAAAAACTGCTTGGAATGATTTCCGTCTGGTGGTCACTAATTTCTTGGGAAATAGAAAAGCTGACAACTATAAAACCCTTGTCAAAGATATGCTGTCATCGTATCAAAAGATGGGCTGTAATATGTCTCTTAAGATACATTTCCTACACTCACACCTGGACTTTTTTCCTGACAATTGCGGAGCCGTAAGTGATGAGCACGGCGAACGTTTTCATCAGGATATTTCAACAACGGAAAAAAGGTACCAGGGAAAGTGGTATCCTTCCATGCTTGCAGACTGCTGTTGGACTCTTGGTAGAGATGCTCCAGAAACGATTCAGAAAAGAACAGCAAAAAGACAGCGCATATAGTGATTCTTATAAGTATATGAATCTTGTTACTTTTTTTAATATATCCTTAAAAATAAAAAGTTTTTTCTAAACCGCAACTAATTTTTTTATTTCATTGTCATTTTTGGATTCAGCGCCCCAAAATTAACAAAGAAGTGCACTTTTCCCACAAGATACAATTAAAAAACTAAAATTTGTTGTCCAGTGTAATTTGTATAGAGTAATGCATTTTGCCTCAAAATTCAATATCAAATTATGAACGAAATTTTGTATCGTGACAGACGGCCGCAACTCTTAGTTTTGAGCTCTAGTTATGTTATTTGAAAACGCAGACATCTCTATCTTCCGAGCGCCCATGTCAAGTAACGACTCGAGTCTCCGAGGATAGACCCTCGGCTTCTGTGAAATCTCCCATCTTCAATCTCAAGGAAGACACCGTCTACAAGCTTGCTCCGCTAGTTCGCCATAACTCTTCGCTATCTCGTTCGACTAGTGCTGCTTATCAATTAAAAGGCAACCAGACAAAAGTGTCTGGGAGACGATTGTACCGCGCAGGAAACGTCGTCGTGACTGCCCGGGAACAATGGCCGATCCAAAGATGGCGTTTCTGCGCAGATTCTAACGAGACGTACTCGACTGTTGTAATTACATCGTTGTTGGTTGTAAGTAAGGAGTTGACTGGATGTCTTGTAGAGCAACTGCACAATAGGGCTGCGCTGTTGTCGGTACTTTTTGCCGCGTTGCTTTTGGTAACAACCGTAACATCTCAAGCAACTTGAAGCTATTTGAACATGATTTGCAAAAAGTTAATTTCCCACGCCACAGGTTATGCTGCTTTTGTAGGCTTTACTATGTTATTGCCGCATTATTTGATATTTTTCCTTTAGTACAGTGAACTTCATCAAGACTCACTTGACTGTTGTGATTAAAACGTTGCTGTGTTTATTTGTGTTGGACTTTACACTGTATCGCTTTTGGTACCTTGAAGCTCATTAGTTGATAAAATGTATTTCTTTCAATACCAAAACCTACAGATTCCGATGAAATATTCCCAACTAGCAAAGTGATACAAGCTTTTGGTAAAAGAATTGCTTAACCGTAAAAGCTCTCTATTGTTGTTGCCTACCAAAATGCTGGCTTAATGTTGTGTGGAATGCAAATTTATGTTCTGCCGCATATTTGATCTTTCATATCTCCGAATTTCAGGTTGCTAACACAACCCGTTCAGGAATTAAGTAGATGTGACCTTTTTGAAAAGTACTGGTTTTGTTGTTCAAATTCAATCGACTTTGATGTCAATGACATGGCAACGATTAGCATATTTAGACTGGGTTCATTCAAGGATGAACAAAAAATGTACATACCTCCTCCACAGGTACTCCTATTACTAGTGGATATAAAAAAAACCTTCTTTTAAAACCACCATTTATACTCCTATGTCTTCCGAAAGGAATCGTGGATGATGAAGCTTAGTGCTATGAATATTGTTGATGAAATTTTATATACTGGATGACAAGTATAATATTCGGCATGCCATTTCCAGTATGTGAATGACCCATATCCAAGCATTGAAACTATTCATCTGTAGTTGTCACTTTCGAATACTTATATCGATATCTTATTTATTAAAATTTATTTCACATCCTATTTAAAATAAATACATTTCCTTTGAAGTAACTTTGGTTGTCTATAATTATGTCCTCTAAACAGATGTTACTGCTATCTTAAATTTGATCCGGAATAATTACATCTGATTGTTGGCAAAAAATCCTTATTGCGTTATGGATCAAGCAATCCTTTCTTCTCGTCTTAGTTTACATTAAGAGTGCTACCGGCAACGTAACTGAACACGACAAATAATAACCAACAATTACTCTGAGATTGAAAGGTTTTCCTTCAGCTAGAGTAAGACGTAACTGTTTCTGCTTGACAGGATACGAAATGGACCACATTACTTCTTGTGCACCTTCATCAGACCATTAAAATGACTTCAGCCATCATTTTTCCTGTTTGCTTTGCCTGAAGCTACGGCGACATTAACATGGACGTCTATGCCATCCTTTTTATCGAGGAAATGGTCGAAGATGGTTTTTATGGACGTGATTATGGTGACAGATGATGCTGATGTGATTTTCAGTCCTCGAGGATATACGGGACATGTATAAAGGTTCATGAGACTGGACAAAGGTGTACACAACGAGTACCTCTGGACACAGGAACAGCGAACCCATCTGATACATAACAATAACATGCCTTTTTTTGAAATTTGAAATTAAAGGATCGAAAAGGAATTTTTAACTCGGCCATAAAATATAATCATAAATATGAATAAGAATAGATTCATACAATAGTAAAGGAATACATGTGATTTGTGACCATTGCCTTATAATGTTTAAGTCTATACAAGTGAATATGTTTACGTTTCAAGTCATTTATGCCCGTAGGATATAGCTCAAAAAATTGTATAGTCAGTGTTATTCTAGCTGAATTTTGGAAAAATGATCTCATTATTGTCAGGTAGAACAGGTGGCTCAAATTAAAAACTACCCACAATATATTTTTGAATATTGTAATCAACATTTCTATTTGACAAAATCTCACAAAGCTGATGGCATAAGTTAAATAAGAATCCAGTGATCTACCAAGAATGCTATATATAAATAAATACTTTAACACTTATGGTTATATTGGAACTTCGGCGTAAAACATAAGAAATCACCATTACTTATAATACAATTTTTTCTGATCTAATTGCATTGCTCAAAGAACATCCAATCCTGATAAGCCCAGGGTACAAGATATTGTTCCAAGACAATAACTCCAGTGTAAGGAACGCTATTAGAGGGAAAAAACGAAGTGTCAATATATTTAAATTGGATATTTCAAGAAGTTTGATACCTAGAGTTAATTAACTTTCCAAAATGATCTAGTGTACCCCCAGACTAGAAAGATTTCTTTGTAATTGATTAGATATCCTTTTAGCCCTGTTTACATATATCTAGTTAACGTCATGCTAGCGAAAAAACATTTGTTTTAAGAGAAAAGAAGGATTAAAAATGAATTTTGAACGAATCTATTGTATTTCTGTGGGTATACAATGTAGAATAAAAAATATTTATTTTTCCAAGTATTCTTTTATTTATATTCTGCAAGTACCAACTGGCAAATATGATACATCAAATTGTTAAGGAATTCATAAATAGTATGTCAAAATATATAAGTATCAGTATTCAAATGAAGTCTTTATATCCAAAAGGTACAAATAATAACACGAAATATGAACAAAGATATAGTCAAAAAACATATCCAAAATGAACAACTACAATAGTGTTTAATATACTAAGTGACATATAAATCCGAACACCCAGTTTAAATGGTTTCATTTTAACAAAAGTTGGTGAATGTATTTATCTTACTGTAAATAACAAGTGAGAAAATTTTCAGCCTTATCAGTTGGACATTCCGGTTTTTATACTGCATTTTTTAATTCACTAACGCTCTAAAAATGAATATTTCAGCCGCAGTAAAGATTCAACGTTGGCGGATTTTGGTTATTGACATCCTTTACGATCGGTTACGATGCCTAGAGTACGGAGACCTGTACGATTTCGTCAACTTAGTGAGTTTGATAGGGGCCGTATAGTGGGACTTCGGGAAGCTGGACTTTCTTTTCGGGCAATTGCAGTTAGAGTGCAAAGAAGTGTAGACACTGTAGTTAGGTGTTGTCAGGCATGGCTTCGAGAAGGCCGTACGCAAAGAGCAAGGGGCACTGGACGCCGCCGTAGAACAACAGACCGTGAAGATCGCCGCAAAAGATTATTGGCCTTAAGGGACCGTTTCTCCACTACCAGGTCCATTGCAAATAAATGGTTTGCAGAACACGGAAGACCTATTGGCATGCGAAGTGTTTACCGACGAATGAGAAGTTTTGGCTTGTTTTCATACCGGCCACACTGGGTCCTCCCTTTAACTCGAGAACACCGACGTAATCGCCTTGAGTGGTGCAGACAACGGTCACTCTGGGATCAGGAATGGAACAGTATTGTCTTTAGTGACGAGTCTCGATTTTGTTTAGGCATGCACGATGGTCGTGCCAGGGTTAGAAGGCGACGTGGTGAAAGGAGGAATCCACAGTGTTTTGTTGAAAGACATGTTCATGTTGGAGTTATGGTTTGGGGTGCTATAGCTTATGGTTCCAGGTCACCTTTAATCTTCATCAGAGGTAACATGAACGAGCAGCGTTATATCCACGAAGTTCTAGAACCCCATCTTTTACCCTATCTTGACACCCTGGCAGATCCAACTTTCCAACAAGATAATGCCCGACGACATGTTGCAAGAGTCACAATAGACTTCTTTCAACATAATGATGTCACATTGTTACCATGACCACCAAGATCTCCCGACTTATCCCCAATTGAGCACGTGTGGGATATGATGGGTAGCAGATTGCTCAATTTGCAACGACCTCCTCAGATTATAGAAGCACTTCGAGAGGAGTTGGTGGTTGCCTGGAACGAGATACCACAGGAGGACATTGACCACCTGATCAGAAGAATGCCTAGGCGCGTTGGAGAATGCGTAGCACATCAGGGTGCATCCACACATTATTAAAGGTCAAAGGGCTTTAAAGCAGTGCAATCATTTTGAAATTTTTATCATTTACTTATTATGCTTCATTAAGTACTTATACAAAATTTTATTAAAATAAAACCATTTAAACTGGATGTTCGGATGTATATGTCACTTAGTATAGATTCAAATTTACTGACATAAAATATATAAGGTGTTTTCCAACTGAATGTCAATATTTAAGAGGGCCACTTTTGGTTCCATTTTAAGAAGAAAGCTTCATATAATTGTATGTCCTAAGCGTCTTGACTTTTGAGAAACAGGGTGGTAAGGTTTTCAAAAATCAATCATTTTTTTGTTACGATCTGTAATATTACTTTAAATACTTTATTAAAATTCTGCATATATATGTACTATCAAGAAGTATTTTTAATGTACGAATTTTTTTTTTGATTTCAACTAGCGATGTTCGTACCGATTCACTTGCTTATTTTGGCAGAAAATGATAGCACGCAACTGATTTCTCTTAAAATAAAAACTTTTAATTGAAATCCCGTCACTTCTAGGCAAATTTGATTGCCTAATTATTGTTCACTTTGATCACGGTATTCGCTTGCAAAAATAAAATAACGTAACTTCAAGAGATAAATGTAGACTTTAGAGCCACAGATTACATATTTCTTTTTACTGAGACTATCATAACTAGCAAAATCTGCTCTTCATATGAGTGTTTCAAATATCAAACCTGTTCAGTTTTTGATATTTCTTTCTCAAACAGTGAATGTTTTTCTTTCCTATGCCACAGTTTTAATAGATTTTCCCTTTTATGTTAAGATTACAAGTCAATGAACAAATTTCAAAAGAAACTATTTAGCTGTCCTCACTTTTTCTTCATATACCACATTCTACAACATTAATATATCGTGCAACACATTTGACAAATACAACATATTGTTCTTTGAGGCTCAGTGCATTGTTTTCTTTGTTCTTGATGATACCACTGAAGTATGCTTAGTAGCTGAAGATTCCATTATTGATAGCGATTTAAATCCAAAATTGATACCCAGCAGTATAAATACAAATCAAATTCTGTACCTCAGAGCAAGGTTAGGTTAGGTTCTTTATTGCCTAAAATGAGTCTTACATGTTGAGTTCATGATAAAGTTGGGAGTTTTAATTTGATACTTGCAACATCCATCTACCTGTAATGGTGAGTGAATTATGGATGCAATGAAATTATCTTAAAACGACCTATTAGAGCTTTCTAGTTGTTTGAATTGTTTGGAGTGTGTTTAACATGAAAGTTATTCCCTTGACGAGTCACAATTTTCGTTTATTTTCCCATTCGTAATTAGTTATGGAATTGTCGGAAAGTTTTTCTGATTTTGTTTCGTGCTGCAACTCAATTTTTCTGTTTACTTTCTGTAACACTTCATTTTTCGTAATCCTACATGACCATGGCATTTTGAGCACCTTGAAATAGCGATGGTCAGTAATAGTAATTATGATCTTCACATACACACATTATACATACTTGTGCCTGACACTCTACACAATCCAGCGTCCCACAATGATTTGTGAAAAAGCATCTCTGACATCGACAATGCAATAATTGCACTTGCCATACAATGTTTCTGATCCGTGGAGGAACCATCTCATAAAGTCTGTGAGATTGAATCACACATGAAAATAATGCGATAAGTATACATATATAATATGGATATGCAATGATTTGTTTTGGTTAAACTTACCTACCTTCATCAAGAGAACTTGCAGCTTCCTTGCAAGCTTCTGGACTTATATACATTCAAATATAATATTATAATATAATATATATATGTGCATTAATTTTCCTAGCCCAACAATTTTTTGAAGATACCACAGGTTGTGGAATTTGTTCAATCTAGCGAAGTATTATTGACTGATCGACATTATTTGCGAGAAAATAATAAATTACGGTAATTATGGTAATTTATTGAACGTCAAAACAACAACATAACCTCCAGCCAGAACTGTCAGCATGCCGAAAATCTAAAGCAGGACATACAAGTACCATATCGAAGAGGACATGTTATTATCGATACCAAGTAGGCCATAAACGCGGCCTACAATTGACGATACGGGCCTAAGTGTACTTATTAACTTAGTCAATGATATTTAGCAATAATATCGCATAATTTTGTAAGTAATACAAGATCAACTATCCACGTGTAGTTGCTGTTTTTCAAATGTCATGTAGCTCATGATGATGATGACACGGAAGCGATAGAAACAAGTTACAAGAGTACACTTTGCACTAGAATGTCGAAGTACCCAATAATGGCTAGAGCTTTCTCTCTCTCCCTGTCTCTACTGACTATATGAATATATTTACAGCCCTGAAATTTGTTCATTAATATTTGTGATTTCTGCATCCTATTCTTGAACCAGCCATGATGGAACCTGCGACTAAAACGAGTCAGTAATGCCTCAAGCATCATCTCGGCTTCCTAATAAACTGATCCACTCTAACAAAGCCAAATAGCGAGGAAAAATTCCGCTAATGCAAGTCGGGACTTTTTCCTCCTGGCGCACCTGCGTCAAACAGTCGCTGATGGCTTCCGGTACAAAGAAGCTGTAAATTCGAGGTATTAGAGTACGTTTAAGCTGGCAGCAGCAATCATGCACGCCGATTACTGAGATATATGTAACGATATAATTGAATCAACGGAACTAGCGGGACAAAGCGCGAGCCTGGGATCAGTAATCGGTTGCTTCTTTAGGGTTTCGCGTCTACGCGCCTGTTGAAGTCTCTTGGTAAAGAAATGTCTGCTTAACATTCAACTATCAGTCACATTGTTACCATTTAACGTAGGTGGTAGACGGTCTCTGGCTGTCGAACGTGGAGGTACCACCCGGCGGATCTCTAAGCCTGAATACATGCACACGTGTTCCCTCGCTAGAGTCCGTGCGGTATCCCCCCTTTCCCCTGTAGCCCCACGGTACCCCTCGGTGCTTAGGCCTTAGGCCTTCGTGGTGGTTTAAGTATAAAAACAAACATAGCGCAATCCTGGGATCAGTAATCGGTTGCTTCTTAAGGGTTTCTCGTCTACGCGCCTGTTGAAGTGTCTAGGTAGAGACATGCCTGCTTAACATTTAACTGTCAGTTACATTGTTACCAGTTAACGTAGGTGGTAGACGGTATCTGGCTGTCGAACGTGAAGGTACCACCCGGCGGATGTCTAAGGCGGAATACATGCACACGTGTTCCCTCGCTAGAGTCCGTGCGGTATCCCCCCTTTCCCCTGTAGCCCCAAGGCACCGGTCGGTGCTTAGGCCTTAGGCCTTCGTGGTGGTTTAAGTATAAAAACAAACAAAGCGCAATCCTGGGATCAGTAATCGGTTGCTTCTTAAGGGTTTCTCGTCTACGCGCCTGTTGAAGTGTCTAGGTAGAGACATGCCTGCTTAACATTTAACTGTCAGTTACATTGTTACCAGTTAACGTAGGTGGTAGACGGTATCTGGCTGTCGAACGTGAAGGTACCACCCGGCGGATGTCTAAGGCGGAATACATGCACACGTGTTCCCTCGCTAGAGTCCGTGCGGTATCCCCCCTTTCCCCTGTAGCCCCAAGGCACCGGTCGGTGCTTAGGCCTTAGGCCTTCGTGGTGGTTTAAGTATAAAAACAAACAAAGCGCAATCCTGGGATCAGTAATCGGTTGCTTCTTAAGGGTTTCTCGTCTACGCGCCTGTTGAAGTGTCTAGGTAGAGAAATGCCTGCTTAACATTTAACTGGCAGTCACATTGTTACCAGTTAACGTAGATGGTAGACGGTCTCTGGCTGTCAAACGTGGAGGTACCACCCGGCGGATGTCTAAGGCGGAATACATGCACACGTGTTCCCTCGTTAGAGTCCGTGGGCTATCCCCCCTTACCTCTGTAGCCCCACGGTACCCATCGTTGCTTAGGCCTTAGGCCTTCGTGGTGGTTTCAGTATAAAAAAAAACAAAGCGCAATCCTGGGATCAGTAATCGGTTGCTTCTTTAGGGTTTCGCGTCTACGCGCCTGTTGAAGTCTCTTGGTAAAGAAATGTCTGCTTAACATTTAACTATCAGTCACATTGTTACCAGTTAACGTAGGTGGTAGACGGTCTCTGGCTGTCGAACGTGGAGGTACCACCCGGCGGATGTCTAAGGCGGAATACATGCACACGTGTTCCCTCGCTAGAGTCCGTGCGGAATCCCCTGTAGCCCCACGGTACCCATCGGTGCTTAGGCCTTAGGCCTTCGTGGTGGTCGCAGTATAAAAAAAAAACAAAGCGCAATCCGGGGATCAGTAATCGGTTGCTTCTTTTGGGTTTCGCGTCTACGCACCCGTTGAAGTCTCTAGGTAGAGAAATGTCTGCTTAACATTTAACTACCAGTCACATTGTTACCAGTTAACGTAGGTGGTAGACGGTCTCTGGCTGTCGAACGTGGAGGTACCACCCGGCGGATGTCTAAGGCGGAATACATGCACACGTGTTCCCTCGTTAGAGTCCGTGCGGTATCCCCCCTTTCCTCTGTAGCCCCACGGTACCCATCGGTGCTTAGGCCTTAGGCCTTCGTGGTGGTTTCAGTATAAAAAAAAACAAAGCGCAATCCTGGGATCAGTAATCGGTTGCTTCTTTAGGGTTTCGCGTCTACGCGCCTGTTGAAGTCTCTTGGTAAAGAAATGTCTGCTTAACATTTAACTATCAGTCACATTATTACCAGTTAACGTAGGTGGTAGACGGTCTCTGGCTGTCGAACGTGGAGGTACCACCCGGCGGATGTCTAAGGCGGAATACATGCACACGTGTTCCCTCGCTAGAGTCCGTGCGGTATCCCCCCTTTCCCCTGTAGCCCCACGGTACCCATCGGTGCTTAGGCATTAGGCCTTCGTGGTGGTTTCAGTATGAAAAAAAAACAAAGCGCATTCCTGGGATCAGTAATCGGTTGCTTCTTTAGGGTTTCGCGTCTACGCGCCTGTTGAAGTCTCTTGGTAAAGAAATGTCTGCTTAACATTTAACTATCAGTCACATTGTTACCAGTTAACGTAGGTGGTAGACGGTCTCTGGCTGTCGAACGTGGAGGTACCACCCGGCGGATGTCTAAGGTGGAATACATGAACACGTGTTCCCTCGCTAGAGTCCGTGCGGAATCCCCTGTAGCCCCACGGTACCCATCGGTGCTTAGGCCTTAGGCCTTCGTGGTGGTCGCAGTATAAAAAAAAACAAAGCGCAATCCTGGGATCAGTAATCGGTTGCTTCTTTTGGGTTTCGCGTCTACGCACCCGTTGAAGTCTCTAGGTAGAGAAATGGCAGCTTAACATTTAACTCACTGGTCAACACTGGTTTTGCCACACGAACTTTTACAGCTAATTTTGTTTTATCAGTCTACCCTCATTATTACATGACAGCTGTCATATGTCTATTAGCCTCATATTTGTTGTGATACGGTAATACTCATAACTAGTACTACGGCAGTAAATTAACAGAAACGCTTAAAAGTAAATCCTTATAAATATATTTGTTGTTGAATTTGAACACTTTTTTGTGATTTATTAACCCTGTGAATATGTCGAGGAAGTGTAATAATGATCCTAACTCTTTTTGTTTTGTCTGCGGAGAACTAACATTCAAAAAACAACGACGAAATTTTACGAATCTTGTGTTGGAGTGTTATCACCAATGTTTTGGTTTTTCTGTCGCCCATCAAGACAAATCCTGGGCCCCTCATGTCTGTTGCATAACGTGTGTGAAAAATTTAACTGACTGGAAGAAAGGTGCACGACCTATGCCGTTTGCTGTACCCATGATATGGACTGAACAGCGAGATCACGTTTCAGATTGCTATTTTTGTCTCACAGACATAAAAGGTATAAATTACAAGAAAAAAACCACAGTTATTTACCCTAACTTATCTTCGGCTATAAGACCAGTCTCTCATTGTAAAAAATTGTCAGAACTAATACCAGTTGCAACTACGTCTATTGAGAACAATTCACAACCGTCCACTTCAGCTGAATGTGTTGACGAGGACGATGACTTTGAGTTAAAAGGAATTGTAAACGAGCCACATTTGATAACTCAAGGAGACCTAAATGATTTGGTTCGGGATTTAAATTTGTCAAAAAAGCAGTCAGAACTATTAAGATCACGTCTAAAAGAATGGAATTTGCTACATCATAATACAAAAGTTAGCTATTTTCAAAACCGTGATCAACACTTCAGAACGTATTTTTCTCAGGATGGAGATTTGGTGTTTTGCAATAACATAAATGAGATTATGAAAACGTTGGACATAGATTTTGATCTCTCTCATTGATTCTTCGAAAGCAAGTCTAAAAGCAGTGTTATTGCATAATGGAAATAAGCTACCGTCTGTACCTCTGGCCCATGCTGCAAATATGAAAGAAACCTATGAAAATATTAAACTTTTACTTGAAAAAATAAATTACAGTACATATTCCTTCAAAATCTGCGGTGATCTTAAAGTTGTTGCACTATTACTTGGACTTCAGCTGGGTTATACAAAGTTTTGCTGCTTTGTATGTGAATGGGATAGCCGAGACAGAACTAATCACTATATAAAAACATGGCCTACGCGTGCATCGTTAGTTCCTGAGCAAAAAAACGTAAAGTATTTACCCCTTGTACAGCCAAATAGTGTGCTTCTACCACCATTGCATATCAAATTAGGATTAATAAAAAATTTTGTGAAGGCAATGGATCGCAATGGGAGTGGATTTTTGTATCTAAAAGAGGGTATTTTTGTTGGCCCTCAAATTAGGGAGTTAATAAAAGATTCAAGATTTGAAGAAAAATTAATCGATTTAGAAACATCTGCATGGAAGGCTTTTAAAAATGTTGTTTCAAATTTTTTGGGTAACCACAAGAGTGAAAGCTACAGAGAGTTGGTTAGCGAGCTATTGTTGTCATATCAAGCATTGGGTTGCAACATGTCACTTAAGATCCATTTTTTAGACTCGCACCTGGATTTTTTTCCTGACAATTTAGGGGCTGTCAGCGACGAGCACGGTGAGAGGTTCCATCAGGATATTTCTAATATGGAAAAGGGGTGCCAGGGCAAATGGAGCCCAAATATGTTAGCAGATTACTGCTGGACAATTAAAAGGGACCAACCAGAAGCTAAATATTCAAGAAAATCTTAGATTATTAAGTCATTTATAGAAAAAATAACTTTTGATTTACAAGATCCGTGTTTTTTCTTAATATTTTAAATTACTCAATAGAATAAAATCCTTGTCTAGCAATTTTTTTTAACTGTTTATTTTTTCTTACAATTACCAATTAAAGTAAAAAATATCAAAAAAGTCCGTGTGGCACGACAAAGTTAAAATTTTGTTGACCAGTGCTATCAGTCACATTGTTACCAGTTAACGTAGGTGGTAGACGGTATCTGGCTGTCGAACGTGGAGGTACCACCCGGCGGATCTCTAAGCCTGAATGCATGCACACGTGTTTCCTCGCTAGAGTCCGTGTGGTATCCCCCGTGTCCCATGTAGCCCCACGGTACCCATCGGTGCTTAGGCCTTGGACCTTCATGGTGGTTCAAGTATAAAAAAAAACAAAGCGCAAGCCTGGGATCAGTAATCGGTTGCTTCTTTAGGGTTTCGCGTCTACGCGCCTGTTGAAGCCTCTAGGTAAAGAAATGGCAGCTTAACATTTAACTATCAGTCACATTATTACCAGTTAACGTAGGTGGTAGACGGTCTCTGGCTGTCGAACGTGGAGGTACCACCCGGCGGATGTCTAAGGCGGAATACATGCACACGTGTTCCCTCGCTAGAGTCCGTGCGGTATCCCCCCTTTCCCGTGTAGCCCCACGGTACCCATCGGTGCTTAGGCCTTTGACCTTCATGGTGTTTCAAGTATAAAAAAAAACAAAACGCAAGCCTGGGATAAGAAATTGGTTGATTCGTTAGTGTTTCTCGTCTACGCTCCTATTGAAGTCTCTGGGTGGAGAAATCATAACTTTACATTTAACTGAGAAACTCAACTGTCAGTCAGATTGTTACCAGTTCTACCGATTCTAGCCTTATTCTCCAGAACTACCGATTTTAGTACGAAACGGTAGTAAGATATATGAATTATCTTAAATGGGGGAAAGTTAACTAACAAGATTCCGGTTGGAACATTTTCGTTTTAATCTTTTCCTGTACTTATTTATAGTGAGATTTCACATTAACTTTTTCTCCTTTACAAGATGAGAAAATTAAAACTCCAATATGAGGTTTCGTCTCTTGTCCTCCAGAATCAGTAGTTGGTTGCTTCTTTCGGGTTTCTCGTCTAAGCGCCTGTTGAAGTCTCTAGGTAACGATATGGCAGCTTAACCTTCAACTGTCAGTCAAAGTGTTATCAGTTACCGTAGGTGGTAGATGGTAAATCGCTGTCGAACGTGGAGGTACCACCCGGCGGATCTCTAAGGCGGAATGCTTGCTCACGTATGTTCCCTCGTTAGAGTCCGTGTGGCGTCTTCCCCTTTCCCCTGCATCCTCCTGTAGCCCCACGGTACCCATCCGTGTTCAGGTCTTAGGCCTTCGTGGTGGTTAAAGTATAAAAAAAAGCGCAAGCCTAGAATCAGTAGTTAGTTGCTTCTTTAGGGTTTCTCGTCTATGCGTCGATTGAGGTCTGGGTAGAGAAATCACAGCTTAGCAGTTAACTGAGAAACTTGACTATCAGTCAGACTGTTACCAGTTCTAACGATCTTAGCCCTAAAGATTTTAATACGAAGCATTTATCTTATTGGAATCTTGGAAACATCTTAGTTATTTCAAAAAAGCAAAATTTCCTAGGTAGGCCTTAGAATTATCAGATAGTCATTTGTGCTCTGTTTCAATTCTGTCTAATTGCTTGCAAAGCTTCTTCAAACTTCACACCCAACCACACTCTACGTCATTACTTGATAGACAGGCAAGAAAGGAGTATGTTCGCCAAATCAACTGATTACGATTACGTATCAATTGACTCGTCGTGAAACAAAAAGCCTTATAGACAATGGAATTCCGAGGAACAGCATTTAGATGGCGTATCCATAATTCGAAATCTAGTTCGGAGACTTTCATAGTAGTGGTGTGCTTATTTTTACAGCTTCCTCAATGACCTTGATAGCGTTAGAAAATCTAGCAATAAGCACAGATAGGACGTTTCTTTTTAAATATGCAAAAGAGACCTTAGATAGTTATGTCTTACCTGGCACTTCGCAACCGCATCCACCGTAGCCGTCATTGCAATAACACTGGCTGTCCAAACAAGCGCCATTTTGACAGACAGTGGTATTGCCTTTCTGGCAATCATCTGAAACAAAAAATAAAGTATGAGTACTATAATTCTTCATGGACAGTCTGTGAGATGCCAGTCCAGATACTTGTGAGTTATTTGTTCATTCATACAAAATTGCCCAACATACTAATTAAATTGGTAACTTAACCTAGAGTGTGTATTCAAGCTCACATAAAACAAACATTGAGTTTTAATTGTAGTAGTACCAGAATTCGACAAAATTAATGACAGAAATGTCCGCTATGGAATTATACTTTGCATATAGAATATAGCGGTGAATAAAGTGATACGTTGGTACGGGAGATATTGAAGTAGAAAGTTAGAGTCCTTTTCAAATTTGAAAGTATATATCATAAGTAGGGTTCAACCCAGTGTTCCAGAACCGAACAATGCGAAATCGGTAGACAGTGTCGTTGACATTCCATAGATTAAATGAAAAATGATATTGCGCTTACATACACAACACAGTTTTTTTTAGAGCATCTGTCCCTGTAAAAAAGTAGATTAGATAATGAAGTGAGCGACATAAGAACGATTGAGTACGGAGTACCGCAAGGCACCATTCTAGGGCCTATACTGTTTAGTATTTACATCAATGAGATGTTTTCGGTCCAATGTAGTGGAGACATCTTTGGATTTGCAGATGAAACCGCTATATTTTACAAAGCAGACACTTAGCAAAATCTCGAATCCACCGTAGAGACTGACCTACCAAATATAATGAGATGGTTCCAGCACATGATATTAACAGTAAACTGGGAAAAAACATGTTATATCCCCTTTACAAGCAATAAATCTACGAAGCCATCGTTTAGTGATATAAGTATAAGTGGGAAACAACATTCAATGAAGCCAGAAAGAAGTGCTAGGTACCTTGGTGTGATTATAGATGAACATCTGAGGTGGGATAAAGACTTCATCTGTAAAAAGTTGCGTACGGTTCTCTCAAAACTCCGATGCATGAAAAAAATATTGACAACCTACCAAATGGATCTCCAAAGGGATCAAAACATAAATGTTCGTCAGCGCAGATTTACCCGTATGATTCTGCGTGAGTTTGATAGAGATCCGACCACAAGTGTTAGGAGAGTTTCTGGTGCCTTGGGAATTTCAGCAAGCCATGTTCACCGTGTTCTTAGAAATGACCATAGACGTCCTTAACATTTGCAACCTGTGCAAGGACTACAGCCAGGGGACGGAGAACGAAGAATCACATTTTGTCAGTGGATTGTTGATAGAACTGATAATAATAGGGAGTTTTTAAGTAACGTTTTATGGACCGATGAGTCATGCTTCACTAGACGTGGAGTGGTCAATTTTCATAATCAACATATTTGGTCGCATGAAAATCCGCATGCAGTTCGGGAAAGGAATTTTTAGCATGAATTTAGTGTGAACGTGTGGATTGGTATCTACCGTAATCGACTATTTGGGCCCTACCTTTTGCCTGCAAGGTTAAATGCTGCGACCTTCTTGGAATTCTTAAAGGCTGAACATGCAAATATGTGGGATGATGTTATGTTAGATTTAAGAAGATTGGCCTGGTTTCAGCTTGATGGTTGTCCAGCTCATTATTCGAGAATAGTTAGAAACTGGCTGGACAAAATTATCCAGAAAGATGGATCGGCCGTGGAGGACCAGTCGCCTGGCCTCCACGATCCCCTGACCTAAATCCATTAGATTTCTTTGTGTGGGGATTGCTAAAAGAAAAAGTTTACCAGACTCCCGTCACCACAAGAGATATGCTAATAGACAGAATCAGGAATGCATGTGATGAAATAAGGCCTTATTTGAATAATGCTATACCACGTTCGATCATTCGGAGATGTGAATTGTGTATTGAACAATTGGGTTTACATTTCGAGCAACTACTTTAGATTTTGTATGTTTGTCCTAACTATCCAATAGCATTTTAGTTGTAAATAATTAATTTAATTTGTTAAAAATAATATTGAAAAATTAAACAAATTAATATTCTGTTTTTTTGTGTTTATTTGGAGTTAGGAATTATTGCTGTGTTTAAAACACAATCTAAACGATCATCTTAATTACTTGTAATGCCCGAAATCGGAAATGTAAAAAAATATTATTTTCCCATAAATAATTAAAAATGCATCGAACCTTAAAAATCGAAATATCTCAAAAACGGCTAACTATAACGAAAACTCACAGGAGAGCTTTTTTATGCAGAAAAGTGCGAAGTATCAGTTTTTTTATTCATAAAGCAAAAAATTGTACTAAGAAAATTTTTTCGGTCATTTTAATACACTACAGGTACAGTAGAGAGCGCCCTCTAGCGGCTACAGTAAAAAAAACTATGCCCATGGTTCGTTTTGGCGTACCAAAAAACCCTTGTATACCAATTTTGACTGTTATACATCAAATATGGTTCGAAATATTTAAAAAAAAACTATTTTAGAAAGTAAATTTAAACACCCTGTATTTCGGAAGCCACGCATTTTTCGACCCATGTTTATATAGACTTTATGCATTAATTTTAAAAGTTCTATCGAATCTTAGAGTTATGCAATAATAAACTGAAGCACCCTGTATATGTATGTGAGATTACAATGTGCTTTTAGTATAGATTTATAGATATACGGTTTCTTTCTATGCCGAAACAAGTGTTATTTTACACTTATCGGCTCATGCTTTATTCATTCATTTTGTTTTTATATCAACTATTTTTTCTGAATAAAGCCTATTGAATTGAAATTGAATTGAATACATATTTCGTTTTCGAATTTTTTTCGATTACAATACTTCCTCCAGTACATCATTTGGTCTGTTCATAGCAAAGCTCTGCATAATCAAGATATTCCAACCAATTACAACATTTCCATGGCCCCAAGAGCTTAGCGCCGACGATACGAAGAAACCTCCGCACCAGCAATTTGTTAATTGAAAACAAATTAAAATTTATGCTAGTCGGAAGGCCGTTCTGGCTGAATCGTGAGCCATTAAGTCCGCCGTGGCGAACTGGCGTGGGTCAACAAGGTCGAAACGTCTTGCGACCGGAAAAACTTCGGAAACAAAAGCCGAGCGCACGTATGGACTCCAGCACGGAGGCCCCGGGACGACGTTGTACGACTGGGATTGCGAGATACATTAAATTAGGAGATCGCAACAGGGACGAACTCTATCTCGGAATCTTCTTTGGAGAAAATTACAAACCAGCAATACCTGATTTGTGGGTTAATGTAGTAGTAGTAAACATCTATTTACTCCATTATACATATCGTCGCCTTTCTCACGAAGTGTTCTAACTGACAAAATAGCAACCATTGAGATAACCCGCATATAGGTGTATTATTTCATGCCGGTTAATCTGACTTAGAGGCATAACTATATATCTGTTAGTATAGGTAACAAATCATTAACTCCTGGGTGTCTTATCTGTCAAGGTAAATATATAATTCCCACGAAGAGACCTAAATGAGGATAGGTCTCATAGTATGCTATAATCGTTGCTAGTATACGCACCTCGGTGGCCGAATCATGGCTAAAGTGAAGGGAGACTCTGCCCACAGTGCAATTCATACTGCGGTAAAGGGAGCTGGAGATCTTTTTGAAGTCTCACAATTCTATCCGGTTTTTCGATTGGCCAGAAGACGTCAACCTTATTTAGTAATCCCAATGAATATTTTCACTTCACGGAACTTTCAAAAGATTTAAGAAAGTTGTCCACAAGGCGAACTGAGAAAGGGCAAAATATTAAATGGACGGGTATTATGGACTTTATGGTAAGAAAAGACATGCCCACCAAAATATCTTTCATGTCTAGACACCACGATACTAGTTATGACAGTATTGAGTTAAAAAGACCGTTGAGAAATAGTAATAATATAAATAATATTAAACTACTCGTACAACAACTTAATAAGGAACCAGCAAAAATAACAAAATAGAAATACTCCGACTAAATTTCCTTATGTGAAAATCCAACACCCGTCGTATGCTTACCAGAATTCCAACACTTTTTTAGAAATTTGCCCCATGAAACGGAATGAAATAAGTATTAAAACTATTGCCTTTGTTTTTTTGTGTATTATAACACATCAAAATTAGCTGGTAATATGTCAAAAGATAGTGTTTAAGTTAGTTGTTTTTCTTTTAGTTTTTATTTCAATAAAAATTGCTTTGACGTTTCGAGTTGTTTTCTTCATCTTATCACCTAATATTTGTGTCATAATCTACATCAATTAAGGGCTTGGTCACTCTGAGAAATGTTGTAGGAGGTAGCCAAAATTCAAAAGTCGATCTGAACTTATTTATAAAAATTCTGCTGTCAGCAGACCAACGATTACTTAAAAAATTATCAATCAACACATTTTTTGAGATAATCGCCCCTTTGGCTGTAAATATGATTCTTTGCTTATAAGTAAATGAAGTAAATTCTGTATATCTGTAATAATAAGAACTTTAATTAAAATATATTTTAGCCCTATGTGACAAAAAGCTTCTGAAAATTGTCACGAAGTGACCTACGTGCGTTTTCCATTTTGTTCAAAAATAACTTGATAAGCTAGCGTAAATATTGAAACAGCATATGATCGACAATGAATATGGGTTGATGCACTGACATGTTCAATTCCGAAATATCTAAACTTTACATACAATGCTCATTCAACAATACCCTTGCTCTCCTGTAAAACTTACTAAACGTTGGTTAGGACACTTCGTGAGAAAGCCGACGATATGAGTATTTCTCAGCAAATTTTGATATTCATGTCCTGAGCCATTGATGCTTTGGATTGCATGGATTAATCATCAATTTAACATTTTTATTATATCAGTAAGTATGAGGGATGCCTTTTGAGTTTTGCATATGGCAATAAAACGACACGGTAGGTAGTTTTAAATGACTTTATTGTTTTTCGAAGTATTCTCCACGAAGATTAATACACATCTGCATGCGCTCGAACCAATGTTCAAAGCACTTATTCCACTCGTTTGCTGGCAGATCCAAAACGGCGGTTTTGAATGCGTCAACTGCTTCTTCTGGTGTCTGGAATCTTTGACCACGCAGTCTGTTGACTATACGGAGGATGGTCCAATAATTCCACGTTTTCTTCCGTTAAATACCGCCTTGTTTTTTGGGCTGTGTGCGAGCTTGGATTGTCTTGGTGGAGGATGACTCTTCTTTCGGGGTTGATTTTTCGAAGCTCGGTGATGACTTTTGGCAAACAAATGGTGGTATACCAATCCGCAGAAACAGTTCTTTGATCATTAAGAGGTATTGTTGCAATATGATCCGCTTTTGATAGAAATGTCGCGACCATCTTTTTCGGAACACTTCGAGAACGGATGACTTTTGTTGGCTTTTCTTCACCTTGGAAGACCCAAACAGCCGACTGTCGTTTATTTTCTGATTCATTACAGTAAATCCATGATTCATCACCACTAACAATATGGCTGCTTTCTGCTCTTCAGTCAACAGGTGGGGTATCCACCTAGAAACTAATTTTCTTACTCCTAGTTCTTCATGTACATTTTTTTTTAATTGACGTCTTTGAGATCTTCAAGGACGCCTCAATCTCGCGATATGTCACATGTCTATCTTCAATGATGAGTTTGCGCACAGCATCGACGTTTTCCTGGGTGACTGCCGCTTTTGGTGCACCCACCCTGGGATCGTCGTTAAGACTCACCCATCCACGTTTGAATTCTCGATACCAACGGGAAATTGTCGACTGATGTCGCGCTTCGTTGCCGAAAACAGACAGTAACTCAGCAAGGCATTCTTGTTGCGATAAATGTCTCTGAAAGTTGTAATAAATTATGGCCCGAAAATGTTCTCGGTTGAGTTCCATTTTCCTAATGACTTGGTGACACTTAAAAATTCACTGTAGTGCGAGCACTGCACGTATTGTTATGAAACTTTGAATTTAAGTTTACTAAAGAGTAAGGTTAAGATTCAGTACTGACGTTCGATCCGCGCGGCCTACTATGTTTCTATATGCAAAACTTAAAAGGCATCCCTCGTAGTTGTCCATTTGCTTCTACCCTTCTCTATATAATCTAGTTTTACTTTATTTGTACTATTTTCTATAATGTTTTTACTTTGCTTGTTAGTATGTTTGTGGTTTCATCTATGGTATTTGATAAATAAACCTCATTCTACGATTCCTTTTTAGCATTGGCTATTAATTTTGTGCTACAAAATAAAATACTTAAATTTTGTGTTATTTGCATTTTGCCAGTACCAGTAATCTCACTTTCATAACCTAAAGGAGTATAGGTAAAATTACATAATCTTTTTTATGAAGCGGTCCTGAATGCAGGTTTCACTAACAAATTGTGTTGTTTTATTTATATAACATGAATAACCACTACTGGATATAATATACTAAGTGACATATAAATCCGAACACCCAGTTTAAATGGTTTTATTTTAATAAAAGTTGATGAATGTATTTATCTTACTGTAAATAACAAGTGAAAAAATTTTCAGCCTTATCAGTTGGACATTCCGGTTTTTATACTGCTTTTTTTTAATTCACTAACGCTCTAAAAATGAATCTTTCAGCCGCAGTAAAGAATCAACGTTGGCGGATTTTGGTTCTTGACATCCTTTACGATCGGTTACGATGCTTAGAGTACGGAGACCTGTACGATTTCGTCAACTTAGTGAGTTTGATAGGGGCCGTATAGAATTCGGAAAGCTGGACTTTCTTTTCGGGCAATTGCAGTTGGAGTGCAAAGAAGTGCAGACACTGTGGTTAGGTGTTGTCAGGCATGGTTTCGAGAAGGCCGTACGCAAAGAGCAAGGGACACTGGACGCCGCCGTAGAACAACAGACCGTGAAGATCGCCGCCTAAGATTATTGGCCTTACGGGACCGTTTCTCCAGTGCCAGGTCCATTGCAAATGAATGGTTTGCAGGACATGGAAGATCTATTGGCATGCGAAGTGTTTACCGACGAATGAGAAGTTTTGGCTTGTTTTCATACCGGCCACACTGGGTCGTCCCTTTAACTCGAGAACACCGACGTATCGCCTTGAGTGGTGCAGACAACGGTCACTCTGGGATCAGGAATGGAACAGTATTGTCTTTAGTGACGAGTCTCGATTTTGTTTAGGCATGCACGATGGTCGTGCCAGGGTTAGAAGGCGACGTGGTGAAAGGAGGAATCCACAGTTTTTTGTTGAAAGACATGTTCCTCACACTGTTGGAGTTATGGTTTGGGGTGCTATAGCTTATGGTTCCAGGTCACCTTTAATCTTCATCAGAGGTAACATCAACGCGCAGCGTTATATCCACGAAGTTCTAGAACCCCATCTTTTACCCTATCTTGACACCCTGGCAGATCCAACTTTCCAACAAGATAATGCCCGACCACATGTTGCAAGAGTCACAATAGTCTTCTTTCAACATAATGTGTCACATTGTTACCATGGCCACCAAGATCTCCCGACTTATCCCCAATTGAGCACGTGTGGGATATGATGGATAGGAGATTGCTCAATTTGCAACGTCCTCCTCAGACTCTAGAAGCACTTCGAGAGGAGTTGGTGGTTGCCTGGAATGAGATACCACAGGAGGACATTGACCACCTGATCAGAAGCATGCCTAGGCGCGTTGGAGAATGCGTAGCACATCAGGGTGCATCCACACATTATTAAAGGTCAAAGGGCTTTAAACCAGTACAATCATTTTGAAATTTTTATCATTTACTTATTATGCTTCATTAAGTACTTATACAAAATTTTATTAAAATAAAACCATTCAAACTGGGTGTTCGGATTTATATGTCACTTAGTATATTTAAGTATTCTTTCGCCGTTGCAGATCCAAAATATGTGTGTAAATGTCATCTATAAAAATATGATAATTAATTTGCAAGTTTTCGTTAGTATTTAAAAAGTTGTCTATGTTTCTTATATACGTAGATGCATGAGGATCTAAAGATGGTTAGATAATGAGATATTCCTTGCCCATCATGACAAAATGCATCATACACAATTGGAGACAGAAAAATAGAATCCTGTTTGAAGAAAATTGCGAAACAACAATACCTGAGTTGTGCGTTAAGGTGGAGAGAGACGTTTGAAAAAGCATAAACTACGTTTTAGTGGACTTTGCGATTGAAATTACAGTTTCCCGAACGGGTGGCAATACATTTATCTTTTGTTATTTTTATGCCAGATCAAGTCTGAATTCCTGCATGCGGAGTGTAGTCATGGGCAAAGCTGTGAATCGGACTGATAGATAGACCGATCCCTGGGGAACTATGACCGAATGCTTAATTGCTAACACTCAAATAGACAATCTTTTTGAAACTATCGCGACCTCAAAATAAACCCGCGTTTCTCTGGTTGTACCAGCTAGTCCGACACTGTATGGGAAAAATCGCAAGGCACGATGTCTGTTGGAACGTGAATGTAAAAGGGGCTTAGACCTTCCAATAGTTCCAATCGTGTGGTTTAGCAGAAGGGCGAGAAGGAATGCAAAAATTGCAGTCTGTATACTGAAACGTACAAAAATTGTTTCGTTATGTGCTTGTTTCTTCGCAAATCGTCAAATCCACCACGCAATAAACATTATTTTGATCGATTTTGGAACATAATAGAAACCACATACGTATATAAACAATGGCGCTCAGACGTGAGCAGGTGATAAGTGGATTATTTTCTTCATTTGGGTACGAAAGCGTAGTTGCTTCTCATCTTAGTTTGTAATAGCCTATCTTTAAGGAACTGAATGTGAGAAAATGTCTATTTGTTCGAGAATACGATTGGGTTGAAAGAATGCAACACATAGACTGTGTACGGAAAACGTCACCTTGGGTTATAGAATTGCTTTTTTACATTTTGTACTGCTAAAGCGTTTTAGAGAACAATACGTGAAAGATACAAAATATTACGATCCCAGAGTGGGTATCTGCAGTTATATGGACGGAGAAAAGGGCGTTCAGTATTTGGGCATTTGAATTTCGATCATCGAATGGCCAGAAACGAGTATTTTAAATTATTCTTTCACATAAAAATTGTTGAACTTCTTGAACATATCATTTCACCAGCTTAATCAATTGAAAATAAGAAATGTTGCTAAAATACTAGCCAAAATAGCTGTATGTAAAATCTACAACCAACTTGCTCTTGAGGTTAAACATTACTAGCCCCTATAATAATAACAGTAATAATAATATATTTATTGCCCAACAGATACATCCATTTAAAGAACAATGTAATTGAATACTATTTGACCTTACAGTATTCTTAACTACAATCATAGCGCGCCCAGTTTCTGAAAAAAAATATGAAAGAAAAAATGAATAATAGTAGTCGCTGAATACAGCTAATATATCTTTGACTTTATCATGATGAATCTCACAATTATCAGCTATGGTGTCAAAGCTGGAGCACATAAAGTCCACGGGTGACTTAATCATAACATTAGAATTTGGTGTTTTTAAGTAAAAAGCGAGAAATCTTCGCGAAATGCAGGACGGTACATGAAAATCAATTTTAGCTAATAAAGCTACGAGTTTGTATAGGAATTTTAAACTATTACAAACTCTTCTCAGCTCAAGAGGATGCGTTTCAAATCTAAGCAACATCGCTGGTTGGGGAGTCCCACGATTGGGGTAAACACCATCTAATTTGAAAGTCCAGTATGGTCCAAAACGGACGCAGGAAAGTAAACGCATATTAAAACAAGAAAGAATGATATTCAAATCAAGTTGGGTACTTTATTTTGAAGGTTCATTTATACCATTTATGTACGAAAAATAATATCGCTCAAATTTTCAATGACATTTTGCAACATGGTCGGTTCTATGGCATTTATCTCGGCAATGATGTTGTTTTCGAGTTCTTGGAGGGTGGCTGGTTTGTTGACGTAGACTTTGCTTTTCAAATATCCCCATAAAAAGAAGTCCAAGGGAGTCAAATCGCACGTTTTTTTTGGCCATGGCACATTTCCTCTGCGCGAAATCACGCGATCACCGAAGAAGGACTGCAATCGATGGATATTGACGTTGTTTGTGTGACATGTTGCACCGTCTTGTTGGAAATAAACATCGTCCATATCCATTCCTTCAAGTTGCGGCAAAAAATAGTCCTCTATCATCACGTGATATCGCTCAGAATTGACGGTAACGGCGTCCCCGGCCGCATTTTCGAAAAAGTAAGGTCCGATGATGCCTTTTGACCACAATGCACACCACACAGTCACTTTTTGAGGATGCATCGGCTGCTCTTGATACTCACGAGGATTTTCGTTCGCCCAGATGCGGCAGTTTTGCTTGTTTACCGTCCCATTCAAAGTGAAATGCGCTTTGTCGCTGAACATGATTTTTGATGAAAAATTGGCATCAATTTGGCGGTGTTCAAGGAGCCAATCTGAGAACGTTCGGCGCGAAAAATGGTCGGCCCGACGCAGCTCTTGCGTCAATTGGATCTTGTAGGCGTGTACATCCAAATCCTTGTGGAGAATGCGGAGCAAACTGGTTCTCGAAATGCCCAATTCTTGGGATCGACGCGTTGTTGATTGTTTCGGATCGTCTCTCACACTCTCCTTCACAACAGCAATATTTTCCGGTGTGCGAACGCTCCTTGGCCGGCCAGAGCCAGGCAGATTTTCCACAGAATCTGTTGCCTCGAATTTACGCACCAGACGACCAATGGTTGTTTCGTTTGGGCGGTTGTTGCGACCGAAATGTTCACGAAGCGCGCGAAACGTGCTTTTTATTTTTGCACCATTTTTGTAGAGCTCTTGAATAACTTCAATCGATTACGACTCCATAGCGATCAATGGTAAACATTCAAATAACAAAACGACATGTCGGTGACAGAAAACAGAGATGGCGTCTATGTCAAATTGACGTTTACTTTCCTGTGTCCCTATTGGATAACCCATTTAAGAAATCTCCTCTTTACACTTTCAATTTCATTAGTATAGATTTGGTAATATGGATGCCATACACTAGATGCATATTCCAGCTTAAAACGCACCAAGGTGCAGTATAAAGCCTTCAGTGCCGTTTCACTATCAAACGATTTACAGTTTCTTATCAAAAAACCAAGACTTCTTATAGCGGATTGTACTAATATGACCTGTAAATTCTAATTTAACATCAAACAATACTAAAACAAAAGTTACAATGCTAATGCATTACAGTTGTATGTACACGATGCTAGCGGAAAAAGTCTCTACAGCAGCACTACTATTTACAACTCATACATTAGTAAAACATCACCTGTACTCAAAACAGAAATTTATGATTCAAAAAAAACTGTTTTTGACACAATCGGTGGCATTTCCTCTACTATAGTCAACGCCAAACAAAGTGGCGTGCACGTCATCACGATAAAAATTCCCCGACCTAATGCCTAGGTTTCTATCACAAACAATTGCTCTATTGCAGTTTCATATTAATGTGATATATAAATTGTAAAATGGTCATTACTCTCTTATTATGGTTAATAGTCATATAAACATTGTTATTAAAATATCACATAAGTTGCTTTCTGATAAATTTAGACGCATTATGCGAAATAAAATGTTTTGCAAACGCTCCAATCACTTATCGACATGTAAACGCACTAAACCGATTTCGCAGCGTCACCTTGAAACTTATTTAAACTGGGAACTGACATTTGTATTAATTTTGACACTGAATCAATTTGTGGCATTTCAAATCTTTATAAATCCTTTGGCCCCGCATACTGTATATCAACAACTGTTTGTTTCAAAACAAAATTATTCATTTTACGAGTAGATAAAGGCAATTTTGGTATATAAAGATGCCCAAACAGTTAAATAGTCGGTGTAAGGAACTCGTGGCCTCGTTAATGCACTACTTTGAGCAAGAAAGGGACAACAACGGGCCTTTGTTGCCTTTAAATGCTGTTCAATTGGTAGGTTACTAATAATTATATGTAATATATATATATTAATAATAGTGAAATTTTATTTCATTTTTTGTAGCGTGTTGCTGCTGCTTTAAAAATTAGTTTAAGGACAGTTAGTCGTATTTCCGAGGGTGTGAAAAGTGATGCAAATTTAGAATCGCCCAAGAAAAAGCGGAGTTATATTAAACGTGTAACCAACACAGCGACATTGGATACAAGTGCCATTCGAGAAGTGATCTATAATATGTATCACAAAAGTAAGATCTTATTATAATAACTTATCAGAAATTTGCATTAATTTGTTAACTAAATTATAATGACATATTACACATGGTTTCAGAAGAACAAGTTACGATACAAACTTTATGGTCTCGATTAAGAGATAGGGCATTATTTGATGGTAGTGCCACGTCTTTAAGGCGGTTGCTTAGAGATCTTGGATTTAAGTGGCTTAAGGACAATCCGCGACGAGGGCTCATGGAACTACCAAGTATAGCTTTGAAAAGGGTGGAATTTCTAAGGCAATACAATCAAGCCAAGGTTGAGGCCTTATACCAGTTTGTCTTCCTCGATGAAACTTGGATATTTCAAAATGGGACCATAGGTCGCTCTTGGCAAAATGGAAACCAAAAAAGCGTGAAAGCTATTAAAACAGATGGTAAAAGGTATGTACTTTTACACAATTTGCACTATAAAATTTAAAACTAATATATTTTAGATACATTATATTACATGCTGGAAATGAAAATGGGTTTATTGAGGGTAGTGAAGCGATATTTTCTTCGAAAACAAAATTGAGCGATTACCATGGAGATGAACCAGGACAATTTTTTGAAATGGTTTCAACATCAGTTATTAGAAAAATTGGAGAGTCCATCTATGATTATACTGAATAACGCCCCTTATCACAGCATGATATTGAACAAAGTGCCCAACAATGCATGGACAAAAAAAATATCCAAGACTGGTTGACAAATCAAAACATACCATTTTTAAACACAATGTTTAAAACAGAGCTATTGAGTATTGTTGCTCGGTACATAATGCTTCTTAATTATATATATTTTGGTCGACAGTTTATATTTCTTTTGTTTATTCCTATTCTTAAAATAACTGCTTTTTTAGAAACAAACCACCTAAAATATACGTGATTGATGAATTGGCGGAACAACATGGGCACAAAGTTCTTCGTCTGCCTCCTTACCATTGTATATTTAACCCTATTGAGTTAATTTGGGGCATAGCAAAAGGTTACTATAACAGACATATTGGTAGAGATGGTAACAGTGAAAAAGACTGTTTGGATATGTGGAACGAGGCTCTACAAACGGTTACCCCAGACATGTGGAAAAATAGTGTTCGACATACTGAGCAAGAAATTTTTAAATGGTATGAAAGAGAACGAATTTTTGATCGACCAGACATCGAACCTTTAATAATCAACTTTGAGAGTGATGAAGATTCAGATTCAGACAGCGCTGAAGAAAGAAACTCCGACTAACTTTATTGTACAGAAAAAGCTTACACCAGTAGCTTACCTAATTTTAGAATGCATTTTTCTGTATGAATTCTGTAAAATAAATACCATGCATAAAATTTGGATGACCCCATTTGGATTTTTATTCAGTACCTTTAAGCTATCAATTAAATATGGTAGTTTCATAGTGTCATCTGATCAATAATTGTCATACTTAATGATTATGCAAGTACAGATCTATAATTTTATTATACTATTATTTTTGTTCTCATTTGAGGTTAATATTGCTTATCAACCTAGATATGTAAATAATAAATTTTATTATTTTACAAAAAGTTTGGCAACAATGTAAATTTTTCAACACACCCACCTTGATGACGTGCACGCCACTTTGTTTGGCGTTGACTATATATACATTTTTTAGGCAAAATCAATTTGTTTTTTGTGGTTTTTCTAAATCAGTGTCTTGCTTTACTTGTATCTGTCACATCATTTTTTTTCACGAATCAAATTCTTTGATTCAGACCTTCTAAGTCTTCTCTAAATTGAATCTGACACAGTTTCAGTAGTTATATATTCTGCTTTTATACAAAATTTCTCTTTAAATCCTAATACCGTTGACGCTCTTCTTATTCTTCAAACTCTTATTCCTCTTAGCTTCATCAAGATCCATTCCAACTATAAGTTTAGCAATAGACCTCCTGAGCACTGACTTATCAACATCCATTCTTTCTTCAGACATATCACCATCATCTTTATTCGTGAGAAATTTTTCATTTATAGTTCCTCGATTATTTGATGATTTTGCATTCATCTCTTTTTGGTTTTTTTTTGGGCACATTCATTTGCTGCAACTATCGAAACTGTATCAGATTCACTAGAGCCAAGACTTAGAAGATCTGAATGTGGTTGCTGAAATGAATGATGTGACGAATGCTAGTCAAGTTTCGGTTGAAGAAAAGCAAAAAAAAAAATTATTTTGACTAAAACATGTATACCAATGAGTAGAGGAAATGCCACTGATTGTATCAAAAACCAGAGAGACAGTGCTGGATTTGTTGCCTTCCTTCCAGTTGAGTTGCATCGTCATATCTTCATGTTTTTTGATTTTGCACTTTATTGGTTATTATAATATTCCAGCATACTTAATCTCCTGGTTTATATACTAAGTGACATATAAATCCGAACGCCCAGTTTAAATGGTTTTATTTTAATAAAAGTTGGTGAATGTATTTATCTTACTGTAAATAACAAGTGAAAAAATTTTCAACCTTATCAGTTGGACATTCCGGTTTTTATATTGCTTTTTTTAATTCACTAACGCTCTAAAAATGAATATTTCAGCCGCAGTAAAGAATCAACGTTGGCGGATTTTGGTTCTTGACATCCTTTACGATCGGTTACGATGCCTAGAGTACGGAGACCTGTACGATTTCGTCAACTTAGTGAGTTTGATAGGGGCCGTATAGTGGGACTTCGGGAAGCTGGACTTTCTTTTCGGGCAATTGCAGTTAGAGTGCAAAGAAGTGTAGACACTGTGGTTAGGTGTTGTCAGGCATGGCTTCGAGAAGGCTGTACGCAAAGAGCAAGGGGCACTAGACGCCGCCGTAGAACAACAGACCGTGGAGATCGCCGCCTAAGATTATTGGCCTTAAGGGACCGTTTCTCCACATTGCAAATGAATGGTTTGCAGAACACGGAAGACCTATTGGCATGCGAAGTGTTTACCGATGAATGAGAAGTTTTGGCTTGTTTTCATACCGGCCACACTGGGTCCTCCCTTTAACTCGAGAACACCAACGTAATCGCCTTGAGTGGTGCAGACAACGGTCATTCTGGGATCAGGAATGGAACAGTATTGTCTTTAGTGACGAGTCTCGATTTTGTTTAGGTATGCACGATGGTCGTTCCAGGGTTAGAAGGCGACGTGGTGAAAGGAGGAATCCACAGTTTTTTGTTGAAAGACATGTTCATCACACTGTTGGAGTTATGGTTTAGAGTGCTATAGCTTATGGTTCCAGGTCACCTTTAATATTCATCAGAGGTAACATGAACGCGCAGCGTTATATCCACGAAGTTCTAGAACCCCATCTTTTACCCTATCTTGACACCCTGGCAGATCCAACTTTCCAACAAGATAATGCCCGACCACATGTTGCAAGAGTCACAATAGACTTCTTTTAACATAATGATGTCACATTGTTACCATGGCCACCAAGATCTCCCGATTTATCCCCAATTGAGCACGTGTGGGATATGATGGGTAGGAGATTGCTCAATTTGCAACGTCCTCCTCAGACTCTAGAAGCACTTCGAGAGGAGTTGGTGGTTGTCTGGAATGAGATACCACAGAAGGACATCGACCACCTGATCAGAAGCATGCCTAGGCGCGTTGGAGAATGCGTAGCACATCAGGGTGCATCCACACATTATTAAAGGTTAAAGGGCTTTAAAGCAGTGCAATCATTTTGAAATTTTTATCATTTACTTATTATGCTTCATTAAGTACTTATACAAAATTTTATCAAAATAAAACCATTTAAACTGGGTGTTCGGATTTATATGTCACTTAGTATATATCTAAGTTTTATCTTAAGAGACTAGTGTTTGTCTGTATAAATTTAAGAGCCTACACAATTGGAGATAACAATCGAAAAGCTATAAAAAACTAGAACTTTGAGGTAATACTTTTGAGTAATTTAGATCCAGTCAAACAACTTAAAGGAATATAATAATTATATGTTATTAACTTATTTCCGAGATGCACATTTACAATTTACACACAAAAATAGCCTATTATTTTGTCTATACATGAGTGATGTCCATTAAAATAGTTCCTCAGAACAAGTCCTGTAATTACGGTATCTGACACCGCGGTACTCCCAGCACTCCAATTTAAATTAGACCGTTCACACTTTGGGGCTACAAAAAACCTACCATAATAGACATTAGACGCATAAGATGGCTCTTTCGTCTGCTTTTCATTATATTTCAAATGGGATATTGACCAGCTGCACTCAGTAGCGTATCTAGTTGAGGCAGAAGCAGACTTTCGTAAAGAACATTGAAGTTAGAAAATGTTCGCGATACTTCCCTGGCATGGGGAGTAAAAACCACGATGTTTTGAAAACCAATCCACAGCGGTAATGTTACTAGCAATAGGCAATTGCAGAAGATTCCCATATTACATGTCTTACGAGCATTTAATGCTTTTTGGAAGGCCATTTTGTGAGGGTGCGACAGGGTTGCCAGATTGTGCATTAATATCCCGTTTCACCCTCCTGGTCCCAGTGGAGTAAGTTCCGCCAACTGTTGAAATATACTTTCTACTATGCTTAGAAGGCTATTCGTGACATTTTTTCCAAAATCATTGCACAACACTTGGAAAAATGCAAATGAAAATTTAAAATTATTTCCATGACGCCGCAAAATAGCTCCGTCGGTACCTTGGGTTATACATCTTGACAGTAGGGACGTTCGATACGATCCTATATTTAGAAGCATCAATACATTTCACGAGTATCGTCATCTTTCGATCCGGACTGTGTCAGAAAGTCAACGACCGCCAGTCAAAAACACAAACAATAAACATTACTAGTTTTTATGATTTTTGGACTTAAAAGACAGTATTTGTGAAACATTTTTCATAATTTTTTGTCTATGTCCATAGTAATTGCATTATGCATCAGGGAGTTGTAGGGATTGTTTTTATTGCTTTGAAGAAATTCATTAACCGATAAATTAATAAATGATTACTATTATGACGTAAAGGAACAGTAATTGCAGAAATGTGATCCTCTGAATTTTATACCTCCACACACGAGTTGCCTCTGTTGCCTTAATTTTGATGATACAGTTCTCTCACATTCTTCTCACTTTTCAACCCGAGGCGAGTCGAGTTTTTAGCTTACCCTATGTTCACACGAGCTTAAACCATTTCATTACAGTGTTCATGTTTCGCAATGGGCGGTGAAATGACTCCATTTTGTTCGCTCTTTATGTCTGTTTTTATGCGAGAATGCCAAAAATACATAATGAGGAGCTAGCATGAAGATATTCAAATCAAATATACAGGAGGATACAGTAGCAGTGGCCAGGATTTTCATTTTGGAAAATACTCATATTTCTGCAAGAATAATTGCTGATATCCTTTCTTACTGAAATGCAGGGCGGTGTATGTTTTGAACAATAGCGGCAAGATGATTGACCCAATTCTTTCTATACCTTTGCTGGCGGTTGAAAGAAAAGAGATGAGTAAAGACATTGCAAAAGACGAAATCGAATCGTGATTAGGATACAATGAATCTTCAAAGTTCATAATAAGGAGCTAATATAAAGATTGCAAAACTAGTATACAGGATGATTCAATAGCAGCCACCAAGATTTTCATTGTAAAAAATACTTAATTTAATTTCTGTAAGCATAATTTCTAATAGCCTTCCCTGCTGAAATTCAGGGCGATGTAGTCATGAATACACTTCAAGTATCTTCTGAAAATGGCGTCAAGTAGCTGGACTCTATAATATACTTACGCCGTTGTCGGAAGTTTCTAAGAAAATAGATAAGTCAAGGCGGAATCGAATCGTGATTAAGTGGGTTCACTTAGGTAGGATGAACCTTGGACCTCTACATATCAGACTGTATAAAGTAAAATCTATCATATTTCTGTTTCCATGGCAGATGTATGGGAAATACGTGTGGCTAATCATATCCAACAGGGGCATAGTATCACTAAGATCTGCAGTTTCTTAATAATAGAAGATCTTTCAAAGACATTAAATTTGCAACAACCGCGTCCACCTTCCAAGCTACAGTTTTCGTCTCCTCCAAGCAATGTCTGAACATGAGGAGGGATCTCTGTTGTTCCAGCGTTTTTTATTTTTCCTGAAATCAGCGACCTAAAAAGCTTTGTAGTACTGAAAAAAATGTATTTGTATCAGACTAAAACTGTTCGCAGCAATAAGCTCTATTCTTGTCCAATACTACGTATACCAAAAACAGTATAATGACTACAAATTGAGAAGATAGCAATAGCCCGTAAGTGCGAATTTTCTGCGAGAACAAATGAGCCTATTACCAGAAGTGAATTAGTGATATTTATCAGCAAGTTGAAGCATAACAAAGGCCTTAAGGGCTGGAGAAGTTGCTTCGCTGATCAATTTTATGGCTAGCAATTTGTTCACGGAATGTAAAAATGTCTACCGGGTAATAATTGGAAAAGATTGTGTGTGAGCAATGGAGCAAAAACAGCAGTAGTTTGCTGATTATATGATGCTTATATCTGACTATGTACATGATGAGAATACACTATGGTCATTTATACAAGGCGAATCAGAACAGTATGGCTTAAATTAGGCTCATCACCAGCTTAAATGAATAGGCTCTGATGTTTTAGAGATAGAAGCATGTCGTTTACTTGAATTGAAATGTCAGAACTAAAATTATTATCATTAGGAACTGAATTTTTCAACTAACATTACAATCGAATGTGGATAAATTCCCAGCCACAAAAAAGCGATATCCCGGATTTTAGATAATAATAAATTTATAACAATTTTTCATTGAAATGCATAATTTATTTATGCTGCAAAATGGAGGTTATATATTTTTTGGCTTTTAAATTTGATATTGCATACATTTTTAGTTCATTATTTTATTTATCTAAAATTTTTTTAATTTTGTACGTAAATTTTCTATGTACTTGTGGAGCTTGATAAGTGAAAGGTTTCAACTTAATGCCCTTTTTAGCTATAACTAAGTTTATTTCGTGATTTCTGTTTCTGATATTGTACTGATAATGTTTGTACAACTTATTTTTCTGTTGTAAGATGATACTTCTGAGAGTTTTTGAATTTGAAGAGTTTCTGCTTCTAAGTACAAAAGATCAGTTGAATATAACAAGTTAACTGTAAATAGTTTTCAAAATTAATTTTTGTGCTTTTCAGCTGTTTTATACTAAGTGACATATAAATCCGAACACCCAGTTTAAATGGTTTTATTTTAATAAAATTTTGTGTAAGTACTTAATGAAGCATAATAAGTAAATGATAAAAATTTCAAAATGATTGCACTGCTTTAAAGCCCTTTGACCTTTAATAATGTGTGGATGCACCCTGATGTGCTACGCATTCTGCAACGCGCCTAGGCATGTCAATGTCCTCCTGTGGTATCTCATTCCAGGCAACCACCAACTCCTCTCGAAGTGCTTCTAGAGTCTGAGGAGGACGTTGCAAATTGAGCAATCTCCTACCCATCATATCCCACACGTACTCAATTGGGGATAAGTCGGGAGATCTTGGTGGCCATGGTAACAATGTGACATCATTATGTTGAAAGAAGTCTATCGTGACTCTTGCAATATGTGGTCGGGCATTATCTTGTTGGAAAGTGGGATCTGCCAGGGTGTCAAGATAGGGTAAAAGATGGGGTTCTAGAACTTCGTGGATATAACGCTGCGCGTTCATGTTACCTCTGATGAAGATTAAAGGTGACCTGGAACCATAAGCTGTAGCACCCCAAACCATAACTCCAACAGTGTGATGAACATGTCTTTCAACAAAAAACTGAGGATTCCTCCTTTCACCACGTCGCCTTCTAACCCCGGCACGACCATCGTGCATGCCTAAACAAAATCGAGACTCGTCACTAAAGACAATACTGTTCCATTCCTGATCCCAGAGTGACCGTTGTCTGCACCACTCAAGGCGATTACGTCGGTGTTCTCGAGTTAAAGGGAGGATCCAGTGTGGCCGGTATGAAAACAAGCCAAAACTTCTCATTCGTCGGTAAACACTTCGCATGCCAATAGGTCTTCCGTGTTCTGCAAACCATTCATTTGCAATGGACCTGGTAGTGGAGAAACTGTCCCTTAAGGCCAATAATCTTAGGCGGCGATCTTCACGGTCTGTTGTTCTACGGCGGCGTCCAGTGCCCCTTGCTCTTTGCGTACGGCCTTCTCGAAGCCATGCCTGACAACACCTAACCACAGTGTCTACACTTCTTTGCACTCTAACTGCAATTGCCCGAAAAGAAAGTCCCGCTATACGGCCCCTATCAAACTCACTAACTTGACGAAATCGTACAGGTCTCCGTACTCTAGGCATCGTAACCGATCGTAAAGTATGTCAAGAACCAAAATCCGCCAACGTTGATTCTTTACTGCGGCTGAAATATTCATTTTTAGAGCGTTAGTGAATTAAAAAAAAGCAGTATAAAAACCGGAATGTCCAACTGATAAGGCTGAAAATTTTTTTCACTTGTTATTTACAGTAAGATAAATACATTCACCAACTTTTATTAAAATAAAACCATTTAAACTGGGTGTTCGGATTTATATGTCACTTAGTATAATTAGCGTTTTATTTATAGAGCCCAAAACCGTTATACCATATGTTGAATGGCACTCTACTAATATAGAATAAATCGAGATTATAAGCAAAAGTTTTGTCTGGAGGAGCAACTAACTTTTACCTAACCAGCTTTGTGGGAATAATATCACGGCAGAGCTTTCCATTGTAATATAATTCGTTTGGAAAATTCTTATTATCTAATAATCAAATTTCCACACATGTTTTACTCGAAAAATAGTGAATAGAATTTATATATTATTTTAGGACACTGCTTACATTGTTTTGCATTATCCAAAATTCTATTATTCCTAACAAACCCAAAACAAGAGCAACAAGAAAGTGTGGGCATCCAAGATCTGTGCCAAAATTTATTTTTTCCTGGGTTTTCTCTTTTGTTTAAATTGTTGCATATCATTATCCCACTTATCAACAATTTGTTAATTAATGGGTGCCTAGCGCGTGACCCTCCAACAAAAATCATTATTGGAAAGATAGACTTTTCTGCAGTAGAATTAGGAGATACTACATTGGTTCGTCATAAATGCCCAAAATGAGACTAAACAAATATACAAAAAGGAAAACACCCCAGAACAAAAAGCTTATTACATCACTACATAGAATCTTAGTATCTGACTTCCATTTATTTCCGTAAAAATAAACTTTCAGACACTGTCTACAGCATGATGCATTGTCGTGTCCATATTTTATCTTAGCAATCGGGAGAGATGGATCGCAGATAGATCCCATCGGTCTCTGATGAAAGATACGATTAGGAGATGATCGGAGAATGTGGCCTAAGATCAAATCTATCTTCAAAAGTGTGTAATTAATAATTTGATGGGTATTCATGAACGGGTATGGGTTTTTGAATGCGTAACCTCAACTCGTTTTTTCTTATTGCGTGGAGATGGAGGAGATAGATGCATCAGAACCATGGGATTATTCAAATCGCTCAATTTTCAGCAGGAAGTTCTGTTGATAAGCACAGAGCGTACAATGGTATGGAAAACAGGAATGCCTAGCTTGGCACGCAAAGAATTTTGTCAGTTAAATAGTAGTATCGGATGGGCCATGTTAAAAAATCATAGATTGATCCGCTAACTACAAGCTTTCACTTAAGAATCCCATAAGTTAATATATAGGGCCTTGGGATATAAAAGTGTCAATGATAAACAAGTCTAGGGCCTCTTGTATTTACCAGGCCACACAGTTGTCCGTTTATATGAAAATCTGGCAAATATTAAATAAGCAGAGTGACGAAAATGAATGAACATATTTCAAAGATAATCCCATAAATAATGAGTTGGCCATGGAAACAAAAATCCTAACGTTATCTTAACCACGAAAGACTCAAAGTTTGTGGTAAGTTCTAGAGGTCTTCCATTTCTGTTGTGTTTTGAAACATTTTCAGTATTTGAATATGGATCATATGTTTAAAGGTACAAAGTTTCATCTAATGTAAAAGGAATATCTCATTTTTGTCGTTCGTATCATCTACACCTTGGATTGAAAGCATTACTATTTTTCCTCCACTTTTTTATATTATTTAGAGCCGTTTCCAATAAGGTTTTTCCTTGTCTCAGATATTGACGGATGAAATTGAGCGCTAGTTTCTACAAACTTTTGCAATCTATTGAGAAATATAACCTTATACAGGGTGTTTCAGTTTATTGTTGCGTAACTTTAAGATTCGATAGAACTTTTAAAATCAATGCATAAAGTCTATATAAACATGGGTCGAAAAATACGTGGCTTCCGAAATACAGGGTGTTTAAATTTACTTTTTAAAATAGTTTTTTTTAAATATTTCGAACAATATTTGATATATAACAGTGAAAATTGGTATACAAGGGTTTTTTGGTACGACAAAACGAACCATGGGCATAGTTTTACTGTAGCCGCTAGAGGGCGCTCTCTACTATACCTGTAGTGTATTAAAATGACCGAAAATTTTTTCTTAGTGCAATTTTTTGCTTTTTGAATAAAAGAAATTATTTTTCGCACTTTTCTGCATAAAAAAGCTCTATAGTAAGTTTTCGTTATAGTTGGCCGTTTTTGAGATATTTCGATTTTTGAGGTTCGATGCATTTTTAATTATTTATGGGAAAATAATATTTTTTTTTACATTTTCGATTTGGGCATCACAAGTAATTAAGATAATCGTTTAGATTGTGTTTTTAAACACAGCAACAATTCCTAACTCCAAATAAACACAAAAAACAGAATATTAATTTGTTTAATTTTAACAAATTAAATTAATTATTTGCAACTAAAATGCTATTGGATAGTTAGGACAAACATACAAAATCTAAAGTAGTTGCTCGAAATGTAAACCCAATTGTTCAATACCCAATTCACATCTACGAATGTTCGAACGTGGTATAGCATTATTCAAATAAGGCAATATTTCATCACATGCATTCCTGATTCTGTCTATTAGCATATCTCTTGTGGTTACGGGAGTCTGGTACAGTTTTTCTTTTAGAAATCCCCACACAAAGAAATCTAATGGATTTAGGTCAGGGGATCGAGGAGGCCGATCCATCTTTCTGAATAATTTTCGTCCAGCCAGTTTCTAACTATTCTCGAATAATGAGCTGGACAACCATCAAGCTGGAACCAGGCCAATCTTCTTAAATCTAACATAACATCATCCCACATATTTGCATGTTCAGCCTTTAAAAATTCCAAGAAGGTCGCAGCATTTAACCTGGCAGGCAAAAGGCAAGGGTCCAAATAGTCAATTACGGTAGATACCATCCACACGTTCACACTAAATTCATGCTGAAAATTTCTTTCCCTAACTGCATGCGGATTTTCATGCGACCAAATATGTTGATTATGAAAATTTACCACTCCATGTCTAGTGAAGCATGACTTATCGGTCCATAAAACGTTACTTAAGAACTCCCTATTATTATCAGTTCTATCAAGAATCCACTGACAAAATGTGATTCTTCGTTCTCCGTCCCCTGGCTGTAGTCCTTGCACAGGTTGCAAATGGTAAGGACGTCTATGGTCATTTCTAAGAACACGGTGAACATGGCTTGCTGAAATTCCCAAGGCACCAGAAACTCTCATAACACTTGTGGTCGGATCTATATCAAACTCACGCAGAATCATACGGGTAAATCGGCGCTGACGAACATTTATGTTTTGATCCCTTTGGAGATTTCCAAAACCATTTTCAATTATTTGGCGATGCACTCTTACAAATACTGAGCGAGTTGGATGTCGTCTGTTTGGAAATCTTCGTGCGTATTCTCTGGCTGCTTCTGCTGCGTTTCCATTTACAAATCCATACACAAAATGAATATCCGCTAACTCTTGATTGGAGAATAAAAATGGCATTTTTATAAAACTTCAATCTAAACGATCATCTTAAGTACTTGTAATGGCCGAATCGAAAATGTAAAAAAAAATATTTTCCAATAAATAATTAAAAATGCATCGAACCTTAAAAATCGAAATATCTCAAAAACGGCTAACTATAACGAAAATTCACAAGAGAGCTTTTTTATGTTGAAAAGTGCGAAGAATCAGTTTTTTTATTCAGAAAGGAAAAAATTGCACTAAGAAAAGTTTTGCGGTCTTTTTAATACACTACAGGTACAGTAGAGAGCGCCCTCTAGCGGCTACAGTAAAACTATGCCCATGGTTCGTTTTGTCGTACCAAAAAACCCTTGTATACCAATTTTCACTGTTATAGATCAAATATTGTTCGAAATATTTAAAAAAAAACTATTTTAAAAAGTAAATTTAAACACCCTGTATTTTGGAAGCCACGCATTTTTCGACCCATGTTTATATAGACTGTATGCATTAATTTTAAAAGTTCTATCGAATCTTAAAGTTATGCAACAATAAACTGAAACTGTATACTGCCATTTTAAACTGATCTTTTACTCAATATTTTTGCATTCTTCCCTTGAGAGGCCTTGCAGTTACTCCCAAATATCTCCATAGAAATGAACTGATGTATGATTTGGAGCCAATGACGATGAAAACCTATATGACATGTATCTGGTCTCGGTAACTAGGCTCGTTCTGGATTTGTCCTTGTAGTGAACTTGAAATAAACTTCAAATGTAGACACAGTGACTAACTGACCTCAATGTGACTTTGAAATGACCTTCAAATGCTCTTATAGGCACAAGCCGTATTCGGAATCAGCGACCCAAAAAAACCCGTATGTACCGTATATCCATAAATGCTGTGGAAGTTGCATTTTTTGTCAGATTTTCGGTATTCTACACAACTGTGAGGCATGACTAGCCAATGGTGCCCTATTTTGAATTAAAGTAGATTTGCTCAATGCTTTACACGCATTTCCAAGTACTACCCAGAGCCCCTGCTGACGAATTGTGTATAGCGAAATGTAAAGCTTTGACCGAATCCGCAAAATTTAAATAAAGCCTCCTGCCAGCTTGTAAGTTACTCGAAGGATAAGGTACAAGTACCTAGGTGACAAACTGAGAACTTTACGTGGCTGTGTAACACCTAAAAAGGAAATAGGTGGTACTTCCTGCAGAACTTGTGGCGCCTGAAAACAATTCTAGTGTCGCCGTAAATATCATAGAACCAGCGTCGTAACAGAGGAGAAATCCTCACCAAAGTATGGCTTTGCCGTTTGCGGTCTACCGATTTTCTGGGATGTCCGCCAGTTCGTAGTCAAGTTATTTGGCTCCTAATCGTTTTCTGACGTTCCTACGATAATTGCGGATTTTCTATGATTCAGGCTTCTTATGAGCAACTAAATGATAGCCAACAAGATGGCCACTGTAGTTGCTAAATATTTGTGCGTATCCTTTAGGGTCCTAAAATTGTCATAGTTTTGTTTAACAAACAATAAACATTCCAGTATATATAAACTTTGCAGTGGATATTCTAAAATTAATAAACAGCTGCTTCCAACCCATCATATCCCACACGTGCTCAATTGGGGATAAGTCGGGAGATCTTGGTGGCCATGGTAACAATGTGACATCACTATGTTGAAAGAAGTTTATTGTGACTCTTGCAACATGTGGTCGGACAAGATATTGTTGGAAAGTTGGATCTGCCAGGGTGTCAAGATAGGGTAAAATATGGGGTACTAGAACTTCGTGGATATAACGCTGCGCGTTCATGTTACCTCTGATGAAGATTAAAGGTGACCTGGAACCATAAGCTATAGCACCCCAAACCATAACTCCAACAGCGTGATGTCTTTCAACAAAAAACTGTGGATTCCTCCTTTCACCACGTCGCCTTCTAACCCTGGTACGACCATCGTGCATGCCTAAACAAAATCGAGACTCGTCACTAAAGACAATACTGTTCCATTCCTGATCCCAGAGTGACCGTTGTCTGCACCACTCAAGGCGATTACGTCGGTGTTCTCGAGTTAAAGGGAGGACCACCCAGTGTGGCCGGTATGAAAACAAGCCAAAACTTTTCATTCGTCGGTAAAAATGCCAATAGGTCTTCCGTGTTCTGCGAACCATTCATTTGCAATGGACCTGGTAGTGGAGAAACGGTCCCTTAAGGCCAATAATCTTAGGCGGCGACCTTCACGGTCTGTTGTTCTATGGCGGCGTCCATTGCCCCTTGCTCTTTGCGTACGGCCTTCTCGAAGCCATGCCTGACAACACCTAACCACAGTGTCTACACTTCTTCGCACTCTAACTGCAATTGCCCGAAAAGAAAGTCCAGCTTCCCGAAGTCCCACTATACGGCCCCTATCAAACTCACTAAGTTGACGAAATCGTACAGGTCTCCGTACTCTAGGCATCGTAACCGATCGTAAAGGATGTCAAGAACCAAAATCCGCCAACGTTGATTCTTTACTGCGGCTGAAATATTCATTTTTAGAGCGTTAGTGAATTAAAAAAAAGCAGTATAAAAACCGGAATGTCCAACAGATAAGGGTGAAAATTTTTTCACTTGTCATTTACAGTAAGATAAATACATTCACCAACTTTTATTAAAATAAAACCATTTAAACTGGGTGTTCGGATTTATATGTCACTTAGTATACAATAATGTATCTTGGATTTAAAATTTTCATGATATGCTGCTATTCATACTGACTTAGATACGCAGTAGTCCAAGCTTTGGAACAGATATATTGGTGTTGAAAGTTTATTTGTCAATGTATTGATGTGAGCTTGCCAAGTCAATTTTAAATCTATGTGAACACTAAGGAAAATAACTGGTTATGTCCCTTCACAGTTGTGTGGTCTAGGACACTGTTCACAAGGGACTGATTTTTTTGAAGTTAAGGGATAATCCGTAGGCATGAACCAATGTTACGTATTTGTTAAATGTTGCTGAGGATCTATTGTCATTTGTTGGAGGATATGGTTTTGTTGTTATCAGCAAGATAATAGGTTCTAAAACTACGCACGCCTAATAATTTTCTATTTTGGCTGTACAGTTCTGGTAGCTAAAGAATTATCAAGTAACCATACTAATAGTGAGCTATTCTAACTGCCATTAGATCGGCTTCCAATAGATGTTCTGTAATTTTATTAATGTCGTCAAAGAATTTATTAAGCAGAATTTTCAATAAAATGCTCAGTCATGGCGTTAAGTCAATCCATTGTATCAGTAATCCCTCATGCTTTTCAGGCCACTGAACCACATCTATTGACAAATCTTCTTCACTATAGCTAAGGTTTCAATTCATAAAGATAGATAGATAAACATTTATTTCCAACAGGTACATGTGCACTCAATAACAGGAAATGCGTAACATCAAATGAACATTTCGTTTTATGTAAAAGAAAAAATATAACTAGTGTTATATAAAAATAAACACTTGAATAATATAAAAAAAATATTTCGATACAGTTACATGTTAAATGTGATCTGCAAAATAGAACATAAACTAGCGAGATAGAGGAACAATTGATGTCACAGCTGTTAAATTAAAATTGTTACAAATTATCGAAATAGGCGACTTAGCTGAAATGTTGGTTCTAGGGCATTCACAATAAAATACTCTAGAATTGCTGGTGTTACGTCTCGGTACGGTAAATGGAATTTTACCTGAGAAAAATTCACATACAGGGTGGCGCATCGAAAACGAAACAGACGCATTTACTGGCAGCTCAGTTTTTTTGGGGAAAAACGCTCAGACCAGTCGATTTTGTTTTCGAGGGGGACACAAGTTTGGCAAAAAATCACGTTAACACGTGCAGCCCCCTGGGCGGGGATGATAAGGATGATAAGGGTGATACCTTATTTTAAAGGTACAATTTTGTGAAGATATGAGTGAACGAATTATAAACGATGAACATTTTCTATTCAACACTTGCTTTTCCGACGAATGCTCCTTTTTCTTAAATGGCTTAGTAAATCGTCATAACTGCCGATATTGGTCCGATTCTAGTCCCGGAATTTATCATGAGGTTCATACACAGCAGCCACAAAAATGAAATGTTTGGGCCTGTGTTTTTGGCGATCATTTGGTTGGTCCTTTTTTCCTAGCTGGAAATTTGACAGGTGAAATGTATTTGGTATTACTGGAAGACGCCAATTGAAAGGCCTTTAAAATAAGGTATCACTCGACCCCCCTTTCTATTTAAGATTTTATTTAGGGGGCTGCACTTGCTAACGTGATTTTTTTCCAAACTTGAGTCAAAATCGACGGGTCTGTTTCGTTTTCGATGCGCCACTCTGTATTATGTCCTCATGATTGAGTTTGTACAAGAAACTCGTTGTTGGAATGATACTTCGTGTGTTAAGAGAAATAAAGTTTGCGTCATTAAGCAGCAAAGAGTAAACAAATCCTCTTTCCGGGAATAAACCAGTTTTCTTAAAATGCATATGGGGGATAGCAAAAAAATGTGGCAAACTTTAAAGCAAGTTGTAGGCAGCAAAAACAAGAATGTTCTGTCATATGATAATATTGAATTTGAGGAAGATGCTGGATCTGTTCAAGAAAAGTTTAACAATTTTTATGCAAAAAGCATAAAGGAAGTAGCCGACAAAATACGAAAAGTTGCATCGACATTTCAAGAATTGCCACAGTTAAGTGACGGTCTGTCAAGCTTCAACACTATAAGCATTGATCAACTTAGAAAAAGGGTAATGGAACTTAAAAACAAGTCAACAGCGGATGATATTTGTAATGTTAAGTTTATGAAAACGGCTTTTTGTGTACTCGGATACCCTTTGCTTCAGTTGATCAATGCATCCCTTACAACAGGAAAAGTTCCAAAAGCAATAAAAACTAGTGTTATAGCGCCTATTCCAAAAGTGTCCTCACCAAATAAACCAGCACAATACCGACCCATTAACTTGTTACCAGTGATAGACAAAATCTTGGAAACCGCGGTTTGTGCGCAGTTACGGGAGTTTCTGGAGGCAAGAAAACTGTTGTTTAAGGGACCGTCGGGATTTCGGGAAAAACACTAGTGCGAGTCGGCGCTGCAGTATGTCTGTTTGAAATGGCGTTCATACATTCATGACGGGAATATTGTGTTAAGTGTATTCATCGACGTTCAACGTGCATTTGAGACTATTGATAGGAAAAGACTGATCCAGAAATTGCAGACCTATGGGATTACAGACAGTGCACTAAAATGGTTTATGAACTACTTGAAAGACCGTTGTCATGTGACGAAGATTAATAACGTGGCGTCAAATTCAATTGATAGTGAAATTGGGGTACCTCAGGGTAGTGTGTTAGGCCCGCTTTTGTTCCTACTTTATACACATGACTTGAACAGGGTTTTAGTAAATACATTTCTGAGCTTATTTGCAGACGATACATTGCTTTATGTGTACGGTAAGGATTTTAGACAAGTTGTAGATAGTATGAACTCAATACTGGAAATTGTGTATAACTGGTTATGTGTGAATAGGCTTAAGTTGAATGTAGAAAAAACAAAATACATGGTTTTTGGGACAAAGCAGAACTAGAAAAGAAATTTTGTATTGAGATAGATAATATTCAAATTGAAAGTGCATCTAGTATGAAGTATTTGGGCGTAGTTTTAGATCCTCAGCTAAATTTTTCATTGCATGTTGATTATGTTAGTAAAAAATAATTATGTTGGGAAAAAATAGGATTTTTTAGGCGAATATCTGAAAGTCTTAGTCACTGGAGTCGTCTTCTTGTATATAATACCATCATATATCCACATTTTAATTATTGTTTTTCATTGTTGCTATCATGCAAAAAAACTGATATTCAAAGGCTCCAGTTACTACAAAATAAGGCTATGCGCACTATATTATTTTGTACGCGTTATACGCCTATTAATTTAATGTTAAAAACCCTCGGATGGCTTTCAATACAGCAAAAGGTTGAAATGTCAACTGTCTTATTTATTTTTAAAACAAAAAATCATTTATTGCCTGAATACTTGCAGGAATATCTAATACCGAGGTCCGAGAGGCATGCATATAATATCAGGTCACGTAACACTTTTGACATAGAATTCGCTAGAACATCCCTTATGCAAAAATGTCTTTTTAGTGATGGTTTGAGACTTTTTAATGCATTACCTACAGAAATTAGAGAAGCGACGTCTGCAAATATCTTTATTCGTAAGGTTAAGCAATTGTATCTAGATAAAATGGCATAATATATGTACTTTCTGTGTTAAGATAACTGTATGTCATTATCTCGCATTTGCTATTGTTGCATTTACTGTGGTTGCAGTTACTATGATTTTAAGGGAATCTAGAATTACTGTTTTTTTGTTTATTACTGGAGTAAGACACTATTATAGACTATAGGAAGTAGCTTTAGGGCTAAGAATAATAAACATTTCATATATTTCAAAAGATTTCTCTGAACACGTTCTATCTTACTAATGTGTGTTGCGCAATGTGGGTACCAAATCAAGATACCATACTCCAACTTGCGACGTAGATAACTTATATATAGAATATTTAGTACTGAAATAGAAAATTCTCTAGCATTCCTCATGATAAATCCCAACATCCTATTTTCCGATGAAACAGTCGTGTCGATATGAGTTGAAAAAGACAGTTTTTGATCAAATATGATTCCTAAGTCATCGATTTACTCTTGACGCTTAAGGCTAACGTGTCCAAGGTAGTAGTTAAAATTTAAGATGTAATTTCCTTGTGAAAGACTCAACAAAGCACTTGTCCGCATTTGAGTTAAGATGATTGGCATGGCACCATGAAGACACTGTGATTTTCTTCAGTACAATGACATTTATTTGATTTATCAGATCTGTCTTCGTGGAGGAAATATATACATAGACAAGGCGTATTTTCTTATAGGAAAAGACTATATGAATCAAGGATTTAAGGCTATTGGGACAGACCAAACGAAAAAAACTGCATGCGTTCTTTTTGTCTCGAAGTATTCTGACTCCAAAACCAAATGAAGAAACGAAAGGCAATCCCGAGATCACGCCACTGCAATGGCAAGTCCATAAACAAAACCGCCAACAAGGAAGCCGTAACTTAACCTCTAGACACTGAACATGGTGGGCAACCAGAGTTGGCCTGTCTGTCTTAAAGACGAGTTAAACGATAAAACACCGATTCCTTTCGAAAACACCAGGAAATTGCCGAGGACGAGCAGAAAAGCACTGACAGCTACTAGTCTTGTTAAGAACTAGCATGTCCGTGTTATTCCAAGTTTTAATCAACTTAATCGCAAAGTACGGTGCGTGACCGTTGAATTCGAGAAGTAATTATATAGTGGTTTTAATTTGATTTGATACGTTTGTCAGGAATTAAACGAGAAGTAGCATTGCATTATAGTAGGGAGCATGGTAAGGGAGTTTGAGATTACATATAAAATATAACACCAATTATATCAAAAAAATTCGAAATACTTTCGATCATATCAGATCAGACATGTTAATATACTAAGTGACATATAAATCCGAACACCCAGTTAAGATGGTTTTATTTTAATAACATTTTGTATAAGTACTTAATGAAGCATAATAAGTAAATGACAAAAATTTCAAAATGATTGCACTGCTTTAAAGTCCTTTGACCTTTAATAATGTGTAGATGCACCCTGATGTGCTACGCATTCTCCAACGCGCCTAGACATGCTTCTGATTAGGTGGTCAATGTCCTCCTGTGGTATCTCATTCCAGGCAACCACCAACTCCTCTCGAAGTGATTCTAGAGTCTGAGGAGAACGTTGCAAATTGAGCAATCTCCTACCCATCATATCCCACACGTGCTCAATTGGGGATAAGTCGGGAGATCTTGCTGGCCATGGTAACAATGTGACATCATTATGTTGAAAGAAGTCTATTGTGACTCTTGCAACATGTGGTCGGGCATTATCTTGTTGGAAAGTTGGATCTGCCAGGGTGTCAAGATAGGGTAAAAGATGGCGTTCTAGAACTTCGTGGATATAAACTGCGCGTTCATGATACCTCTGATGAAGATTAAAGGTGACCTGGAACCATAAGCTATAGCTCCCCAAACCATAACTCCAACAGTATGATGAACATGTCTTTCAACAAAAAACTGTGGATTCCTCCTTTCACCACGTCGCCTTCTAACCCTGGCACGACCATCGTGCATGCCTAAACAAAATCGAGACTCGTCACTAAAGACAACACTGTTCCATTCCTGATCCCAGAGTGACCGTTGTCTGCACCACTCAAGGCGATTACGTCGGTGTTCTCGAGTTAAAGGGAGAACCCAGTGTGGCCGGTATGAAAACAAGCCAAAACTTCTCATTCGTCGGTAAACACTTCGCATGCCAATAGGTCTTCCGTGTTCTGCAAACCATTCATTTGCAATGGACCTGGTAGTGGAGAAACGGTCCCTTAAGGCCAATAATCTTAGGCGGCGATCTTCACGGTCTGTTGTTCTACGGCGGCGTCCAGTGCCCCTTGCTCTTTGCGTACGGCCTTCTCGAAGCCATGCCTGACAACACCTAACCACAGTGTCTACACTTCTTTGCACACTAACTGCAATTGCCCGAAAAGAAAGTCCAGCTTCCCGAAGTCCCACTATACGGCCCCTATCAAACTCACTAAGTTGACGAAATCGTACAGGTCTCCGTACTCTAGGCATCGTAACCGATCGTAAAGGATGTCAAGAACCAAAATCCGCCAACGTTGATTTTTTACTGCGGCTGAAATATTCATTTTTAGAGCGCTAGTGAATTAAAAAAAAGCAGTATAAAAACCGGACTGTCCAACTGATAAGGCTGAAAATTTTTTCACTTGTTATTTACAGTAACATAAATACATTCACCAACTTTTATTAAAACAAAACCATTTAAACCGGGTGTTCGGATTTATATGTCACATAGTATACTTCGAATCTAATATTTTTTTCTGTAACAGCCAGTTTTAATACCGTACCGAATGATCAACGAAAGCAGCAATAGACGACTTCATCAGTTTCATCAACAAATGTCTTGAAGATAACGTGTTCGCTTTAGCTAGCTTTTATGATCTTGCAAATGGAATTGATTTTGCGTCCAATGTCACATTTTGATTCAAAAGTTGTCGCTGCATCAGTAAGTAATAACTCAGGGCCGATTCGTTTTCTGATTTACATCAATGATCTGCCAAGCTGTATCATGAATCAATGTACGAGGCGTGTTTTTAAAGTAAGTACCGTTTTGACCTAAAAAAACAACAAGTAAATTTTGTCCAAAAATATATTTTACTCTACTTTTCTTCGTAATTCCCATTACGATTGAGGCATCTATCGTATCTTGAGACCAGCTTTTGTATGCTATCGTCAAAGAAGCTTGCCGCCTGAGTAAACAACCACCGCTTCACATTTTTGGCACCCAGCGTGAACACAATTTCCGATAATTTAAACGTTCGGACACAATTTCGTAAAGAACACTTCTTGAGACAGCAGGAGACTGTTCAGCTAAGGACGAAATCGTGAATCGTCTGTTCTCTTTCACTTTACAGTCCACTTTTTGAATCATGTCATCGGTAATGTATGAAGGTCTCCCACTTCGTTCCTCATCATGAATGTTTGTGCGGCCATCTTCAAAGGCCCTAACCCATTTCTGCACCATTCCATCACTCATAATGTTTTCACCACTGACTTGGTGATGAATTTCAACTGATTTGAAGCCTTGAGCACAGAGAAACCGTATTACAGCACACACTTCGCAGTCGGCGAGATTCTCAATCGGTGGAGGCATTTTAAAATCACGCAAACAGATGTAGACTCGATAGGAAGGTTCAGTAATGGCGTCTGCGGCTTCCCAACAGATGTAGCTACACGACGCGCATGCGCTACACGCCAACCGCAGCGCTGCGGCGGCGTAATTTAAAAACGGTATTTACTTTAAAAACACGCCTCGTATATTATTTTCGGATGCCACGACATCAATATGCTCATGCATACTTTTGACCAGGTTTAATTCGATCCTCAACAGCATTTTGACATCATACAAAACCGGTTTAATGTCAACAGCTTGTCTCTTAATATAGCGAAAGTTCAATTTATTTTACTCAGTACTCGTCTACCCAAAAGTAATTTAATAGAACACTTGAAATTCCTTAGAGCGCTTATTGATGCGGAGAATCACACATCACCACTTTATCAAAGAAGCTATTCTGTATGATCTGTAGTTCAAATATCTACGTAGCAAAATCGACTTTGATGACAGCTTGTGGTTTTTTTATTGATCGCACACATCCATTTCTGGTAGCATCGTCTCCATCTACCTATTACAGTAGACAAGAAATGTACTTAATCAAGGTATAAGCTTACCTGTTTATTGTTTTGCACTACTATAGTACCTCAAGCAAGTTCGTATTATTCATATGATCCATAAGAGGAGTATTAAGAGCATACATTGAAAGCTCATTACAGTCGGAGCTAATTAAAGATAGGTACATATATGAAACGGAAACGGTTATTTGCATACGGGCATTTTACTCGTCTGTATTGACATATTCCCAGGTGAACGTTCAGGTATTTGAACTTTCAGTAATACCAAAGCTTATAGACCACGCATAGTTAGGTCACTGGCGGAAAGCCCTTCATTTATCGGACTTCTTGAGCCTTGCTCAGTGCCAGCCACATAAGCCAGCGTTTTTTTTAGCAAATGACAATGCGGTGGCTCCAATCCATAGGGTCCATCAGCTTTTTTCCTCATTAACGTAGCTAACCATATATTATATCTATCCGACGAGAGACCTGGAAGGGGACTCAACAATCAATGCTTCGAAACACTATTACTGAACTATCTTCTTGGTGAAGCGTCCTAGCGCTAATCCTGTTTCGATGGATGGACGAGGTCTATCAAACAGCCTCGAGTACTGCTCACAGGTTTGGGGTGCTGCGGCTCCGACTATACAGGTATTATCCATTCTCGATGCTGCTGGTCAATGCCTCTTCTCTAATGGGGAGTCTTGTGACAGTTCAAAAACCGAATTAACAAATTTTCTTCTGCCTGTGCGGCTGCTTCGATGTAAAGAAAAGACAGTGAATATTTTCAAAGCAGATTTATAAATTCATTTTTATGTTCTGCTACTGGCCCATAGATCTTTCACATCCTTTTTGGACAAGTTGAATACGTTGATCAAGTTTTCTCGCGAACGAGAAATGCGCGAATAAAGGAATTTGTTTAGCCGTTGAGTGATCCTACTAAAGTATTTCGTATACTTTCGTTATACTTGGTACTTTCGGAGGTTCTGTTTGCACTCTTCTCTATAACGAAAAGGTTTCGTTTGAACAGGGATGCTGGATAGTTTGTATAAAACAAGTTTTTACGGTTAGCTAACGTTGGTAAACATTCCGAACTTACCGATCAGTCAAAGTTTGTGTTGCGTATGCGAGCTTAAGTCCATGGAGGATTAAGTGTTCTCTTTCAATTTAGGCGTCAAATTTGGTCGATATTTCCCAAGCAAAAACGTATGTCAAGTTTGAAATAGGTATGTTTTTTAACATACCTATCGTATGTGCTCTCAGTCATAATGCTCGGTGTAGGAATATATACTAAGTGACATATAAATCCGAACACCCAGTTTAAATGGTTTTATTTTAATAAAAGTTGGTGAATATATTTATCTTATTGTAAATAACAAGTGAAAAAATTGTCAGCCTTATCAGTTGGACATTCCGGTTTTTATACTGCTTTTTTTTTAATTCACTAACGCTCTAAAAATGAATATTTCAGCCGCAGTAAAGAATCAACGTTGGCGGATTTTGGTTCTTGACATCCTTTACGATCGGTTACGATGCCTAGAGTACGGAGACCTGTGCGATTTCGTCAACTTAGTGAGTTTGAGAGTTTGATAGGGGCCGTATAGTGGGACTTCGGGAAGCTGGACCTTCTTTTCGGGCAATTGAAGTTAGAGTGCAAAGAAGTCTAGACACTGTGGGTAGGTGTTGTCAGGCATGGCTTCGAGAAGGCCGTACGCAAAGAGCAAGGGGCACTGGACGCCGCCGTAGAACAACAGACCGTGAAGATCGCCGCCTAAGATTATTGGCCTTAAGGGACCGTTTCTCCACTACCAGGTCCATTGCAAATCAATGGTTTGCAGAACACGGAAGACCTATTGGCATGCGAAGTGTTTACCGACGAATGAGAAGTTTTGGCTTGTTTTCATACCGGCCACACTCGGACCTCCCTTTAACTCGAGAACACCGACGTAATCGGCTTGAGTGGTGCAGACAACGGTCACTCTGGGATCAGGAATGGAACAGTATTGTCTTTAGTGACGAGTCTCGATTTTGTTTAGGCATGCACGATGGTCGTGCCAGGGTTAGAAGGCGACGTGGTGAAAGGAGGAATCCACAGTTTTTTGTTGAAAGACATGTTCATCACACTGTTGGAGTTATTTTGACACCCTGGCAGATCCAACTTTCCAACAAGATAATGCCCAACCACATGTTGCAAGAGTCACATAATGATGTCACATTGTTACCCCATGGCCACCAAGATCTCCCGATTTATCCCCAATTGAGCACGTGTGGGATATGATGGGTAGGAGATTGTTCAATTTGCAACGTCCTCCTCAGACTCTAGATACATTTCGAGAGGAGTTGGTGGTTGCCTGGAATGAGATACCACAGGAGGACATTGACCACCTGATCAGAAGCATGCCTAGGCGCGTTGGAGAATGCGTAGCACATCAGGGTGCATCCACACATTATTAAAGTTCAAAGGTCTTTAAAGCAGTGCAATCATTTTGAAATTTTTATCATTTACTTATTATGCTTCGTTAAGTACTTATACAAAATTTTATTAAAATAAAACCATTTAAACTGGGTGTTCGGATTTATATGTCACTTAGTATATAATGGATGGACACAAGTCAGAAAACAGCACGTCATGTAATTTTTCAGATGAAAATCTACACGGACTTTTCCAAGGCCTTCGACAGAGTGAACTTCGACACTCTCTTCGCAAAGGTGTCAGCCTATGGTTTTTCAGAAAACATTATAAGATGGTTAGAGAACTTCCTGTCTGTAAAGATTAGTAGTCTTCGAACTTCAGATGATCCTCAGGTGTGCTACTGTGCTACTATCATCTTCATTTTGTTTGTGAATGACGTGCCTGATGTTCTAATTCGGTCTAAGTGCACTATGTTTGCCGATGTCCTAAAAATTTGAAGAATAATAACGGAGACAAATGACGCTATGGCAGTGGACAGAGGCTGAATATTTGAGTTTTATGACTAATATGCGCTTTTTCATGAGTCTCTTCAGGAGTATGAGTACAATTTCCACTGATTATAACAACAAGAATGATAGCTTCTCTTACAAGGCTTTGTTTGGAGACATTTTATACTGCTCCTTGGAAAGACAAATCTAGAATATATCGCAGTAGTATGGTTTCCTCCATACGAGTGTTGTAAAGATGATTTAGTGCGTAAATTTGTACATCTTGCAGCATTAAAGGTGAACTTATCACAATCGAACATAGGCAATAGGTTTTTGGTGGTTGTTCCGCCTTCAGGATTTTATTGGGGCTCACTGATTGCCACATTCTATTATCATTGATAAACTTTAATGTATCCTATAGAACATTGAGTAATAGTGATATGTTTGGTAAGCACTCTTCACTCCTTAGTGCGCGTCGTCGTATAAATCTAGTTCATTATGATATTGACATCTTAACCTGAACACTCCCAGGCTGTAAAAAGTTTTGAGTTTTGATTTTCTTGTGGGCTTGTATGCTTTTAATGTTATTCCCGTTTATTCTATGTAATCTTATTTTGTAAAAGTGAGATCACCCCTAAATTCAGTAAATAAATAAACATCACGTGCACCATGCTGTAGAAGTTATGGCTATGAGGGTACTGCGGTATATCCAGGAGATACTAGAACCTCATCATTTTATATTTTCCCAAAAGCTTGAGATTATGTTCAGATAGAGCTACAGTTAATTGTCACAACAATGCTCAAGTCAGCATTCTTCCTTGGTCTCTTAGATCTAAAGATGTTACGGTCATTGAACATGTGTGGGTTACTATAGGAAGAATAATGACTATCTTTACCCCATCTCCACGAATACTAGCACCTTTTTGGAATAAAGTACTGCTGAAGAATTGTGAAAGGCTTTCACGGCGACAATTTGAAGTACCAAACGTTTTTGGGCTATTAGGTTTTTGTGTGCCATTTTCAACGCTTGACGTTTCGCCATTGCGAGCGGTTAACATCTTCAGATACTCTGCAATCTTGAAGTCTGGGTTGATATGACAAGACTCTTTTCCCGAGATCGCTGCGCGTGTTTATTGATACCCCGGTGACGTGGCTTCCCCCGCGTCTTTTCATATTTTTGATTATAGTTTTAACCAAGTCTCAAATCGAATCCCTCATAAAATCTGACGTTCACTAAACTTTATCCACCGACGACTATAAAATAGATATTCATGAAGAAATCGTGGTTTCTAGTACCATCGGCCGTTTGACAGACAAGAATCAATAAGGCAATATCTATTTACATATTTATAAGGATCCATAAAATTCTTAGAGCATAACGTTATTCACACCAGACGCCCGGAGCTTTACGGCCCATATGTCGCAGATACAGTTACTAAGACATAAAATAGAGAGTGTTGAACTTCAGGTTATTGCCAATATTAGCAATACAGCTAAATTGGTTACATCCGAAAAAAATTTTCCATAGGTAACACTTTCAAAGTGATGCAAATGAGATAATATGTATCTATAACCTTGCTATTTCAGCCACTCTTTATTGTTACTAGTTTCAGGATATTATTTGGAGAACATGCCAAAGTACAAAATATTATAAAAGGGTTTCTAGAACACAGAAAATAATAAGTGTATATTAAAACGTCAATCAGTGCTTCCTTATGGAGTATATAGCCCCCTTAGTGACGTCACTGAAAATTGTTTCTTTTTCAGTAATTTATGGACAGTTCTATATAATCTAACGGGTTTTTGACACCATGGCAAGCAATTAATACTATTTTATTAATAATTATGATGCTTAACAGGTATATTTTGTCCTAATGGGGATATCTTTCATAATTTTATCCATTCTAGATCACTATTCTTCAAGCATAATGTCCGATAATATAAAACTTCCAACGGATTATTTGTGATCTATACGAAAATAAGCATCTTATACACCCAAATAACTAACGATGTTGAACACATTTTCGACCAATTTACTCCCATAAATTTGAACTATTCTAGATTACTATCTTTCAGCCACGTGGTATTCAACGTATGTTTAGAGTCGGTTGAGATTGATATACCTCTGTAATTCCTATGCGTGTTCTACGGTACATCAAGGAACAAACTGTTTTTATTAGATAAGCTGAGTCAACCTCTCATATATCAGCACAACATTTAGAAGTACCTCAGGGATACATATGTATTAACATACTTTTTTCTAAGCTTGTAGCAAAGGGTTTTCTGGTAAGACAAATGGAACTTCCGCTATAACGCTGGAGATAATTTGGATGAAGGTGACAGATACTGGTGAGCTAATTTTTTGACATGTAAGCCAACATCGTAGTACAAAGTTCAGCCAAAACTTAGGTATATGGTTTAATTTAGCTGCAAGAATAACAGTGGGACAACTATAGCTTCAGAAGTCGTATTAAATTTATATAATTATCCAATGATTCAGTTATAATAAATGAAGATATGTTGAAGCAGTGATGGGCGTTTACGCATAGACTATTTGTCTACAATTTTATGTAGACCATGCGTAGGCAATGCAGGGAGAGGCATTCCTAGATGAGGTTAAGTTTACCTGTTTTTGTATTGCTTTCTTTCGCCTGCAGAATTATTGGGGTTGGGTATATAAATAGCGATAAGGCTAAGATTCTTCCAATTATTGAAAAGTAGTCATCAATTAGGGCAGGATATCTAGAAAAAAAATATTAATAAACGGAATTCTATTCTTGGTGGTATACGGGAAGGTCGCTTGTCGGCAGATACAGAAAATTTCGCTAATTTTCTTATTGATCGAGAAATTTGGAAAAACCACTTTGCGATTGATTATACCTTTAAAAGAAGGCTCTACGTAGCCAATTTTCCGAAATGTTTTCGGCATTACAAATCTGAAATAATAGTCAAAAGTTGAGGCCATTGTGGTGTTCACGATCCAGAAAAAAATTCATTAAAAAATCCTTAACTATTTTGGCAATTTTCTAATTGTTAGTAATTTTTTTCAGAAAAATGATCTTTTTTGACTAGCTGTCCAACGGATCTTTGGATCAGTCAAATGAACTCACATCGGACTTTTTCTCTGGATTTCGACTCATATCTTATTAAAAAAAATATATTTTATATTTACTAACTAACCATTTAAAAAAGTGTCTTCAAGGATAGATCAATTTTTGCCTTGTAAACAGTTAGAATATTTCCGTTATTTTTTTAAAGTCGTAAGTAGGATGCTTACCACTAAAAAGCTGCTGAAAATCACACACTTTGTCAAGAAAATGTACTTTTTTGGGTCTTGAACATAAGGTGTGAAAAAGCTCCGTTGTCCGTTAAAGTGCATTTTTCATCCGCTATCCACTAGTAAGCATCTTTATTACGACTTATTCTAATTGTTTACAATGCAAAAATGCATGTGCCATTGGTGACGCTGAGAAAAATTAATATCCCATTCGCCATTTGATTAATCCAAATGCTGAATTAGAAAATGGCAGATTGCAGAGAAATTTTTATGGACGTTAAGCACCACAAAGGCTTCAACTGTTAGTTATTATTTTAGATTTATCTCTATCCATTTTCCAATTGAAAGTAAATGTAGCAACTGACGATTTCTGACCACCAATGATGACTGATAACCAATTAGCAGTATCGGCATTTTGAAAACATTTTATCCACTAGAATTTTTTTGTACCACTTACGCTAAATATTCCTGACTATTTGAATATACGTGAAAAAGTGTTTTTTCCAATTTTGACGTCTAATAAAAAAGTTACTTAGTAAAATCTTTTGTATCTCCCGATGAGGAGCCTAGTCATATACCCTCAAGGACATGGTTCTGCTTATTACATTTTTTTTTCTGAAACAGGACTCATTTTTGGCTGGTCAGCTCAGTCTAAATGAGAAGACTAATAAAGTTTCTTCACTATTGGTTGAGCCAAATAATTTAAAGTGAAGGTAAATATAAAGGAATTGATAGTACTTATACCACTGTGTCACGGGGGTAATTGCTAATGTTTCTTAGTAACAAATGCTTATGGCCAGTCCTCGTCTGATCTGAGCGTATTTTCAATCTACTGATAGTGAACGCTGAGGTTACTGTAATGTTTAAAAAGCCGGTGATCGAAGCAGTGAATATTCACTATGTGCCCACATTACCGCCTGATACTAAATAAATAGCTAGTTTCATAGCTTTTCCATTCTGTTATACAAAACAGCCTGACAAAACGTCACATCAAGAATATTGAGCTATAATGTATTATTATAAAAATTGTTTATTTAGTGGATATTGTCGATTTGTTAATGTAGAAAAACGTAATTGTCTACACGAAGACAATAATGTTCTTTACACGGCGTCGACAATGCGCCCACAGTAATGCTGGCAGCCCAAAGCACGAATTTAAATACGAAAAGTGAAAATTTCAAAAAAGTCATGTGAAAATAGTGAGATATAAAAAGCTTCCGCCTTTTGTTGGGTACTTCGACAAAAAGTTTAAGCAAAGAGGACTCTTTATACTTTTTTTATTCTCTCTAGCTTTCAATGGACTTTGCCATCATCATCAGGAGAGTAGTATGTTAGGATGTTGCTAATTGTTGTTTACGTTCAGGATGAGGGAAACACCCAGTAACATGGTGAAAGCTGGATAAATGGTACAATGGTCAAAATTATATAAAATACACACAACTATGTGACAAGAATAAGTTAAAAACAGATTAAAAATTTTTAGAACATGAAAGCATTACATCGTGAAGCCACTTGATCATCAAGTGGCTCTAGACGATAATGACCACGTCTCAAGTTATATATATAATTATATATATATATATATATATATATATATATATTGAAGTTGCATATGTGCATTTCGGGCCTGATGGAGCCAACCAGCAGAAATACGGATCGCTCGGGTTACCTATCCTTTTTTTGTGCTCGAATGCACTTTCCTTCTTTTTGCGGATTTTGCCCATTATTTTCCTATTTTTTGTTATATACCTTTCTCCCCATGAGCACTTTCTCTCTCTCTCTCTCTATATATATATATATATACTAAGTGACATATAAATCCGAACACCCAGTTTAAATGGTTTTATTTTAATAAAAGTTGGTGAATGTATTTATCTTACTGTAAATAACAAGTGAAAAAATTTTCAGCCTTATCAGTTGGACATTCCGGTTTTTATACTGCTTTTTTTTAATTCACTAACGTTCTAAAAATGAATATTTCAGCCGTAGTAAAGAATCAACGTTCGCGGATTTTGGTTCTTGACATCCTTTACGATCGGTTACGATGCCTAGAGTACGGAGACCTGTACGATTTCGTCAACTTAGTGAGTTTGATAGGGGCCGTGTAGTGCGACTTCGGGAAGCTGGACTTTCTTTTCGGGTAATTGCAGTTAGAGTGCAAAGAAGTGTAGACGCTGTGGTTAGGTGTTGTCAGGCATGCCTTCGAGAATGCCGTACGCAAAGAGCAAGGAGCACTGGACGCCGCCGTAGAACAACAGACCGTATTGTCTTTAGTGACGAGTCTCGGTTTTGTTTAGGCATGCACGGGTCGTGCCAGGGTTAGAAGGCGACGTGGTGAAAGGAGGAATCCACAGTTTTTTGTTGAAAGACATGTTCATCACACTGTTGGAGTTATGGTTTGGGGTGCTTTAGCTTATGGTTCCAGGTCACCTTTAATCTTCATCAGAGGTAACATGAACGCGCAGCGTTATATCCACGAAGTTCTAGAACCCCATCTTTTACCCTATCTTGACACCCTGGCAGATCCAACTTTCCAACAAGATAATGCCCGACCACATGTTGCAAGAGTCACAATAGACTTCTTTCAACATACCAACTTATCCCCAATTGAGCACGTGTGGGATATGATGGGTAGGAGATTGCTCAATTTGCAACGTCCTCCTCAGACTCTAGAAGCACTTCGAGAGGAGTTGGTGGTTGCCTGGAATGAGATACCACAGGAGGACATTGACCACCTGATCAGAAGCATGCCTAGGCGCGTTGGAGAATGCGTAGCACATCAGGGTGCATCCACACATTATTAAAGGTCGAAGGGCTTTAAAGCAGTGCAATCATTTTGAAATTTTTATCATTTACTTATTATGCTTCATTAAGTACTTATACAACATTTTATTAAAATAAAACCATTTAAACTGGGTGTTCGGATTTATATGTCACTAAGTATATACAGGGTGACTTCGAAGTTGAGTCATTTATTTTAACAGTGAGTAGATCTGATCAAAAGAAATGTTTTTTTCCTTTACCATTTTTCTGGTAAAATTAAAGTAACAAAGTTATAGCCCTTTGGAAGTTTGAGTACCGCCCTGTCTCAATAATGATATTATGTTCTCGTGTTTGGCGACAACAGATATAATCCGCCTTATCCGTTCATCGCATCGGAAACAAAAAAGCGAAAGAATTTGGAACGATCTTTTTACAATTATTTTCTTCAGTTGTATACAGTCAGTATCAGTCGGTAGTCGGTAACGCGTAAGTGAATAATCGTGTCTGTTGCGAGGCTCAAATCAAAAATGGCACATGTTTACGAAAATGCTGAACTTGTGGACATGGTTCTTATTTACGGGGAGTCTTTACAAAATGCTGCCGCGGCATCACGGATCTATGCGGATCGGTTTCCCAATCGAGTGCAACCAACCCCTCGTGCCTTTGTTAATGTAGTGCAAAGAGCTCGTGAATCAGGTGACTTAAGACCTCACAGAGGAGATCATGCCGGTGCTCCAAGACCACACGATCAAATAGAACTAGAAGAACAAATTTTAGAATTAGTAAGTGATGATCCAACAGTAAGCACCCGACAAATTTCAACTCAATTGGCGATTAGTCAGTATAAAACTTGGAAAACTCTACGTGAAAATCAGTTCTATCCGTTTCACATACAAAAAGTGCAGGCCTTACAACCGGAAGATCATGAACAAAGGGTTGACTTTTGCAATTGGCTTTTAAATAAACATCAAAATGATGACAATTTTTTAAATCAAATTTTAGTGAGTGATGAAGCCCTCTTTACTAGAAACGGAATTATTAATTCACGTAATTCTCACGTTTGGGCTATTGAAAATCCCCATGAAATAAGGGAAACCAATTTTCAACAGCGATTTGAACCAATCAACCTGTAGGCGGGAATTGTTAATGGAATTTTAGTGGGGCCTTTTGAATTACCAAATCGCTTAACTGGTGAAAATTATTTCGATTTCTTGCAACACAATTTGCCTGGTTTACTGGAAGATGTGCCTTTAAATATTAGACAAAACATGTGGTTTTTACAAGATGGGGCACCACCCCATTATGCAAGAAATGTGCGTGAATTTTTAAATAGACAATTTAATAATCGTTGGATCGGCCGTGGCGGTTTTGTACCTTGGCCGCCAAGGTCTCCGGACTTAAATCCTTTAGACTTTTGTTTGTGGGGTTGGCTAAAAACTCTAGTGTATAAAACACCGGTTAATACACGCGAAGAATTACGTGCTCGAATTGAGGAAATGAGTACAGTGATCAGAAATCAACCAGTGATTTTATTGCGTGCTTGTAAAGAGACATGGCTAAGACGCGCCCAGCTGTGCGTCGAGCAAAACGGAAATCATTTCGAACAGTTTTTGTGACATGCTTTGGGCGCACAGGTCCGCACTGAAATACTTGTCGGGAGGATACTTTATAAAACAAGGTAACATTTTTTTTTAATTTTTTTTTATTTTTACACACATATTTTGGTTTATCTTCCTTCTACAATCATTATCTGAAAATTAATGACTCAACTTCAACTCAACTATATATATATATATATATATATATATATATGCATATTTTAGGAACAAATGCACACGATGTATGAAATTATTGTTTCTCTATTAAGTATTTTTGCCCAATTGATAAGGTGAAATTTGGTATAGTTATTATACGTATAGATGAGTATCTTTTAACTTTTCCATCAGACGAGAATACTTTTCATTAGGTTAAGGTTAATTGATTCAAAATTCGGTTTCAGGCTTATAAGTACTACTGTTAATGCAATTTGTATTCAAATCCCAGCTCAAATTAACCCAGGAGAAAATTAAAACGGTTAAGGGTAAATTCGTATTGTCTCTGTCTCTTCAAAGATAGTCCGAGTTGAGAAACTATCTAAGTAACATTTTATGAGTTACCTTAATGCGCAAGTTTGCCTTAATAAACGACTTTGTATTGTATTGGTTGCCGTTTCCGAATTTAAAATCCCCAAATATAGCAAAGTTGAATTAAAATTCAACGTAGATTTCAACTAATCATGGTAATTTTTCATGTAATACATATCGGCTCAGCTTGGGGAAAACATGTACAACTTTATCATAGTTGTTTGTAATGAAAAAAAACTCTCCATTTAATTTCATGAGACTTGAGAGAAGGAGGACAACTCCTTCGATAATAAACTACAATGTGTATAGCGAGAGCGAAAAAGGAGAGAAAAGTGAATGTTTCGAATGGATCGAAAAAAGTGAGTCACCAGCATCCCTGATTCGCCCATCACTGCAAAGAAGAGCAATAAGAAATAGTACTTTCTAATGAATACTCCTTGTCCCTAATAAAAAATCTGCCCTATTAACATCGTCCAATGACACTAACCAAATTACTAACGAGGCGACCAAATTATACTAATATCTCACTATCTTCTATCCACGTGGTATTCAACGTATGCTTAAGGTCGGATGAGATTGAGATACCTACGAAATTCCTAGGCGTGCTGCATGCACGGCACATCATATCCGCCGTTTGATCTTGTGACACCTCATGCGTTATATGTTCGTTATGCAAATGAAGTTTGCCGCTGTCGCGGCATCTGCGGGACGATTTAAATATTAAATTACGATCGATGATAACGAAGTCCGCGGCGGCCGTGGAAAACCGCAGTGAGATAGGTCCAGGATAACACACATACGTACATGAAGAGGCTGATACGAGGGTCATCTTGACTCTAATGCGGGTGTTACGCTTTCAGCAATTTTCATAAAGCTGGTTGAAATATACTAAGTGACATATAAATCCGAACACCCAGTTTAAATGGTTTTATTTTAATAAAATTTTGTATAAGAACTTAATGAAGCATAATAAGTAAATGATAAAAATTTCAAAATGATTGCACTGTTTTAAAGCCCTTAATAATGTGTGGATGCACCCTGATGTGCTACGCATTCTCCAACGCGCCTAGGCATGCTTCTGATCAGGTGGTCAATGTCCTCCTGTGGTATCTCATTCCAGCCAACCACCAACTCCTCTCAAAGTGCTTCTACAGTCTGAGGAGGACGTTGCAAATTGAGCAATCTCCTACCCATCATATCCCACACGTGCTCAATTGGGGATAAGTTGGAAGATCTTGGTGGCCATGGTAACAATGTGACATCATTATGTTGAAAGAAGTCTATTGTCACTCTTGCAACATGTGGTCGGGCATTATCTTGTTGGAAAGTTGGATCTGCCAGGGTGTCAAGATAGGGTAAAAGATGGGGTTCTAGAACTTTGTGGATATAACGCTGCGCGTTCATGTTACCTCTGATGAAGATTAAAGGTGACCTGGAACCATAAGCTATAGCACCCCAAACCATAACTCCAACAGTGTGATGAACATGTCTTTCAACAAAAAACTGTGGATTCCTCCTTTCACCACGTCGCCTTCTAACCCTGGCACGACCATCGTGCATGCCTAAACAAAATCGAGACTCGTCACTAAAGACAATACTGTTCCATTCCTGATCCCAGAGTGACCGTTGTCTGCACCACTCAAGGCGATTACGTCGGTGTTCTCGAGTTAAAGGGAGGACCCAGTGTGGCCGGTATGAAAACAAGCCAAAACTTCTCATTCGTCGGTAAACACTTGGCATGCCAATAGGTCTTCCGTGTTCTGCAAACCATTCATTTGCAATGGACCTGGTAGTGGAGAAACGGTCCCTTAAGGCCAATAATCTTAGGCGGCGATCTTCATGGTCTGTTGTTCTACGTCGGCGTCCAGAGCCCCTTGCTCTTTGCGTACGGCCTTCTCGAAGCCATGCCTGACAACACCTAACCAAGGGATTTACACTTCTTTGCACTCTAACTGCAATTGCCCGAAAAGAAAGTCCAGCTTCCCGAAGTCCCACTATACGGCCCCTATCAAACTCTCAAACTCAATAAGTTGACGAAATCGTACAGGTCTCTGTACTCTAGGCATCGTAACCGATCGTAAAGGATGTCAAGAACCAAAATCCGCCAACGTTGATTCTTTACTGCGGCTGAAATATTCATTTTTAGAGCGTTAGTGAATTAAAAAAAAGCAGTATAAAAACCGGAATGTCCAACTGATATGGCTGAAAATTTTTTCACTTGTTATTTACAGTAAGATAAATACATTCACCAACTTTTATTAAAATAAAACCATTTAAACTGGGTGTTTGGATTTATATGTCACTTAGTATAGTTTATAAGATAGTTCATGTGTTTATTTATAAAATCCGGCCTGGACATTTTTATTTCACTTTCTATTGCAAGAAATCACAGCTGCTTAGAGTATTTCAATCACCTACGAAACATCTGAATGTATTTGACATATGACGTATGGTCAGTGTTATCAGAAAATCAAAATGTATAGCGTGAATAATTGACTACGTAATAATTATACCTATAATGATAAAAATATAAAACTCAAAGTAGCCTACTTGTGTCAAACTTAATTGTAACCCCTCGTAAATACATGAGCCGCTGGGTAAAGGAATAAAGTAAACGTATCTTAGGAGGATCTTGGCTCGCCTGTTAATTACGGCCCTACTGGCTGTAATTGTCGACTTAAAAGTGGTTAAAAATCGATCGGATCTATCCTTAGTCAGAAAAAGTACAAGTTTAATACGTAGTATTGCTACATTTAATCGCTACTCTCATTGATACCAGCTAAGACTTCAGTAGATTCCTTGCTGATACATACTCGCATCTTTTTTACTTTTCGCGCCAATAGGTGGGAAAAGATTATAAGCATAATACGCGTCGAAGTTGATATATGTACATTCTTTTTGCTGTGTAATTTCAATGATTGTTGCTTCAGTCGTAAATCTGTAACACTGCATCTAGCAAATAAAACAATTGATTCTGAAAATGCCTAGTTAATATTCTTTAACCTACTGTTATAATAAATGTTTTGATCAAGTGAGAAGTACTTGTTGGAAATGATGCATGCTAATGGAAATTTATGAAATGAAAACTGCTGTCGCATAGTAAATTGACTCTATACTTTCCACGCCCTCGGAACAAATTCTAGTGCCATTTGCCATGTAGTGCAATGACCCAAGAATACCTAGGTTTTGTCAGAACTATTAGTACACCATTTTTGTTTTTCATTAAAAAAAATACTCAGATTGCAGCAATAAGCGTGTTCGTACACGGCAACCTCATTTCTCTGGAGCTCAAGTGTAAAACTTTTGGTCAAGTATGTTTGATAACTGATTATAATAGCTTGTGATATGTACTTATATACTATATATGCTATATAATATCACCACAGGAAATCAAGTAACCTCAATAAGACAAATTTTGCAAGAAAGTCGCTAAATGTGTTTGAAGAACTATTTTCTTAATAAATGTTATTACACCAAAAATTACATCAATACATGTATTTTAATTATAAATTATTATTATCATTACAGATAGCCTCAATATTCGTCAACAAAATCGCCTATTTGTTTCACTGTATACGTACGCATTGTAACATTTTCGCATTGTATTGTATCAGCCCTAGATATTTAAAGTCAGAACGGCATCGAAAGAAAGAACCAGGGTACAAAAACACGAATTGCAAAGTGCGAATAACTTCTGTTCAAAGAGCATTCCACTTTTTCAGTGGAACGTGTGCCAGAATAAAGGAATGAATGAAAACAATGCCGATATGAACGCACAAACAAACAGACAAAAGAGTAATAAAAATACTTCATGCCTCTTTCTTGGACCGAGCACAGGAGCGCACTGGATTTTCTCTAAATTTTTGAATGTGTATGCATCTCAGGCATTTATGTCATTTGGAGAGGGTTTCATACACCCTAGGTATATAAATAACTATTTTAACATCATGTTCATAAGATGTAAATTTAATACATCTTAACTTAGTTTGTGCTTGTCTCTTTAGTTAAACGCTCTTAATATTGAACCTTATGAAATTTATAAAAAAAAATACGAATTTACCCTACAAGCGTTACTAACATTTCTGCTGACACATTATAAAATAGAAAACAAGTTTTAAATTTCAAATAGCTTGACTGAACCTTGACTTTAATAAATAAAGATTTTGATTCTCTATATGACATTGATTTTGACATATTTAGAAATATCATTTTGACAATGCCGCACTGAAAATATTTACAAGGGTTTGTACTTGTACCTTGTAATTTACTGGTCTAGTATTTTTATGGAATAGGTCCCTGAAATCGTTGAAGTATCAATGAAAACGCCACTGGTCGAGACCCACGAGTTGTCCTGTACCAGAATCAAGGTCGTACGGAGCATAAAAGTGACAAAAAGAGCAAAGCTGGCGTTGAAATACATCTCGACTAAGGTGGTCGATTTTAGTTGAGGACTAGGAAAGCGACTACTTAGAATTCAGCATCTAGACGTATAAGAGATAGAGATGCGTCCTATTTAGAAGCAGTCCACGGAAGATTATGACAAATATGAAGAAGGCGTTTGATCAAGTTGATCATTATGCACTTCTGGATAAGCTTAAAACAGTGGGTATGTCTGATGCAATGCTGTCGCTCATGAATTCATATTTGAGGGATAGAAGGTTATTTGTCGAATATGGTGGTCATAGGTCGAGTTACTATCGGGCCACGTCTGGGGTACCTCAAGGGTCAAATCTAATCTAATCTAATCTAATTAATGACTTGTCTTTTGAACTGAAGTGTTTCCATTTGTTTTTCGCTGATGACCTTAAAATCTGCACGTCAGTCAAGACAGTCGAGGATTGCGTCATGTTGCAAGATGACTTACCTCTAATTTCGTCATGGTGTTCACGAAACTGTCTCAGTCTGAATGTTTCGAAATGTAAAGTTATGACTTATACAAGAAAAGTTAACTATTTAATTTATGATAATTGTAACATCAATGGTCAGGTTATAGACAGATGCACCTCTTATAGAGACCTTGGAGTCATTTTTGATACCAAGCTAACGTTTACTGAGCATATACTCAATATCTCGTCGGCTGCCACTCGACTACTTGGTTTCTGTATCAGAAACTGGAAGGGTTTCTCCAATGTTGATACATTAATGACTTTATTTTTTACTTTTGTCAGGAGCAAGTTGGAGTATACGACTCTGATCTGGTCTCCTATATACCAAAATTCTGTCGTAATCCTTGAGGTCATTCAACGTAATGCTTTAAAGTATTTCCACCTTAAATGCATCCAGAAAGAGGTTGTGACCATAGTGCCCTATTAGAGTTTTTCAATTTGGATTCACTGTAAACAAGACGAAACATATTTGCTTTGTCGTTTTTGTATGGTCTCATTCACAATAAAATTGACTGTCAAAATTTACTTGAAAAAATATGTTTCCGCGTTCCAAGGCTAGGGAGTCAAGCTGGCCGTACAAATGTTATGACAAAATCGTCAATTAATCTCATGAGCTGCATCATGAACAGTGTTACTGAATCGTGTGATATTTACAGCGACAGTTGTGCATCGATTATTAACTGCTATAGATCATCGAATCTTATTTAGAATGTGTGATACTATAGATTTAAGTCCAAGAACCATGTCTCTTTAATTGTTATTTTTTTCAGCGTTTCCTGTAATTGGGTTTCACCTGTTGGAAATAAATAAATAAATAAATAAATGACGGATCAGTGCAGGCGGTGACAGGTGAATATTTTTCCTCTCTCGGTTTCATCTTCTGCGATACATTTAGCGGTGAAATCTAAACTGAACGTGGATCCAAAAACACAGATCAATATTATTTACGTTTTTGGTTGTTATTCGAGAAGAGAGCCAATCCTATATGTGTACATTGAATTGTTAGTTTGTCACACAAAAATCTATAGTTTTACTGCATGCTTTTTGCTAAATTTCCTACCATTGCCTACCAAAGTGACAAAAACCAATATGCCGGTGTACATTATTTTCTCTGGAAGAGGTATTCAATTCGATATTCTTTAAAAACTCGTGGGGTTCTGAACATGACGGACGATAAATTGCAGAAACTTCAATTTTGTTATGGTTAATTTGGATCATTATCTTGCTATTTTGATTCCATCGGTGAAAGTGAATGTATCATGATTATATTGAAGTTTATTTCTTACAAAAGCTATCACCCCATCGTTTTGGTTAAAGTGCCAAAGTTATACAGAACTGGCGGACAAGACCGCCCCTTTTTCCCGAGGGTGTCGAGATTGTGCAACAATCTACAAGAGGAAGCTTTTCCCAGTACTACTAACCTTAGGCAGCTCAAAAATCGTATTAACAAAATGTCTTTGGGATCATCATAGCAGCCGCGGTGTCCCGGCATTTAGGCTTCTGCCTGCTTACTTAGGGCAGGCAGAAAAACTCGATGTGAATTGCAGTTATTTTGGGACGTCCTGTACATCATTCAGATACGATACAATGAAAACGAAATGAACATTTGTGGACTTACCTGTGCATTTGAGTTCTTTTGCGAGTTCGTCGGATCCCAGGTAGCAGTTAGGCGTTCCGTCGCACAGTTTCGAGAGTTCGAACAGTTGCAAAACGTCAGTCGATTCGTTTACTTGACAGCCGAAATATCCGTCTTCTAGGTTTAGAAAAAACACTTCGCGTTTTATACCGAAACCGATCCCGCCAAAGGATTGGGCAGACTGAAACAAAGAAGAATCAAATTACTATCCAAATGCATATGCGGACATGAATATGTTTTGTCCCCAAAAAAAAGTAGCAAATGTTCCCCATAAAAGTGAATTGTGTATCCATTAAGTGAAATAGTCATAATGCTCCTAATTATTTTCTATAATATGTGTTGGCTAAGCGTAGATTATCCATATTAAAAAGTGTGATTGACAGATATTCAAAAACAAAATAAATACAGATTTTTATAATTTTCTCCAAAACGAATCAACCGATTTAAAAAGATCAAACGTCAAAACAAAGGACTTCGAAAGACCTTTCAAACAAGTTATTACTCGACACCCTTTTGACGTTTAAATTTTTTAAGGGGATGATCCTGGGGGGCAGAGGGTGAAAGAGGGTGACGCAGTTTTTGGTTAAAAAGTTGTCCCCCTTGTCAAACCTTTTGACGTATCTCGACGTTTTTTCTTTTAATCAGTGGTTTTCGATAGATCCGTGCTGGGAGCTGTATAGTCTTATTGCAGGCTAGACCTGCTCCAAGAAATATTGAACAAAGTAAATTTCAGAAGAAACCTGAAGATATAAGTATTTCAAACAGAACGCTTTTTATTCTGTGGAGGAATTTTCTGAAACAGATTATTCAAAACCCACTGATGGTACACCCATTATGCTTCAATTCAATATAAATTAAATAATAATAAAAATAATAATAATAAAAAAGTTGATTCACGTATAAAGTATTACAGTTTATTGAAAATACTTATGCATATATACGCAAATAAACTGAAACAATCCCACAGAAGAATTTAATTCTTGTGCGAGGGAAATTATTTTTGCTTAAAACAGTTAAATACAGTTAATACATAAATTTAAACAAAAGTTAGTCATAAAGGTAAGTGTAATAATATTATATTCAAATACTGATTTATTTTCATTTTAGTGAGTTTTTCTATTTTATGTCGATTATTATTTAACAAGAATTTTTTTTTTGCAACTTTGAATCGATTTTTATTCAAAATTGATAAAAAGTTATAAAATCTAGTGAAGAGGTAACTGAAGCATCTTTGACCTGCATTTCTTGTTGTCAATGGTGTTCTTTTAATATCCTCGGCTTTACTTCTTGTTTCATATTTGTGAAATGAAAAAACAACTCATCAACTACTTGAGAAATAAAAGGGTCATTTTTAAAATTGACATTTTTCCAAAAAATTCTTAAGAAATGAAAAGGATATTTTCTTATTCAAACGGTTTCATTAACATTACGCAGATGGTCATTAAAAGAATATATATACTAAGTGACATATAAATCCGAACACCCAGTTTAAATGGTTTTATTTTAATGAAAGTTGGTGAATGTATTTATCTTACTGTAAATAACAAGTGAAAAAATTTTCAGCCTTATCAGTTGGACATTCCGGTTTTTATACTGCTTTTTTTTTAATTCACTAACGCTCTAAAAATGAATATTTCAGCCGTAGTAAAGAATCAACGTTGGCGGATTTTGGTTCTTGACATCCTTTACGATCGGTTACGATGCCGAGAGTACGGAGACCTGTACGATTTCGTCAACTTAGTGAGTTTGATAGGGGCCGTATAGTGGGACTTCGGGAAGCTGGACTTTCTTTTCGGGCAATTGCAGTTAGGGTGCAAAGAAGTGTAGACACTGTGCTTAGGTGTTGTCAGGCATGGCTTCGAGAACGCCGTACGCAAAGAGCAAAGGGCACTGGACGCCGCCGTAGAACAACAGACCGTGAAGATCGCCGCCTAAGATTATTGGCCTTAAGGGACCGTTTCTCCACTACCAGGTCCATTGCAAATGAATAGTTTGCAGAACACGGAAGACCTATTGGCATGCGAAGTGTTTACCGACGAATGAGAAGTTTTGGCTTGTTTTCATACCGGCCACACTGGGTCCTCCCTTTAACTCGAGAACACCGACGTAATCGCCTTGAGTGGTGCAGGCAACGGTTACTCTGGGATCAGGAATGGAACAGTATAGTCTTTAGTGACGAGTCTCGATTTTGTTTAGGCATGCACGATGGTCGTGCCAGGGTTAGAAGGCGACGTGGTGAAAGGAGGAATCCACAGTTTTTTGTTGAAAGACATGTTCATCACACTGTTGGAGTTATGGTTTGGGGTGCTATAGCTTATGGTTCCAGGTCACCTTTAATCTTCATCAGAGGTAACATGAACGCGCAGCGTTATATCCACGTTCTAGAACCCCATCTTTTACCCTATCTTGACACCCTGGCAGATTCAACTTTCCAACAAGATAATGCCCGACCACATGTTGCAAGAGTCACAATAGACTTCTTTTCACATAATGATGTCACATTGTTACCATGGCCACCAAGATCTCCCGACTTATTCCCAATTGAGCACGTGTGGGGTATGATAGGTAGGAGATTGCTCAATTTGCAACGTCCTCCTCAGACTCTAGAAGCACTTCGAGAGGAGTTGGTGGTTGCCTGGAATGAGATACCACAGGAGGACATTGACCACCTGATCAGAAGAATGCCTAGGCGCGTTGGAGAATGCGTAGCACATCAGGGTGCATCCACACATTATTAAAGGTCAAAGGGCTTTAAAGCAGTGCAATCATTTTGAAATTTTTAGCATTTACTTATTATGCTTCACTAAGTACTTATACAAAATTTTATTAAAATAAAACCATTTAAACTGGGTGTTCGGATTTATATGTCACTTAGTATATATATATATATATATATATATATATATATATATTCTTGTTATTAACTTTACACTCAGACGCGCTGAATAATATAGACAGTAGAGCTGATTTTTGCTGGGGGGGGGGAGTCTGTGGGGGGCTATGACCGCCCTTCTTTGGGGGGCCGAGGCGATAATGTCCATTTTGTCATTACTTAAATCCTCCACTGGGTATATCTGACTTTTTTGATGTTTGTAGACTTTTTGTGAAAAATTAGAAAACACACACCGTCATTTGTTGGATTCTGGTGCTTTAAGTATAAGTATAAATCACTAAGCAAAGCAATTTGTAGCATTTAGTACCAGGCGTGAATCCGCACCAATAAATTTTCAATATCACGGCCTGCTATACAATTACGCCACCCGTAAGCGGATGCACATACAATTTCCGCCCAGCGAATATTACTCGCTACATGAGAAAAGTATCCAGCTCAATCAAAAAAGTGTTGCAGCACGCTCTTCTTCCGGGAATAGCCTAACTGTACCTGCGACGTACAACATATAAATTAATCATCCCATATGTCAACAGATGTTATTAGAACCTATTTACAAGCCATTCAATTATACCGAACACCTTCTCTACACTCGAGTTAGTCAAACAGTGTTGCCGAGTATGTTCCTTTTGCTTGAGACCTTGCCGTTATAAATATTTTGCATGAAAAATATATCGAAAATTTGTTCTCGATTGTGGATTCTGCACACGCTCTTATAGATTTCTACATTTAGTCCTTCCCTCGAAATAAAACGTTTCATCCCCCATATTGTGGATATGAAAAATATGGCAGCAAAACTGTTGACTCTATACTTCTGAAGCAACGTTATCGTCAGTTCATAAAGGATGACGTTTAGCAGGCTTATACAAGTCCATAGTCCCCAGTCATTAGTTAAAACGGCGGTCTACAAATTTCTTCCTTGGTCTACCGATAGAACTGATCATCTGCCAAACACAGGATTTTGTCCACACAGATGTCCATTTGTTGCGTTGCTGTGCGACCGATACGCGATGGGTATGTTGAAAATATTTCTTTATCAACGTTTTAAAGACAAATGCCAAAACATTGAGATATGCTCTCTCTCTCACTCTCTATGGCACCCAATCTTTAGCCATTACGAACATTTTGCTGTAAATGATTATGACCTTCTGAAACACCAAAAAAATGAACGCGATCTTTATTTTCTTCCTGTTCTAGTGGAGTTGTTTCAATATTTTATTAGGACTTAAAATGGTGCAAGATGAAAAAATCCGTTGTTTTTTATGTGATCAACCACAATCGCAAAATGATATACTGCTTTGGAGGTGTAAATACATGACTATTTCCCTCGTCTTAACTTCAACCAATCACAGACGCGCAATTTTGAATTACAAATGGTTTCTAGATGGAAAAGTTGTATGACAGCACCTGTCAGCGGTTTTTTCGAGTTTGCCCGCGGTAAAACTTGACAGCTGTTGCCAAAAGTTACAATACCTTTAATAACAAGTAATTATGGTCTCCTGGATATCAGAAAACGACACTAAACAATTTTTCTGATTTTATTGTCAATAAATTTTGTAATATTGTTTTTAAACAGTGCTAGTCAGCTATCGTAGTGAAAATGAGTCGCTTTGGAAGTGATTCTTGAACTCGCGATTGGGAAAAGTGTACTGTACAATACCGTTAAAACCCATGGAAATAGCTTACGGAATTCTGCAAAGCAAAGAAATACGAGCTTTTTTCCTGTGAAAAAAATCGAAACAACACAATGCAAAGTAATATTTTTAACAAAAAACATTCGTGCAGGTGCAAAATTAGATGCCCTTTTGATATTACTTATGAATATGTGTGGATAAACTTGGCGAGCTTATCGTGATTCAGCTTTTTTTTCATTTGTTTCTACATTTCCTCTAGGCGCTTTGTGTTGAGCTTGACAATATAATTTTTACTAGACCTGTCCAAAATAAACATAGACATTTTGACAATCCATTTTAATAAGAATATATACTAAGTGACATATAAATCCGAACACTCAGTTTAAATGGTTTTATTTTAATAACAGTTGGTGAATGTATTTATCTTACTGTAAATAACAAGTGAAAAAATTTCCAGCCTTATCAGTTGGACATTCCGGTTTTCATACTGCTTTTTTTTAATTCACTAACGGTCTAAAAATGAATATTTCAGCCGCAGTAAAGAATCAACGTTGGCGGATTTTGGTTCCTGACATCCTTTACGATCGGTTACGATGCCTAGAGTACGGAGACCTGTACGATTTCGTCAACTCAGTGAGTTTGATAGGGGCCGAATAGTGGGACTTCGGGAAGCTGGACTTTCTTTTCGGGCAATTGCAGTTAGAGTACAATGAAGTGTAGACACTGTGGTTAGGTGTTGTCAGGCATGGCTTCGAGAAGGCCGTAAGTAAATAGCAAGGGGCACTGGACGCCGCCGTAGAACAACAGACCGTGAAGATCGCCGCCTAAGATTATTGGCCTTAAGGGACCGTTTCTCCACTACCAGGTCCATTGCAAATGAATGGTTTGCAGAACACGGAAGACCTATTGGCATGCGAAGTGTTTACCGACGAATGAGAAGTTTTGGCTTGTTTTCATACCGGCCCCACTGGGTCCTCCCTTTAACTCGAGAACACCGACGTAATCGCCTTGAGTGGTGCAGACAACGGTCAGGTTCAGGAATGGAACAGTATTGTCTTTAGTGACGAGTCTCGATTTTGTTAAGGCATGCACGATGGTCGTGCCAGGGTTAGAAGGCGACGTGGTGAAAGGAGGAATCCACAGTTTTTTGTTGAAAGACATGTTCATCACACTGTTGGAGTTATGGTTTGGGGTGCTAAAGCTTATGGTTCCAGGTCTTCTTTAATCTTCATCAGAGGTAATATGAACGCGCAGCGTCATATCCACAAAGTTCTAGAACCCCATCTTTCAACCTATCTTGACACCCTGGCAGATCCAACTTTCCAACAAGATAATGCCCGACCTCATGTTGCAAGAGTCACAATAGACTTCTTTCAACATAAAGATGTCACATTGTTACCATGGCCACCAAGATCTCCCGACTTATCCCCAATTGAGCACGTGTGGGATATGATGGGTAGGAGATTGCTTAATTTGCAACGTCCTCCTCAGACTCTAGAAGCACTTCGAGAGGAGTTGGTGGTTGCCTGGAATGAGATACCACAGGAGGACATTGACCACCTGATCAGAAGCATGCCTAGGCGCGTTGGAGAATGCGTAGCACATCAGGGTGCATCCACACATTATTAAAGGTCAAAGGGCTTTAAAGCAGTGCAATCATTTTTGAAATTTTTATCATTTACTTATTATGCTTCATTAAGTACTTATACAAAATTTTATTAAAATAAAACCATTTAAACTGGGTGTTCGGATTTATAAGTCACTTAGTATATTTTAGCAATTTTCTGATTGGCTATGGTTAAACAATGACGAGGCAAGCGTGTTTTTTTGAGCAGATAAAAAAGTGTAATAAATATTTTTTGTAAATTCAGCTTTTTTACTTCTGATTGTCCATTTATGTTAATTTAATAAGGCTCAATTTTTTCCTCAATAAATCTTGTTTGCAAAAACACCTTGTTGCAACTTGAGCTTAAAATTTAGAATGTAGGTCGTATTTACAGCCAAGGTTCTTTAAAATATGGAGTAGTTAATTGATTTGGGAAGTATTATATGCAACGCTTGGAATATTCTTGAAAATAGACAACACTGCCTGATCTATACGGCAATTATCACCACTTATATTCAAACAATTTGCCTCTGCCATCAATTGGTGCTTATTATGTAAAAGAAATTTAATAATTAATTACAGCTGATTATGCTATGATTCATCTCAATTGTTGTAATTTTACACGGTCAGAGGAGGATATATATATAGAATACTCTATCTCGGCACGAGATCAGAGTGGTTGCATTCACATTCAAATTCGTACAAGAGGCCTGTCAAAATAGCCATTTACATTGCAAAATCAACTGAGACTCAAGGTTTTGTATGGTGCATTAAGAATATTTACATGATAATGGCATGCATTGCGGTATTATGTGCAAGCAGAAGACCCATACATGTCGTTATTACTTAGTAGCACACGTATTCTCAGTGGCGGATATAAGGGAGAATTATTTAGGATGAGCGCGTCCCAACCTGTATAGTAAAGAAAGATGCAATAAATCTGATTGATATTATCTTCATACAAAGCCGCATTCGAGAGCATTATTCACACGTAGTTTCTCGTACTGGGCACCCAAACTATATAACTGCTTGTCAACTGAGTATAAAGAATCCAGCCTAAGCAACTTTAAAAAAATGGTTAATGATGACCTTAAAGCAATCAGATGTAACGAATCTATTATCTATTCTAATCTATTATTATGACTATTATTATCTATTTTATATTGATACCAGATACGTGAAAAGTGTGGCTGCGGGGCTGTTAAGTAAAGTTCTTGTGCAGCTAAAATACAACTATGATAAAAAGCTAATTATTTTATTTATTATTAATCGTATGGACTGCAATGTTACCATGCACTCAGAGCGCTACGTCGACATGATCACCAACTTCTTTCTCCCTGAATTGCGATTTTTTCTTATGGCGACACCTCAAGGCTAGAGTATACGCGAACAAGCCCCGAACTCTGGACGAATTGAAGGGCCAAATTCGCGTGGAAGTCGCCCAAGTTGAGAGAGCGATGTTGGAGAGAGTCTACGCGAACTTCCAAGAACGCCTCCAGCACTGCATCAACGATTTTGGCCACCACATGCCTGATGTGATTTTCCACACTTGACTGTCTCAAATGCTATTTCCTTGTGAACCTGATTCCATCAATAAATTTGTTTTCGAGTAAAAATTAACTATTTTATGGTTTTTTTAAGACCGTCCATCCTCTCTGCCGCACCCTGTATTTATTATTGAAAAAATCCTTTAAAATAACTCGGTTTGGTCGTGTACAATATAATATAAAATTGCACATCCCTCATATAACAAAAAAATCATTTTCTAAATTACTTTTATTTGAGTATACTGTGGTTTGATTATAGCTTAGATGAACAATCAGTTTGAGGAAAATTGTATTATTATGGATGAACATCTATACAAAGATTTGTTATTTCAACGAGTGATTTCCCGGATGATTTCAAGGAAGACTTATGTCCGAAATTACTCCGGTTAAAGTTTTTTTTATTTTTCGTTTTTTTCGATAAAAATGTAATATGTTTTGATCAAGTTTATTCAAGCATAGGCAGGAGATGGTTGTGTCATCAAAAATTTGCTTATGAACATCAAGAGCAAACGCCTTACTACATCCATGAATAATTGTCATATAGGTAAACGAATTTCAACATTTTAATTTTTCCTTTAATGACATGTTTCCATCATTCACTTTTATCTAATTCTTGATGATATGTATGTCATTACCATCTCACGTATCAAAGTCTCAAAAAATTTGAGCATTGTTAGCTGAAGGGTTGTATTTGTACAAAAAAAAAGTTTGCAACACCCTCCCATGAAACCCAAGCACTTTTTAACCCATTTGTATATAGACTTCTTATCTTGAACTTACCCAAGGTATTGCCCACCATTTCTTTACATTTTTTGTAACGTTTTGATCCAGATGGCTACTGTCATGGAGGCCTAGTGCCAATTCTTGTCTATAATTGAACTTTAGTCTATGTTTAATAATCGTATGTCTTATATTTCAAATAACCTGTAGATAGACATTATTTATTTTTGGGATCTAGTCGAACAGATAAAAATCAACCGCTTTAGTAGAATGTTAGCCAACATAAACTTTTATGATTTCAGGTGAATCCTTCCTTAAGTGGTGATTCCGTAACTGCCGTATTGATTACACATCAAAGACGTATCGATGGTAAACAAATTCTTTTCCAGAAAAGTATTTCCTATTTCACACACATCGGGAATTCTCAGAAGTTGTATAATGCTTGGTGTTTTTCAACGTCTCATTGTGGACGAAAACAGCAAGTACATTCTGATAAAAATACGTGTCGTATGGAGAGATAAGTATTTTACTTAAAATAAAGTGAATAGCATCTAAAATAGCTAGTAGTGTACATATACGGTAGGTTATTTCCAAAACAGAACAGCTGATGGTTGATAGCAGACTATAAAGTGGAAGTCTATACAAAGATATGTAGAGAGAGGTATAAGCAAGCTCATATCGTCTTGGTTTGCCTTTTGAAGCAAAACTGCCCAGTTTTAAGACTTCTTATGAAGAATGGTCACTTGTTTTTGGATGCTTTCATTGTCAATTGATCTGCGTGTGTATGCATCGCTACATTAGTGCTTACAAAAACTTAATATTAGTAACATCTGCATCAGTATATCCCCAAACTTGTTTCGTTTTCGTCTTGTTAGTTACAGGGTGCACCATGCCACATATTTTTTTCTTTGCTTGCCTGGTCCTATCTTGCATCAAGTCTTTCTGTTCCCAGGCATAATTCAGTCTAATTGCATCTAAATACATGTAAATTCGTCTTTCGTCAAAGGTGAATGCCCTGTAAGGCCATTTCGTTTAGTACACGATCTAAATCTATTTTTAATAAAGTATGACGTTGAAGTTCAGTACTCTGAGCGACGCGCTACCAGTTTTTCTACGGTTTAATGTCTTTCTTCTAAAACGCTCTGTATGTTTTGTAACTGTACGTCCACGGTTGAATTCGTAATGAGCTCTGATACAATCTGCGCTAGCGGATTTTGAATAAACGCTGGTTATGCTCAAGTACATGATGCTATCTAATAACCTTTAAAGGTCGTACAGTGATCGTTTTATACGTTGTTTTGCTCTTTGTGGTGTGTTCTTGCTATTACCGACCAGAATTCATCTTGAGAGTCCGTAAATCAACAATAATGCAGTAGCAGATGGATCATGACCGTAGGTTTAGCCTAAAAGAATCGGACAGATCGATTTAAGCAGATTGGGTAATGAGTAATATAATAACTGATTTTTGGGTGATCTGTAGTTTGCTGCAATAGAAGCTAATCATGAAAAGTTGTAAAAATACAGTATCTGCCTGATTATGTTCCCTCTTTTGTCCACCGTCTGCGTGGTGATCGATTTAGTTACCCCCTCTATGGACTCCGCTCCCGGCGAATAAGTATTTTCACCGTTTCACCGTTAATGCCTGAATTACGTTTTTATTTGTCCATTGCCTTCCAAATTTGACCTCAAATTCGTAATAACGAACATCGGAAAAACAAAGTACAAGCTTTTAGCTATCCCTGGCTGTATTTTTAGCTGTCCCTGATTGTCCACCAATACATAAATTTGGCAACATTGTAAACGTGTGTGCAGGCGCCTGCGGCGTATCAAAGAAACGTTTAATACAGCTCAGAAGTACACCGAAGTACCACATACAATAATTTTTGTAGTCCAGACCACTGCTTGAAAAATTTGCGTTTCTTCAAACAGTTTTGAGAGCATAACAAATGCTCATGTTGGCGACGAGCCCCTTCCCACTTCAGTTGGCCCACTTCAAGATTTGTAGCAAAATATGCCTTTATAAACTAAACATGACGAAACTATTTACTTCCAAAACAATTTATTTTCTCAAAAACATTTTAGATACACTCTAGTCGTATAAAATACATATTTGAAACCACTTAGAACTTAGACCTATAAATAATAGAACATCTGAACAAATAAACAATGTGCGAAGTTAACAAAGCAACAATTGAAAGATTACCATTGGGTAACATCACCTTTATTTTTTATTACGGCTGAAATTCTTTGGGGCATAGTGTTAACCAAGTTTTGGAAAAAATTTGGTGTAAAAGAATCCACAATTTTTTGAAGAAAACCCTAGTACCAAGCACTACGGCTTTTGTCAAACCCAATTTTTGATTCTGCAATTAGTTATTAATATAATATACTGGGTTACAAAGAAAGGCGAACACCTACGTATGTTTATTGGAATTCAATAATTTTTAAACATATCGATTTATCTTGCCATGAACAACAAGTGATAAGATGGTCAGGTTTTTCTGTGAAGTTCCTGTGGTGGCGGCGAGTGTTGTTTGATGATTCAGTTTTCGTACATTTACGGTGTCAGTTAAATGTTGAATTTCGAGTAGCTTATTCTGTGCAAAAATCCTATGTGGTGTCCTCAAGAAAAATCAAAGTTGACGCTGAAGCACAATAGACGAAACTTCATATTGAAATTCTGATTATGCCATCTCTTAGAACAAACGTGAATGTGCAATTTATTTTTTACCACCCATTACAAATAAAGTTAGGAGGAAATTAAAACGATTTTGGGAAAATTCGTTTTCTTTTTCTGTCTCTCTCCGGTTTAGTTAGTTACCTAAATCGTATCCCTTACCGTTTCAGAAATTCCAACAGTGAGGGTCAGATTTAAAACACCCGGTATATGAAAAAACTTCCTGTGCGAGTCTTCTATCGATAGGGGTACAGAATATTATACTAAGTGATATATAAATCCGAACACTCAGTTTAAATGGTTTTATTTTAATAAAAGTTGGTGAATGTATTTATCTTACTGTAAATAACAAGTGAAAAAATTTTCAGCCTTATCAGTTGGACATTCCTGTTTTTATACTGCTTTTTTCAATTCACTAACGCTCTAAAAATGAATATTTCAGCCGCAGTAAAGAATCAACGTTGGCGGATTTTGGTTCTTGACATCCTTTACGATCGGTTACGATGCCTAGAGTACGGAGACCTGTACGATTTCGTCAACTTAGTGAGTTTGATAGGGGCCTTATAGTGGGACTTCGCTTAGCTGGACTTTCTTTTCGGGCAATTGCAGTTAGAGTGCAAAGAAGTGTAGACACTGTGGTTAGGTGTTGTCAGGCATGGCTTCGAGAAGGCCGTACGCAAAGAGCAAGGGGCACTGGACGCCGGCGTAGAACAACAGACCGTGAAGATCGCCGCCTGAGATTATTGGCCTTAAGGGACCGTTTCTCCACTACCAGGTCCATTGCAAATGAATGGTTTGCAGAACACGGAAGACCTATTGGCATGCGAAGTGTTTACCGACGAATGAGAAGTTTTGGCTTGTTTTCATACCGGCCACACTGGGTTCTCCCTTTAACTCGACGTAATCGTCTTGAGTGGTGCAGACAACGGTCACTCTGGGATCAGGAATGGAACAGTATTGTCTTTAGTGACGAGTCTCGATTTTGTTTAGGCATGCACGATGGTCGACGTCGACCACATGTTGCAAGAGTCACAATAGACTTCTTTCAACATAATGATGTCACATTGTTACCATGGCCACCAAGATCTCCCGACTTATCCCCAATTGAGCACGTGTGGGATATGATGGGTAGGAGATTGCTCAATTTGCAACGCCCTCCTCAGACTCTAGAAGCACTTCGAGAGGAGTTGGCGGTTGCCTGGAATGAGATACCACAGGAGGACATTGACCACCTGATCAGAAGCATGCCTAGGCGCGTTGGAGAATGCGTAGCACATCAGGGTGCATCCACACATTATTAAAGGTCAAAGGGCTTTAAAGCAGTGCAATCATTTTGAAATTTTGATCATTTACTTATTATGCTTCATTAAGTACTTATACAAAATTTTATGAAAATAAAACCATTTAAACTGGGTGTTCGGATTTATATGTCACTTAGTATACAATAATCACATACGACCGAAAAATTAGTGAAACTGAAATCTGCGGAACGACTCATTTCCCGCTCACCGTGTAAAAGTACGCGCACGCCGCTGCGTTTGCTTCACATGTAACTATGATGATGCGACTATAATTTGCATGGGCAAACAAACGGTACGCTCGCTCGCTCATTAAGTTGTTACATAAAAGTCGTACTTGATGCAAGTGCACCGGAGTTGACAAGGTCGTCCAATAATAGTACAGCTTGAATTATTAAATGATTCACAGTTAACGGTCGATAGGCGATAAACAATTAGGCTCGAATCAATTAAATATATGTAAAAGGTGTAATTAGGGATGCGCGAAATAATGCTGAACATCGTGTATCCATATTTTTATCACGGGAAAGTTGTTAATATTCGAGCCCGTTCCCACTTCAGTTGGCCCACTTCAAGATTTGTACCAAAATATGCTTTTATAAACTAAACATGACGAAAATATTTACTTCTAAAACAATTTATTTTCTCAAAAACATTTTAGATATACTCTAGTCATGAAAATACATATTTGACCTATAACTAATAGAACATCTGAACAAATAAACAATGTGCGAATAAATGCGCGAAGTTAACAAACAATTGAAGGATTACCATTGGGTAACATCACCTTTATTTTTTATTACGGCTGAAATTCTTTAGGGCATGGTGTTAACCATGTTTTGGCAAAAATTTGGTGTAAAACAATCCCATATTTCTTGAAGCTTTTGTCTCACTTCGGTGATTGTACGAGCAGGATGTTGTCGTAAAACTTTTTTCATCTCGTGCCACAAAGTTTCAATAGGTGACAGATCTGGACTGCTAGAAACCCATTTCAAAAGTGGTACATTACTTTCTTCCATCCATTTTATAGCCTTTTTTGAGGTATGGCACGCTGCACCATCTTGCTGAAACATAAAATCTTGGCCGGATGTCAAAGGTTCTTCCATCACTGGTTCTTCTAAAATTGCCAAATATTTGTTTGTATCCACATTTCCATCAATAAAATCAAGTTTTCCTACTCCTTTTGATGACATACTGCCCCAAACCATAATGGATGGTGGAAATTTCACTTTTCTCTTCAGACGGTCAACATGGAATGCTTCATTTTTTGCGAATAACTCTACTGCGACTGTCACCAACACAAACTTCGAATCGGGCCTCATCACTCCATTGTATTGCACACCATTGTTGAGGTGTCCATTGTCTATGTCCTTTAGCCCATCTAAGCCGATTTTTCTTTTGCAGTGGTGTTAATAGTGGCTTTTCTTTGGCCTATAAACAAGTTGTGCAACTTTAGGGTTTTTTACTTCTCTTCTTTTCTATAAGAAAACTTACCTTGCAAGTGCTAAATCCCAGTCTGTGGGCCTCTCTATGAGTTGTGGACCTCGAAATTCTCCTTCCAACAGCGTCACTCCACAGAGCACTTAATTGTAAATAATTGGCACGCCTGTTTTTCACGATTATTTTTCTTAATGCTCTTCGGTCGGCATTTGTGATATTCCTTTTTTTCACATATCGTGGCTTAATATTAACTGAACCAGTTACGTTATATCTTCTAACAATATTTCTCACACTGTACCGCGATAAGTCTAATAAAGTTGCAACTTCTGCGTTTGATTTCCCAGAATTAAAAAATTTAATTATCAGTAACCGAATTTTCTTACTAATAACCTTTCCCCTACCCATTTTGAAAACCTTAACTACCCAAAACTATTTTAAACGTATTCTGATAGCTGTCATTAATAAAAACAATTGTCATTGCTTTCATTTTTCACAGCCACCTACCCATGCGTTATAGACTTATTTTGCATTGAAATGAAAATAGGTTGATATGCTGTAATTGCAACATGTGTTATTTTTATGCTGCAAATTTGATTAGGGAGTGATAAAGTTGGTGTTTTCTACTATATATTATCAAAATATTCATTGTTAGTGTTTTAAACCTATCCTGCTACATTTTTATTATTTGTGTTTGATAAGAAAAAAACTAAGATTTTAATAGTTGGGCCAACTGAAGTTTGAAGGGGCTCGTAGATAATGACGTCTGGACAAGTTTTAACGTAGGTTCAGTTTGAATATTTATTGCTTGAAGACAAGTGGTGGAAAAGTATATAAACAGAGACTTACTGAAATTTTTATGACGTCTAAGACCTTAAATGGAAAACCAGCCATTCCTTTATAGGAATTAAAACTGAACCTCGCCTTTTCCAAGTATCACTTCCATATCTCTGTACCTTGGTACCAACGAATAAAGAAGATTGTTGTTATTATTATTATTATTATAGAGATACCATCTGAAGAACTCTTAGTATTCGGTTTTTGAAACAGCAATGTCCAACAACTGTCAGGTGTCCGTTAACGATTTACCCTTCTTCTCAAGAGATCAACGATATACTATATCATTTGATCCATTACCTCAATAGCGCCTTCAGATTGGTCAATTTTGATCCTGGGTTCATGGTCTGATCTTTGGATCGATGAAAAAAGTAGGTTTTTTTTGTACTAAGTAATTATTAGACATTTTTTTTAATGTTTATCCATTCGAGGACCCCCATCTTGTGCCCATAGAATAAAGACGATATATGACAAAAGTATCTCAGTTATTTCAAATGAATCTGCAGAAGGTTTGAGTGAGATAAGCATGGAATATGTTAAGCTCTTTTCAAAATTCACCGAACTACGCTTCCTCAGTCTTTCCATTTGTCTTTATGAGATTCCCCGAAATGGTGTTTTGGTCACTGGTCACGTTTAACTACGCCGGTTTAATTGCCGAGACCAATCTAATTGTTACATCATTACAAGCTGAAAGGGAGGATGACCGAGTTCACGCACCGGAAAACTCAAACCCATAAAGCAAGAAGAACTGAATATCAAAGTAAGCGTGGCAGACGAATTGGAAGAATTCACCTTCCGCGTTATATCTTATTTTGTGAGACTACTTTGAGAGAGATTTTAATATTTTCAATATCTCTTGTTTTATACAAAAGCTTCGTGAATTATATACTAAGTGACATATAAATCCGAACACAAGGTTTAAATGATTTTATTTTAATAAAATTTTAGTACTTAATGAAGCATAATAAGTAAATGATAAAAATTTTAAAATGATTGCACTGCTTTAAAGCCCTTTGACCGTTAATAATGTGTGGATGCACCCTGATGTGCTACGCATTCTCCAACGCGCCTAGGCATGCTTCTGATCAGGTGGTCAATGTCCTCCTGTGGTATCTCATTCCAGGCAATCACCAACTCCTCTCGAAGTGCTTCTAGAGTCTGAGGAGGACGTTGCAAATTGAGCAATTTCCTACCCATCATATCCCACACGTGCTCAATTGGGGATAAGTCGGGAGATCTTGATGGCCATGGTAACAATGTGACATCATTATGTTGAAAGAAGTCTATTGTGACTTTTGCAACATGTGGTCGGGCATTATCTTGTTGGAAAGTTGGATCTGCCAGGGTGTCAAGATAGGGTAAAAGATGGGGTGCTAGAACTTCGTGGATATGCGCGTTCGTGTTACCTCTGATGAAGATTAAAGGTGACCTGGAACCATAAGCTATAGCACCCCAAACCATAACTCCAACAGTGTGATGAACATGTCTTTCAACAAAAAACTGTGGATTCCTCCTTTCACCACGTCGCCTTCTAACCCTTACACCGACGTAATCGCCTTGAGTGGTGCAGACAACGGTCACTCTGGGATCAGGAATGGAACAGTATTGTCTTTAGTGACGAGTCTCGATTTTGTTTAGGTATGCACGATGGTCGTGCCAGGGTTAGAAGGCGACGTGGTGAAAGGAGGAATCCACATTTTTTTGTTGAAACACATGTTCATCACACTGTTTTAGTTATGGTTTGGGGTGCTATAGCTTATGGTTCCAGGTCACCTTTAATCTTCATCAGACGTAACATGAACGCACAGCGTTATATCCACGAAGTTCTAGAACCCCATCTTTTACCCTATCTTGACACCCTGGAAGATCCAACTTTCCAACAAGATAATGCCCGACCACATGTTGCAAAAGTCACAATAGACTTCTTTCAACATAATGATGTCACATTGTTACCATAGCCACCAAGATCTCCCGACTTATCCCCAATTGAGCACGTGTGGGATATGATGGGTAGGAGATTGATCAATTTGCAACGTCCTCCTCAGACTCTAGAAGCACTTCGAGAGGAGTTGGTGGATGCCTGGAATGAGATACCACAGGAGGACATTGACCACCTGATCAGAAGCATGCCTAGGCGCGTTGGAGAATGCGTAGCACATCAGGGTGCATCCACACATTATTAAAGGTCAAAGGGCTTTAAAGCAGTGCAATCATTTTGAAATTCTTATCATTTACTTATTATGCTTCATTAAGTACTTATATAAAATTTTATTAAAATAAAACCATTTAAACTGGGTGTTCGGATTTATATGTCACTTAGTATATTAGTCATTCTGTATTTTGTGAATGACAAAAAATAGAATAGCAATTTTCAGTCCCACATTTACTGTCATTTTGCCTTCACGACTGTAATATTTAATACACTTTTTTGTATTTTTTGGTCACTGTGGTGGTGATCATGTAAAAGGTGTACACAGCAAAATTATCATGTAACGAGGTTTGTATAATGGATCATTTTTTACCAGGCGGTTTCAGAAGGAGTATATTTTTCACGCATGGGGATATGGGGATTAGTCGCGATCGTACTGACATTTCATATGATGTCCTGACAAAATACAAATTGTTAAAAGTTTAAAATAATAGAAATATAAAATTACGAAGTTTGAAGATCAGGATTTTTTGTGTTCTGATTACGAGATACTTAGGTATATGGTATTCCAGAAGATAAGGTTACAGAGGTCAAATGTGAGCACATTTTTATTGAAAATATGCCCTAAATTTAGTCGAAAATTAAAAAAAAACATATTTGCTGTTCTATCAATAATGATAACTAATGCTTTTTGTAAAATGTTGTTTAGTTTATTAAATTTCGTCAAATCAAAATGGCCGATTTTAAACGTTGAATCTTGGAATTTGGTGACCTTATATTCGTCTTAGCACAAGTAAAGATTAATTTTTTTGTGGTCATGCGGACGGGCTTTTTGTATTTTTTATAAACGCACTTGTCTTCATTTAACTTTTGGATACTAAGGTCTTCCTTTCCAACAAAGATAATGCCCGACCACATGTTGCAAGAGTCACAATAGACTACTTTCAACATAATGATGTCACATTGTTACCATGGCCACCAAGATCTCCCACTTATCCCCAATTGTGCAAGTGTGGGATATGATGGGTAGGAGATTGCTCAATTTGCAACGTCCTCCTCAGACTCTAGAAGCACTTCGAGAGGAGTTGGTGGTTGCCTGGAATGAGATACCACAGGAGGACATTGACCACCTGATCAGAAGCATGCCTAGGCGCGTTGGAGAATGCGTAGCACATCAGGGTGCATCCACACATTATTAAAGGTCACAGGGCTTTAAAGCAGTGCAATCATTTTGAAATTTTTATCATTTACTTATTATGCTTCATTAAGTACTTATACAAAATTTTATTAAAATAAAACCATTTAAACTGGCTGTTCGGATTTATATGTCACTTAGTATAGTAAACAGAGTCGTTTTTGCTGGTATTCTACAAAATACTGTTCATAAGAGCTTCAAAGCAAAAACAGTTGTAGACGGGTTTAAAGTCTGCGGTTTGTATCCTTTCAATCCAGATAACGTAGACTATACAAAATGGCTAGGAGTGGGGACCATGCAGCAACCAAATACTGGTGTAGAAAATCTTACTCAGCACAAGATGACCTACGACAAGTTCGCAAGAATAGTTGGTCCCAAAAAAATCGAAATATCCCAAAATATTGATAGAAAAACGGCAGAAAATGAAATTTCCCATGAAAACTTACGTCTATTATTCAAGACTTGGAGATTCTTCCCAAACGGTGATACAATATCTACGGATATTACAGAGCCAAAAACTAAAATTAATATTGTATAAAATATAGTTATAATGTCCCCAACAAAAAATCCTTCACTTGCTTCAAATTCTAGCGAAACTGAACAAACCGCAACCCTTAGTCAACTGAGTACCAGCAAAGCTACCGTCAATATAATGTGTAAGGAAATAATTCCCCCCAACCGAGTCGTAGTCACAAACAATTTGTTAGGAAGCTTCCTACAGTCATCTTCTGCACCGGCAAGAAAGGGTAAACGAAACATAGATAGATTCCCTTTTGCTATAACATCTGAGCGATATCAGGAGATGTTCAGGAAAAGAAGGAGAAGGAAAATAGAAAAAGGAAGAAGCATGAAAAACGAAAGGTAAGGTAAGGTAAGAACTCTCAAACAGCAACACAGTACTCTGCCTGCCTAAAGGGCATCAGTTCTGGTGAACTACAATGTGATGACTGTAAACGATACTATCATCAGTGACGAGGATTGTGAAGATATTGATGATCAGGAAGTCGATGAATTATACGACGGATATAATCAGGCAAAAAAAGCATTTTACAAATGATTATACCACATTATATCAGACCCGTCCAATAACTGGATTTTCAGTGCCCCATATCTAAATGATGCGTCCAATAACTATAGTTTTTTGCATATATTCAAATTATCATTGTTAGTGTAAATTCTGCAAAGCTATTTTCAAATATGTTCTAGCAGTCTAGTTAATAAAGCTTCTTACTTCCTTTATATGTAGTTTCCATTGTCTTTTTGTCATAATTGAAAGTTTGGCTCCTATTTAAAGATGTCCAATAATTGTCTGGTTTACCCTGCCTACCTCTGAGACTAGCGAAAAATTATACGACGATTATAACCAATCTAAATGTGAAATAACGGCTTAGCATCTTGGATAAGTCCATTGCATTGCACATACTTTTTACCGTCATCCAAGCAATTTTCCTATCGATTGTCCATCAATCCGTCATCCATTCACGATTGACAGCACAGAGTGACCGCACTATAAGGCAAGCCGTACGCATGATAAAGCCCCTCATCTCTTATCTAGACATGGAAATCTGGAAACGTGGCAGCGACAAGCCGCATGCTATTATGGATCATGGATCAGAGCGCCTCTAACAGTAAAATACCGGCAAGAGGAATGTCGCGAGAACCGTCGTAAAGTCTGTTGACCGAATATTCGTGCATGCTTCTCGTCAGAAATATGTTAATGTGGTCAGAGGTGGATTTTCGCAGCCAAGGGGACATGTGTGGAAGGGCGTGTGAAACACGTTGAACGTAACTGTGATCAGTCGTTAGAAATACGTGTGCGGAAGACAGAAGCTTCTATGGGTCTGTTATGACTTTCGTTGTCGTACTGGCCTAGTAGACGCGTTCTTCAGTACTATTCACACAGATGCCTTAGTAGACTAAACTGATCACTCTTCGTGAATATATTAGAAGATATTAGCATCAGGATATCTCGCAAATCATCCAAATGCACCCCGAAATATAGAGCAGAAGCACAATAAAAGAAGAGGTCAAATTGAGCAAAACCAAAATCAGAAAATTAACGGTAATAACGGACTCTCTTAGTGCTCAGTAGCAAAGAATGGAACTTATAACGACAATGACATTACGCTGGCACCAGAAGAAGAAATAACAGATACCTTTCAGTACTGTGGCATGAAACTTATGTGGACAGATAAATTAACTAAAGCAGGAAGAACACATGTAACAGAACAACCTAATTTCTAGCAGGAGCTTTCTAGGCACCATCAAAGGCAACCTATAGGATCTGTCGATTCGAATGTGTAGAAAATGCAAAGCAAAGATCAACACTAAGCGAACATTCAACCTTTACTACTGAAGTTGGTTCTATAACGTAAAAATAGATAGATAGATATATTTATTGCCTTCGAGATAATAAAAAATGACATAAGAGAACATAGGTATTTACAGGGTAGTACAAACAGGATCAACAAGGCGTACAGACATTCACATATGAAAAAAGTTTAAAAATAATGAGATATATCCCAGCGAGAGATATTTAAACAAAGAGTAAACACGTTTTCCAACTAACTAATTTTCCTAGATGACGTTTAAAACTAGCAATGCTACTGACATTCCTGAGATGAGCTGGAAGTTTGTCATGTATTCTAATGCAGGTGTTTTGTGACGACTTTTCAAACAGCGTCAGTGTGTGTTTTGGAATACCTAGTCTCTCACCTGCCCTTGTATTATAATGTGTGTTTTTGTTCTGTATAAATTTTGTTTTGTTTGTGTATGTGGAAAGGGTGTACTTGTAAATATGAATGCTCGATCGAGTCATGATGTTCTTACTTCTGAAGATCTCTCTACAGGATTCTCTTCTGTGGATGTTGAATATCAACCTGATTATTATTCACCTCTGTTGAATAAATGCTGTAGAAATTGAAGGTGATTGACCCCAAATTATGATAAATGTGAATGAGAGAATAATACACATCTAACAAAGCTGATTGTGATAAGCAAAACTTAACCTTTAGAATTGCATAATACGATTGGTTCAACTTCTTACACGCACTGTCAATTTGTTGTGTCCAATTGGGTTTTGCATTACTTTCTATTCCCATGAACGCTCTGCCCTGTCAAAAAATAGCACTGGACTTTGGAAACGATGATAGAAGATTTTTGCTACTGTACCAGGTCAAAAGTGTGAGGCGTCTATAAAAAACGATTTACTCTTGATCCATGCTTTCAAAACTACTCTCATCCTTGCTGCTGTTATTCTTGCAAATTCATCGGAAATTCCTCAGTTGACATTTTAAACAATCTCACCTAAAAACATTGTTTACGGTGTTTATACGACGTAGGTAATGAATATTCAGGTCTCAGCTCGATTTCGTCGTCTTTCGCAATTAGCGATAAAATGATAATTATTGCTGAAAGCAAATGGAATCGAAGCCCAACATGGTGTCAGTAACACTTTCGTTTAAATGAACAAAGTTTGTCGTTGATTAGCGCTGTCATTATTGATGACTGCATTCGGTTTTGGCTTGCTGCTAAAACTAACCAGAACAAATCTGGCAAGTTAAGGAGGATTATGATTATGGGTGTATTTATCATGTTACTATTTCTTGAGAAGATGAACCCACGCACATGCGGTCAGTCTATCTCATTCGCATGCGTGACGTCACTCGGTGACAAAATTCCTCAGAGACCAACGTTCAGTGTTACATGGCGCTTTAGCACGTAATTTGTGATTGGATTCAATAGTTTGTTACTTGGTGTGTGAAATATAATTAAAAACAGCGTTTTTTGGAAAGCGATTACTGTTCAAAATGAAAAAAATGTTAGTATTACCTCAAAATAAATGGAAATTGAAGAGTAATGCAATGCCTTCCCTTTATTTGATAGAATTGATGAGGGCACATACTTCTCGCAGTATACGAACGAAAAAAAAGCTAAACATCTTGAAAATTATGAAATAAATTCAGTGAAGCGGCTTAGCAATTCAAAATACTTTTACTGATACCTACCCATAAAAACATTAGAAAAAATACATGTATACTTGAAACACTGTGAAATACCGGGTGCGTTTTATATATCTGTTTTTAACACGCTCTGTTGCTGCAACAATCGCCAAATTTCGCAGCAAATATCCCCCGTATAAGATCAAAGGCAGTTTCACCGGTCCACGTGGAGAAAAGCACGCCTGTGCATGGACATAGCCAATGAGAAAGCATGTATTTCAGAGCTCGGAACAAGTGCAGGTGGCTACTGAAAATTGAAACAGTTTAGCCAGTGCCGTGTAGCGGTGAATAAACGTGTTTTCTTTAGTCTGTCCGTGTTTTTTCATAGATTTTATTAGTTTGTGTGTTTTTGACTTTTAAATACTCAGTTTACTTGTTGATTTAATTGTTGTGTTGATTGTTCTTGTGTGTCCTAAATATGGCTCTTTGGAGACCTTGGGAAAATGCTCCAAGCCACGAGGAGATGGTTGATGAACCTGTGCAGGCAGAATTCTTTCATAAAGATTTAGAGGAACAGACCCAAAGAGTAATCCTAAATATGTATGATTGTCTGAAAAACGAAAATCCAGATTCCTCGCAAAATCAAATTTTAAACAGAACTTGTATCCTGACAAAAATCAGTCGGTCTACCATTTATCGGGTTATAAAAAGGGGAGATGTAGTTAACCATTCCTTCCACAGAAAGCGCATAGGGCAAAAATTAAAAAGAATAGACGTGGGTTTTCAGGAAGATATTCGTCGTATAATATACGGATTTTATAAAGAAAATTTGGTGCCCACGTTGGAAATGATACGGGATAAATTAAAAGATTATCCTGAAGATTTTTATAATTACAAATGCTTAGACTCACTGCACTGTATTGTAAAACTGTGTGGTTTTCAATACAAAAAATTAGATAAAAGAATGGTGATTATGGAGTAGTCTCGAATCGTTGAATTGCGCCAAGAATTTTTGCACAAAGTTAAAATCTATAGAGAGCAGAAAAGAAATCTGATTTACCTGGATGAAACGTGGTATGATACCCATGATGTTGTGCAGTACGGCTGGGTTGACGACAGCAACAAGTGCATTTTAAATGCACCATGCAACCGTGGAAAACGAATCATTATTCTCCATGCTGGCAGTGAAAATGGATTTATACCTAATGCCTTGCTGTTATCTGCCAAAAATATCAAAGAATCATGTGCCGACTATCATGAGGACATGACCTCTGACTTATTTGAAAAGTGGATAGAGCAGCAGTTAATACCAAACATTTCCCCAAATTCAGTGATTATTATGGACAATGCGCAATACCATTCCCGACAGAAAAACAAAATTCCGAATACAGGCACAAAAAAACAAGACATTATTGATTTTATGAAGGATAAGGGAATGGAATACCACAAAAATCAACCAAAGCCATATATTGGATCTTATTAAAAGACAAAAATTTGAAAAAGAGTATGTTGTTGACAATCTGCTTCAGCAAAATGGCCATGAAGTATTACGTCTACCTCCCTATTACTGCATTTTTAACCCGATTGAGTTGGTCTGGGCTGCTTTAAAAAAAAAGTAAGAAAACATAATCAGACCCCTCAATTAAGTGAATCGCTATTGGCCACAATAAGAGATGCAGTATCTCATATTGCTGCCACAGACCTATGGAAGCAGGGTTCTAGGCATATTATTGAAAAAGAAAATGAATATTGTGTTTTGCCTCCTGTAAATCCCGTTGTAATTCCTCTACAAGATGACTCTAGCGACAGCTCCGAAGGCGAGGATGATATATAAATACCTATAATGTAAGTCTTTATATACCTTTTTATATACCTACCTGCTATGTAAATATTTGCCTATGTCAAACGTTGGAATTCTGTAATTTTTCCATTTCTTAACTTTCAGTCAACATAAATTAAACTCCCAATATAAGTATTTTTTATCCCAAATCAAAAAAATAAGAAGATAGTAAAATCCATTGTGATATAAAAACATTATTATTATCGTTCTAAATAAATGCCGCACGCCTATGATACGTCATGAAATTACAAAGGACGCGCCGACCAAAGGTTTTTATGCTATTTCAAGTGACTTCAGATACACCATACATACATAATATTTTACAAAAACCTATATTCTTTTTCTGTATAAAACATAACAAATTAATATATGTTATTGATGGACAGATGTATTATTTAAACTCAACCATCAAACGTCTATAATTCATCTTTAAAAAGTGGTAACTATGTAGAACATTGATTGTATCTGTAATGACATACTTTTTCATTAAGTTCTATCGACAGGGAAATCAAAATATGAATTAAACTTCTGCCAAAATGGTCAATAAAACTTCTACTAAAATGATCATGTATAATAGATCTCACAAAAGATTTTAAGGGAATACTAAGAATATTGAAAACGCTCCTGTACAATGCATTTCCTACCAGCAAGCGGAACAGTTGTCACCGAGTGACGTCATACTCAACAACGTATAAAATTCGATCACGAAGTCAGCCTATCTTCTTGAGTGTTAGTAACATGAGTTTTGGGCGTTTGGCTGATAAAGCACGACATATTGTACTTCAAAATGGCAGGTGGATATCATCGTGAAGAGCTAAACAGGTGACAGCAGATAATGTCAGTTAAAGTTGCCCAACTAAAGATATGTTCAGAGGTGTTGGCTGTGCCAGGCTATCAGGTCGTTCAAAAAGCTGTATATCTCTGAATAATTCATAGAATTAAGATTAGAATTCTGATCTCCTAAACAGTCTATATCTATACCTTCTTATCATTTTCGCCCCGTACTCAAGACTCATCAATCACTCGTATTACAAGCCGCGCCGCAAAGCCATTTCCACCACAAGAAAGTGAAACCACAAGCGAGGACGAAGCGGCGACAGCTCCAATGGACGACGCGGCGCGGCAACGCCGTGTAACAAAAGTGCAATAAACCATCACCTGTCCGTTATGTAAAGCCGCGTGTACACGAGGACAGTAGTGGCCTCCAATAACTTTACTATCAATCTATTGTCGCTGTGCGTGGATGGACTTGTCCCTTCAACGGTCAACATACCTAAACAGATTGATTTTACTGGTCGTGGAAAGTGTAGCCAAGGGGAAGTGGGGGATGAGGGTAGGCGTAATTTCTAACATTTCTTTCAAAAATGATCAGGATCCTCTGAAAGGTCAGAAAAAGAAGTTGGGCGATTACAATACTTCCTCGCCAGTAGGCATATTTTCACAATTTTGTTGTTGTCAATACAAGTAATGATGATCGTTGATTAAGCATACTAAGTGACATATAAATCCGAACACCCAGTTTAAATGGTTTTATTTTAATAAAATTTTGTATAAGTACTTAATGAAGCATAATAAGTAAATGATAAAAATTTCAAAATGATTGCACTGTTTTAAAGCCCTTTGACCTTTAATAGTGTGTGGATGCACCCTGATGTGCTACGCATTCTCCAACGCGCCTAGGCTTGCTTCTGATCAGGTGGTCAATGTCCTCCTGTGGTATCTCATTCCAGGCAACCACCAACTCCTCTCGAAGTGCTTCTAGAGTCTGAGGAGGACGTTGCAAATTGAGCAATCTCCTACCCATCATATCCCACACGTGCTGAATTGGGGATAAGTCGGGAGATCTTGGTGGCCATGGTAACAATATGACATCATTATGTTGAAAGAAGTCTATTGTGAGTCTTGCAACATGTGGTCGGGCATTATCCTGTTGGAAAGTTGGATCTGCCAGGGTGTCAAGATAGGGTAAAAGATGGGGTTCTAGAACTTCGTGGATATAACGCTGCGCGTTCATGTTACCTCTGATGAAGATTAAAGGTGACCTGGAACCATAAGCTATAGCACCCCAAACCATGTCTTTCAACAAAAAACTGTGGATTCCTCCTTTCACCACGTCGCCTTCTAACCCTGGCACGACCATCGTGCATGCCTAAACAAAATCGAGACTCGTCACTAAAGACAATACTGTTCCATTCCTGATCCCAGAGTGACCGTTGTCTGCACCACTCAAGGCGATTACGTCGGTGTTCTCGAGTTAAAGGGAGGACCCAGTGTGGCTGGTATGAAAACAAGCCAAAACTTCTCATTCTTCGGTAAATACTTCGCATGCCAATAGGTCTTCCGTGTTCTGCAAACCATTCATTTGCAATGGACCTGGTAGTGGAGAAACGGTCCCTTAAGGCCAATATTCTTAGGCGGCGATCTTCACGGTCTGTTGTTCTACGGCCGCGTCCAGTGCCCCTTGCTTTTTGCGTACGGCCTTCTCGAAGCCATGCCTGACAACACCTAACCACAGTGTCTACACTTCTTTGCACTCTAACTGCAATTGCCCGAAAAGAAAGTCCAGCTTCCCGAAGTCCCACTATACGGCCCCTATCAAACTCACTAAGTTGTCGAAATCGTACAGGTCTCCGTACTCTAGGCATCGTAACCGATCGTAAAGGATGTCAAGAACCAAAATCCGCCAACGCTGATTCTTTACTGCGGCTGAAATATTCATTTTTAGAGCGTTAGTGAATTAAAAAAAAGCAGTATAAAGACCGGAATGTCGAACTGATAAGGCTGAAAATTTTTTCACTTGTTATTTACAGTAAGATAAATACATTCACCAACTTTTGTTAAAATAAAACCATTTAAACTGGGTGTTCGGATTTATATGTCACTTAGTATATTAATTAACCCCACAAAACAAAAACGATCAGCAAGATTATTACGAGTTTCCTGTCAAATTAACGTTGGCTTAGATTAAAGAGCAGCAAGAATATACCCATTTTCGATAATTGTAAAGATAAATTTGCCACAAATAACACAAAAACTGCCTAAATCGTGTAAATAAAGTTTCTTCTCCATAGCGGTTGCATTAACTGTGAAAAAATTGATCTGTGTACTGATTGAAAGTGTCACAATATACGCATTCACCATTAGTGCGGGTATTTTGCAAAATCTCACAAACTGGAGCTGCTACACAAGAGCTAATGTCATTTTTTGTTATGACCACACTAAAGGTTTTTTCGTACAGTGGTCGGTGACTTGTCGTTGTCTGTGTCTGGGATCCGGCCGTGTAAATTACGTCTGTACTGCGTAGCAGAGTGAACGGAATTTGTGTGCCGGGATCTTGGACACTGCAACTGACAGGTTGGCGACTGCTGTACGAACAGGACTTGAAATTCATCAAATGTGATGATAATATTCTGAAATAATTTTATTAAGTAGATATTTGTTGGGCATTGTGCTCTGCTGTCTTCGTGTGCACTCGCCTTTATGTAAGGAATCTCACTGGGCACCGGATCGGGCCGGTACAGCGACCGGTCGGTTGGTTGGCATCGCATGCGATCCACCCACACCTCAGCACCGCAGCGATGAGGTGAATCCTCCTGAGATCAAGAGTGGGCGACCTGGGTCGCCATTTAGGGACACTATGGGTGAACAGAGGAATTCCACTAGCATGGTACAGTAAATGCAGTGAAATGCAGTTTTAATGTGTATAGAACTAGTCTAGGGTGGTCTAGAACTCCAAAAATATGGCAAAAAGACAAGAAATGATGGATGAAACTTGTCATATACAGGGTGGGCCATCCATGTGTGGACGGAATATTACTCATAAACAAATACATTTTGGGAAAATCTATTTATGGAATTTGAGGGCAAATTTCTAAAATATTGTTTATTATACCATTTCGACCTACATATCAAAGTTGTGATTTTTCAAATAGAATGCCTCAAATTTCATTGCATATTTGGATAAGCCAATTCAAAAGAAGAAAATTGATATCACATACTATAGGGTCTTGGTAATTAGCTACTGAGATATAAGGTGTTTTGTCTAGAAAAACCCCTCAGTTCGGCAACCCCTAAGTCCGCCATTTTGAAATTTGGAGTGCTGAATTTTGTATTAAAAAAACTTACACACCTCAGATTTTATCCTATTTGTTACTTTTTCAAATTTTCATTTTTGCTCATACAGGGTGCTCATAAACGCAAATTGTAGTTTTTCTCAAAAAGTTTAATTGCATCACCCTGTATATTTGTGCAAGTTTGGTTTCAACTTCTTATAAGCTTGCTTGATACTAGATAGATTAAGGGTTTTTACGGCTATTTTTTCGGTTATTCGGTCTTTTATGGAACGGCTTAATTCCCTAAAATATCGCATCATCCTTGGAAACAAATAAATTGTTGATTAGTTACAAAATGTCAAAATTAGATTTGTACGCATTATAATAAAAACGTGTATACAACATGGTGGAGATATTTTCGACCGGTTATTGTAGATTAGGTCTTGAGTGGTGATGGTTGTTTGTTTATGTTGTTGTTATAGTTGTATTTCTCTATTACGCTTGAAGCTGATTTATACTATTCTGATTGTTGTTAGTTTTTACGTCAAATCTGTACTCTTAATGGCAATATGGAACTAGCCCACTGTTTGTCTTTCGTTTCCATGGATGATGTGATTTTTTCCTTAATTTTGGTGTGTTGTTCTATTAAAAGCTCAATAACTCAAAATCTAGTGTTTTTATCTGAATCAAACCTTACACCAAAAAGAAGCTTATAAAAAATTGAATCCAAGCTTGCACAAATATACAGGGTGGTGCTTTGAAATTCATGAGAAAAAGTACAATTTGCGTTTTTGACCACCCTGTATGAGCAAAAATGAAAATTAGAAAAAGTAACAAGATAAAAGCTGACGTGTGGAAGTTTTTTTTAAGACAAGGTGCAGCACTCCAGATTTCAAAATGGCGGATTGAGGGGTTACCGAAGTGGACGGTTTTTCTGGACAAAACACCTTACATCTCAGTATCCCATAGTATGTTATATCAATCTTCTTCTTTTAAATTGGTATATCCAAATATGTAATAAAATTTGAGGCATTCTATATAAAAAATAACAACTTTGATATGAAGGTCAAAATCGGGACACCCTGTATAATTGCCAAAATCTTAGAAATGTGCCCTCAAATGTCATGAATAACATGCCATATATACATTTTCCCAAAATGTATCTGTTTATGAGTAACATTCCGTCCACTCATGGATGAGCCACCCTATATATGAAAGTTGATACTTGGAATAATTGGTTGGACATGGAAACAAAATTTTGTTTACATTACCTTCGTTATGACAGATTGTCAGTCTTGAAGTTTGTAGTATTTTTTCTAAATTACTCACCGTGTTGTGTTTTGAAATATTCAAGGCATCGCAATATGGATTCTACTAATACCTATATAATAAATATGTGTCCAGGTTATTGTATCCATGCACTCCATGGGTTGAATCGATAATTTTTTTAGCACTCTTTCTATTACCATTATTTAGAAGTGATTTTAACAAGGTTCTCATATAAATAAAACCTAGAATCAGCTTTTGCTAACTTTCACATACTTTTTTAGTAATATGGCCTTATCAATCCAAACAAACTGTAATAAATGCTCGTATCCATTATTTGCTTATTACTTTGTATTACATGTTCCACATGCTGAGAGAACTGAAAGATTAAAAACTTTCGAACTTCGAACCGAAAAATTGACGTAAGCAGCACAAACGATATTAAGAGCAGCGGGAAATGAAAAAGCTGCAAAATTAATCAAGGATATATTTAAGCTCGGATTCGTTCTTTGAGACATGCATTTTTATAAATTTTTTGAAATAGCGCTATAATCGTATCGTATGTTCTTGTTTGTTATGTTTGAAATATATTTATGTGTTTTTTCAAAGAATAATTATTCGGCAATCTACAGGGTGTTTCAGTTTATTGTTGCATAACTTTAAGATTCGATAGAACTCTTAAAACTAATGCATAAAGTCTATATAAACATGGGTCGAAAAATGCGTGGCTTTATTCTCTAAAATAGTTTTTTTTTAAATATTTCGAACAAAATTTGATGCATAACAGTGAAAATACGTATACAACGGTTTTTCGGTACGACAAAACGAACCATGGGCATAGTTTTACTGTAGCCGCTAGAGGGCGCTCTCTACTGTACCTGTAGTGTATTAAAATGACCGAAAATTTTTTCTTAGTGCAATTTTTTGCTTTTTGGATAAAAAAACTGATTCTTCGCACTTTTCAACATAAAAAAAGCTCTCTTGTGAGTTTTCGTTATAGTTACCATTTTTGAGATATTTCGATTTTTAAGGTTCGATGCAGTTTTAATTATTTATGGGAAAATAATATTTTTTTTACATTTTCGATTTGGGCATTACAAGTAATTAAGATGATCGTTTAGATTGTGTTTTTAAACACAGCAATAATTCCTAACTCCAAATAAACACAAAAAACAGAATATTAATTTGCTTAATTTTCCAATATTATTTTTAACAAATTAAATTAATTATTTACAACTAAAATGCTATTGAATAGTTAGGACAAACATACAAAATCTAAACTAGTTGCTCAAAATGTAAACCCAATTCACATCTACGAATTATCGAACGTGGTATAGCATTATTCAAATAAGGCCTTATTTCATCACATGCATTCCTGATTCTGTCTATTAGCATATCTCTTGTGGTTACGGGAGTCTGGTACACTTTTTCTTTTAGAAATCCCCACACAAAGAAATCTAATGGATTTAGGTCAGGGGATCGTGGAGGCCAGACGACTGGTCCTCCACGGCCGATCCAACTTTCTGGATAATTTTCGTCCAGCCAGTTTCTAACTATTCTCGAATAATGAGCTGGACAACCATCAAGCTGGAACAAGGCCAATCTTCTTAAATCTGACATAACATCATCCCACATATTTGCATGTTCAGCCTTTAAAAATTCCAAGAAGGTCGCAGCATTTAACCTTGCAGGCAAAAGGTAGGCTCCAAATAGTCGATTACGGTAGATACCAATCCACACGTTCACACTAAATTCATGCTGAAAATTTCTTTCCCGAACTGCATGCGGATTTTCATGCGACCAAATATGTTGATTATGAAAATTTACCACTCCACGTCTAGTGAAGCATGAATCATCGGTCCATAAAGTGTTACTTAAAAACTCCCTATTATTATCAATGCTATCAAGAATCCACTGACAATATGTGATTCTTCGTTCTCCGTCCCCTGGCTGTAGTCCTTGCACAGGTTGCAAATGGTAAGAACGTCTATGGTCATTTCTAAGGACACGGTGAACATGGCTTGCTGAAATTCCCAATGCACCAGAAACTCTCCTAACACTTGTGGTCGGATCTCTATCAAACTCACGCAGAATCATACGGGTAAATCTGCGCTGACGAACAGTTATGTTTTGATCCCTTTGGAGATTTCCAAAACCATTTTCAATGATTTGGCGTTTTTGAGATATTTCGATTTTTAAGGTTCGATGCATTTTTAATTATTTATGATAAAATAACGTTAAAAAGTCAGTGTCTCGATAATTTTTAGAAGTAGGCTGTGCCTCCAAATATTTTTGAAATTGAAAGCAGAATAAGGTTAAGTGTCAATTAGTTGACAGTTAGTTTTGTGGTCTGTTGAAACCTGAAACGTTTTTTGCAATTGTGAATGCACGAAATTTAGTTTCTTTTACCTGTTTTTTTTTTTTGTAAGTTTTATAAAAATGCCATTTTTATTCTCCAATCAAGAGTTAGCGGATGTTCATTTTGTGTATGGCTTTGTAAATGGAAACGCAGCAGAAGCAGCCAGATAATACGCACGAAGATTTCCAAACAGACGACATCCAACTCGCTCAGTATTTGTAAGAGTGCAACGCCAAATAATTGAAAATGGTTTTGGAAATCTCCAAAGGGATCAAAACATAAATGTTCGTCAGCGCAGATTTACCCGTATGATTCTTTGAGAGATTTCCAAAACCATTTTCAATTCTTTGGCGATGCACTCTTACAAATACTGAGCGAGATAGATGTCGTCTGTTTGGAAATCTTCGTGCGTATTCTCTGGCTGCTTCTGCTGCGTTTCCATTTACAAAGCCATACACAAAATGAATATCCGCTAACTCTTGAATGGAGAATAAAAATGGCATTTTTATAAAACTTACAAAAGAAAAACAGGTAAAAGAAACTAAATTTCGTGCATTCACAATTGCAAAAAAACGTTTCAGGTTTCAACAGACAACAAAACTAACTGTCAGCTAATTGACGTTTAACCTTATTCTGCTTTCAATTTCAAAAATATTTGCAGGCATAGCCTACCTCTAAAAATTATCGAGATACTGACTTTTTAACGTTATTTTATCATAAATAATTAAAAATGCATCGAAATATCTCAAAAACGGCTAACTACATCGAAAATTCACAGGAGAGCTTTTTTATGTTGAAAAGTGCGAAGAATCAGTTTTTTTTTATTCAAAAAGCAAAAAATTGCACTAAGAAAAAATTTTCGGTCATTTCAATACACTACAGCTACAGTAGAGAGCGCCCTCTGACGGCTACAGTAAAACTATGCCCATGGTTCGTTTTGTCGTACCAAAAAACCGTTGTATACCAATTTTCACTGTTATACATTAAATATTGTTCGAAATATTTAAAAAAAAACTATTTTAGAAAGTAAATTTAAACACCCTGTATTTCGGAAGCCACGCATTTTCTCGACCCATGTTTATATAGACTTTATGCATTAATTTTAAAATTCTATCGAATCTTAAAGTTATGCAACAATAAACTGAAACACCCTGTATAATACTAAACGATCCTATATCCTATACATCTTTATATCAACTTATTTCAAGGATTCGGCGCCATATTGGATAAGGCATACTGAATTTCTGTTTTATGACCTGAGAAACCCTTCTGTACCAAATTTCGTGAGAATGCTACAGAAGTTGAATCTTTTGCCAGCTTTTTGGGTGTGCGAGACCACTGTCGATCGTAGGAAGGGTGTATTTAATAGCAACTCATTGGAGACTCCAACAGGTGCATAGGCCAGAAACCTAAATATCGTGTACTAATAGCAAAATTTATTAGAGTGATATTGACAGTGAGTGACCTCCTAGAATATGTATTCGAATCAGCATGAATACTAAATCTTCGAACTTTTTCCATCTTCTGTTCTCTTTATTAAATTAATAACATTTCTTTGGTGAGTGTATTTGCACTTGGGTGAGATCTTTAAACTCTGGTGATCTGAGCTTTGGTCACGTAGTTCAAAGCTCCTAGTTCTACCACTAAATTGACCTTACCAAAGAGCTACCTCCTTTAATGGTAGACAATTTGAATTCCCGTCAATTTTTTCGCTGCCACTATTATAGGAGAGTATGTACCTGTGCACAATAAAGGTCACGATATTGCTGTTTCTGGATTGCAGGTAGCATATATTTGTACGCGAGAATTTTAATGATGTCCAGGAAAGTACTCTTTAAGGATAATGGTTCTGAATTACTTTGGGCTAGAGGCCAAACGTTTGACATTCCACTTTGATAGATATGAATCTGCGCTTTCGCCTAAGATTTGCATATCGAACAAAAATGATTTTCCAGCTACATTATTCCTTTGAATCAATATTAAAATCTGCAATGTGTAAGCTCTGTCTCAAATACCTATTCAAGGGTTTTCGCTGACAGCTTGCATCTGACATGCATAGTTAACTCAAGGTCAACTTTGGAGTATTCGTGAAAACACATACTCTAACTACAGAGTCTGGGAGTGCCGGGTTTGAAGAGGAAACAAGGAAACATTTATAAGTTTGAACTCGGCTGAGTTATTTGGTTGACCAATTTTTTGTTTTTTCTATTGTGTCTCTAGCGCTGTGTGCCATCAGAAGGACGTTATTTTGACAGTGACACTATAAAATTGTAATTATGTTTGAATTAAAAAAATAAAAAAATCAGTCTCACTTAATATACAGACCTTGTATTTGGTTTATCAGAATACCAGAAACTTTAGGTAAACACTATAATGATTCATGGAAGAAATCAATGAAAGTGAAATTTTCACGATGTCATCAGCATTCATGGTTACAAAAATAGTCGTGTAACCTCAGCTGATGATTCAACTACTCAAGTATTCATGTGAAATATGTAAACATCGAAAATAGCTTAGCAAATATATACGTACAGTTGCTGGTACAATATGCATGCAAATTAACCAAATTGGTTAGATCTCCTAAACCACAGCTAAAATAAACAAGAATACAAATATCGATAGCGAAAACACAAATATTAGCAACCAAGGTGAGGCACAAGGTCGTCTACAAACTTCGAGTGGTTACGCAATCTTTTAGCATTATAGTTTTTTCTAACGAGGCATACAACTTGCAATTATGCTGCCATCTGCCCTGCTGTAATTAGACTTGAGATTTACTACTGCATATTATAAAAAACGCAGGTAGATCATTTCCTAAATTAAGACTTTGAACAGCAGTTTATTAAAAGGCGCTTTGAGTTAAGTACCAGCAACGCAACAGGTTTTTATTTATTACTGTTAATAATTTCGTAAAATTAAGTATGATGTAACGAAGACCCGGACAGTGAATCCTTCCTAACGCCTGATAAATAGACAACAATTGGGAATATTTAAGATTGAGATGCAGGGTAAGGAATTATAATGTGCTAACTATACTAAGTGACATATAAATCCGAACACCCAGTTTAAATGGTTTTATTTTAATAAAAGTTGGTGAATGTATTTATCTTACTGTAAATAACAAGTGAAAAAATTGTCAGCCTTATCAGTTGGACATTCCGGTTTTTATACTGCTTTTTTTTAATTCACTAACGCTCTAAAAATGAATATTTCAGCCGCAGTAAAGAATCAACGTTGGCGGATTTTGGTTCTTGACATCCTTTACGATCGGTTACGATGCCTAGAGTACGGAGACCTGTACGATTTCGTCAACTTAGTGAGTTTGATAGGGGCCGTATAGTGGGACTTCGGGAAGCTGGACTTTCTTTTCGGGCAATTGCAGTTAGAGTGCAAAGAAGTGTAGACACTGTGGTTAGGTGTTGTCAGGCATGGCTTCGGGAAGGACGTACGCAAAAGCAAGGGGCACTGGACGCCGCCGTAGAACAACAGACCGTGAAGATCGCCGCCTAAGATTATTGGCCTCAAGGGACCGTTTCTCCACTACCAGGTCCATTGCAAATGAATGGTTTTCAGAACACGGAAGACCTATTGGCATGCGAAGTGTTTACCGACGAATGAGAAGTTTTGGCTTGTTTTCATACCGGCCACACTGGGTCCTCCCTTTAACTCGAGAACACCGACGTAATCGCCTTGAGTGGTGCAGACAACGGTCACTCTGGGATCAGGAATGGAACAGTATTGTCTTTAGTGACGAGTCTCGATTTTATTTAGGCATGCACGATGGTCGTGCCAGGGTTAGAAGGCGACGTGGTGAAAGGAGGAATCCACAGTTTTTTGTTGAAAGACATGTTCATCACATTGTTGGAGTTATGGTTTGGGGTGCTATAGCTTATGGTTCCAGGTCACCTTTAATCTTCAACAGAGGTAACATGAACGCGCAGCGTTATATCCACGAAGTTCTAGAACCCCATCTTTTACGCTATCTTGACACCCTGGCAGATCCAACTTTCCAACAAGATAATGCCCGACCACATGTTGCAAGAGTCACAATAGACTTCTTTCAACATAATGATGTCACATTGTTACCATGGCCACCAAGATCTCCCGACTTACCCCCAATTGAGCACGTGTGGGATATGATGGGTAGGAGATTGCTCAATTTGCAACGTCCTCCTCAGACTCTAGAAGCACTTCGAGAGGAGTTGGTGGTTGCCTGGAATGAGATACCACAGGAGGACATTGACCACCTGATCAGAAGCATGCCTAGGCGCGTTGGAGAATGCGTAGCACATCAGGGTGCATCCACACATTATTAAAGGTCAAAGGGCTTTAAAGCAGTGCAATCATTTTGAAATTTTTATCATTTACTTATTATGCTTCATTAAGTACTTATACAAAATTTTATTAAAATAAAACCATTTAAACTGGGTGTTCGGATTTATATGTCACTTAGTATATCTGAGGAATTAACAAACTCATTTCTTCTGTTGATCAGTAGCTAGAATAAATAAGCAAAGTCAAATCACGAGTAAATACATGAACAAAAAGGTACGATTCTTTGAAATGAAGACGCGCCTGGATCTTAACACCTCATGTTATCTAGTTCTGGAAACTTGAAATCGTGACTTTCATGCAAAACTGGACCAGTTCCACTGTGGCGAGTTCGTGTTTTTACAGTAAACGGTTGAGAAAGCTGTCGTAGGGATGTACTTCCTACACTGGTGGACCAGGAAGTGGACTCCTAAGAAGTACTTTTTGAATTTATTTTGGCACAAGGTTACCACAAGAATAAATGAACTTGATGTCTCTCAAAATTGTTTTTTTGTTGATTTATTTGTATGCAGCAACTGTAATAACACGCGTTAGTGAGTTATATTATTTCTCACACAAACAATGCATGTACCTATTTGATCGTGATGTTGACGCTATTTGTCAAATGTGTGGGGACTGAGATTTGTATGGGCATATTTAGATCTTATACGGATTTTGAACTTGAATTACTTATCCTACGTGTACGATTTTCTCTCAACAAGAGGTGTTGTCAACATTTTCAAATGTTTGAGAACATAACATTTTTTGTATTCGTTATTCCTGAGTAATTGCGTTTTCGAACATACGTCTTAATCTTATCCTGACAACTTATCAGTGCAACTAGCAATTGCATAATAGATATGAAAGCTCCTCCCTGGCAGAGACATCTAACACAAGTTCCTCTCTTGTAGAATTCTACGTCGTCAAATCAATATTAGTTTGATGAATTTGGAGAGTATACATACCCAATTGTCACTCAACGCTTTATAATAGTAAGGGTGGATTCCACCAAGGTTATCAAATTAAGAGTCCGTTAGTCTCCACCTATAGGGTAACAGTCCGCCAAATACAGCTTCAAGTTCCAAATAACACATTTTAGCAACCAATAGCTAGGAAATGTTGAAAACAAAATACTGTCAAAGTATAAGATGACAGCTTGTCATTGAAACATCACCAGCTTATTGAATATCAAGAAATTATATATGATTTATATATATATATATAAGTATTCAGTTTTTGAATAAATTTCATGTTTTTATTTAATATTGAAGATTGCTTATTCATGTTTATATTATTTTTTTCAACTGATATGCGATTTTACTGATTCAACATCAGCTACCGTGTGTTCTTTTCCTATAAACATCTTGCAGATAATGGCTAACACCTACTTGATGACAGACTCTACCAAACATTTCATAGATATTGCATACTCAAAATATTCAGATGTTTGAGAACAAAATATCATTTTTTGTATTCGTTATTCACGGTATATCTTCCTTTCTTGTAGAATTCTTCGTGGTCAAATCTTCATCAACTTTGACTATATACATACCTAAATTTTATGTATTACAACTAAATGCTCTATACTAGGAAGTGTTTCTTTACTATTAGCTACATTTTATGCCTCCCAGAAACACTGTTGTTTTTCAGATCAAAAGGACTTTGCCGCGATATGTTTTTGTAAGTGACCCTGAACTTCTTTTGTTGTCGTTGTTATAATGAATACGTTGACAAGAGGTGTATGTACGTTGACGCTAAATATAGCACGTACAACCTTGCTTTGTAACAGTTAGCAATTTAAACATGATTAAAGAAAGGAAGCGGTTCCAGCTAATGATTTTGTTCTTCATGTTTCCGTCTAAAAAGTGTGATTTTACACCTTATAGTGAAACGAGGCATTTGTACCACTCCAGGCGAATTAGAATTGATGTTGATTTAATTAATTTATTCTCTAAAAGGTATCTTGTTAGCAAAAACCCCAAGGAGTCTCTTTACCTGCGATTCTCAGAAATATATTTTTGGGAGGTCATTGCAAAAAATCCCTAATTCCCTTCTTATATTGTGAATGAGAAGGTGTGGAAGTTTGTTGCCTAATCACGTCAAAATATACTAAGTGACATATAAATCCGAACACCCAGTTTAAATGGTTTTATTTTAATAAAATTTTGTATAAGTACTTAATGAAGCATAATAAGTAAATGATAAAAATTTCAAAATGATTGCACTGCTTTAAAGCCCTTTGAACTTTAATAATGTGTGGATGCACCCTGATGTGCTACGCATTCCCCAACGCGCCTAGGCATGCTTCTGATCAGGTGGTCAATGTCCTCCTGAGGTATCTCATTCCAGGCAACCACCAACTCCTCTCGAAGTGCTTCTAGAGTCTGAGGAGGACGTTGCAAATTGAGCAATCTCCTACCCATCATATCCCACACGTGCTCAATTGGGGATAAGTCGGGAGATCTTGGTGGCCATGGTAACAATATGACATCATTATGTTGAAAGAAGTCTATTGTGACTCTTGCAACATGTGGTCGGGCATTATCTTGTCGGAAAGTTGGATCTACCAGGGTGTCAAGATAGGGTAAAAGATGGGGTTCTAGAACTTCGTGGATATAACGCTGCGCGTTCATGTTACCTCTGATGAAGATTAAAGGTGACCTGGAACCATAAGCTATAGCACCCCAAACCATAACTCCAACAGTGTGATGAACATGTCTTTCAACAAAAAACTGTGGATTCCTCCTTCTACCACGTCGCCTTCCAACCCTGGCACGACCATCGTGCATGCCTAAACAAAATCGAGACTCGTCACTGAAGACAATACTGTTCCATTCCTGATCCCAGAGTGACCGTTGTCTGCACCACTCAAGGCGATTACGTCGGTGTTCTCGAGTTAAAGGGAGGACCCAGTGTGGCCGGTATGAAAACAAGCCAAAACTTCTCATTCGTCGATAAACACTTCGCATGCCAATAGGTGTTCCGTGTTCTGCAAACCATTCATTTGCAATGGACCTGGTAGTGGAGAAACGGTCCCTTAAGGCCAATAATCTTAGGCGGCGATCTTCACGGTCTGTTGTTCTACGGCGGCGTCCAGTGCCCATTGCTCTTTGCGTACGGCCTTCTCGAAGCCATGCCTGACAACACCTAACCACAGTGTCTACACTTCTTTGCACTCTAACTGCAATTGCCCGAAAAGAAAGTCCAGCTTCCCGAAGTCCCACTATACGGCCACTATCAAACTCACTAAGTTGACGGAATCGTACAGGTCTCCGTACTCTAGGCACCGTAACCGATCAACCGATCGTAAAGGATGTCAAGAACCAAAATCCGCCAACGTTGATTCTTTACTGCGGCTGAAATATTCATTTTTAGAGCGTTAGTGAATTAAAAAAAAGCAGTATAAAAACCGGAATGTCCAACTGATAAGGTTGAACATTTTTTCACTTGTTATTTACAGTAAGATAAATACATTCACCAACTTTTATTAAAATAAAACCATTTAAACTGGGCGTTCGGATTTATATGTCACTTAGTATAGCTGAACGGATCTGGACAAAATTTGATAGAGCCTGAAATGACATGTAGGGTGCTTTTTGCCTCAAGAAATAGCTCTGAAATATCTACCTCATGGGCTACAAACCAAACTGTTTGGAATTTGAATAAATCTAGCGCGGAAGCGCTCAGTCGCCGGTCCGACCGAAACTGTATAAAGGATGTCCACATGTAGTTACTTCCGAGTCTCGATTACAGTCCTCTAATACTAGCGTGCTTAACAGTTACGCCTCTTCGCTGTGAACTAAAAATAAATGATGAATGTGTGAAAGTAATCAAGCACTTGCATTAGAATCTCATGTAAATTAATTTGAATCTAATAAGCCGACCTGTAATTTCCTATTACAGTGCAATATGTAAACATATACTTATTGTTTATTAATATGGAAATGGATGATACGCCATCTCAAGATGAATGTTGTACGCTTCACTCTTAATATGAAATAATGCAATCACCAGCACAGTGTAATTAGAAAATTATAAAATATATTAAGGCACCGAACACGTCGTTATTTTATTAAAGCGTCCGATACTAACAACAACAATGAATGTTGTAGTACTTTAGTAAGGAACCAAGACTGGCATATCTGATTATCATCCTGAGATTACCAAATCCAAGATGCAACTATGTCTGTTTTGATTTAGTACTTTTAGATACTTTATTGGACCTTTCTTGTAGCCTCAAAAGGCTCCATTGGGCTCATTTTACGTCCTGCTCTGGTGCTAAGAACTAAGAAGAAATTTCGAGTACAGCTCTGTCAGTATTGTTCAAAGTTGACTACGGTAGATTAAAAGACAAACATCACTGTAGGGTTTTAGAATGCATTGCCTTTCGCGAAAGAATGCAGCAGATCGCTAAATACACACACGTTTGTTTGACAACCATATGCACTTCAGCTTTATACGCTAAACATTTCATTTCGTCGCCAGCCAAAAAAAGAAATCAAGTATTTTGAAAAATGATCTGCACGTACTCGCGAAGCTTCGGTAGCATTTCGAAGAACCTCACATAGGGTAAATGATCTGTGGTCTTGAATCACGAGATATCCCTTTGTGTTCACACAGTCCAATATCATGTGGCCACCCGGTAATCCACATACGCATACGCAGAATCCGTTGGATTCCCAGTAGAGAGCGAATGCTTCTAAGCAGCGATAGAGCGTAGGACGCTGACGTCCTTCACCGCTAGCGCGAACCCGGCCTTATTAGGCGTCGTCAGATCCAACCAGAACCACTTAAACAAACGTCACAGCCACCGTTGATCGTTTTGCAATTTGTTGTGCGACGCTATAGGCGACCGGACGATTGTTTCCATGAGAAAAAACGAACGTCTCACCGGATCCCAGCTAGCGCTGGTAGTGCGTTGGAACCTGTTCGCACGAATCGCATTTCCATAGGTTAAGGTTAGGAAATTGTGAGGAAACGATAGAATAGTGAAATGAACTGTAGTGTTAGCTTCAATGCTAGAGAAATTTACTTGTAATATTCATTTCAGGGAGCGTATTTCAATTCGTATGTAATCTTTTTGAGAATGTATCAGAATGGAGAATTGACATCGCCTTAGATTGTAATTCGAGCAATAATAAATGACTTATTTCTGGCAAGTATTGAAAACAACTTCAACAAAATATTCTACCAAAATTTAAACAAAAATTACACATTGAATACAACGTACACTGTACAAAAAAAAACTATAAACGATTTTAACAATATGTAGAAACAGGGCTGAATTATATACTGGGGGTTTCAGATTTTTAGGAGAAAAAATAATAACTGTACGCTTAAAGCGATTTAACCGGAGTCTATGTTCTGTTGCATAATTTTCAATAGAATTTAGATCCTCTATTATTTGTGCTTATTATTGGAGCTATGATATAACTGTGAATTGTCAGAAAAAAATGAATACTACAAAATTTCAGAACCCCGTTTGTATCTGCTATATACAAAATATAGAGAAAGAATCGGAATCAATGACTACCTTTTGGGATCAATTTATCAGAAAGCTGTGTATTAAGCTCAATGAGAAAACATTGAAGCCATAATGCTTGCATTTAGCAATCAAAAGGGTTATTGTATCGAATGCCTTTGTGAAGAGTCCAAGATAACTAATGGTATAACTAAATGGTGATCCCACACTTTGACGATATTATCAGGAGGGCACTTGCCATACTATAGCCTTTCCGAAATCTACATTGTTTTTCTGGTGGAATCCCATGCTGTAAGACATAGTCATTTATTTGAATGTAGATAGCATTTTCCAATAATTTTGGAAGTGTAGGTAAAATACGTATCTCAACTCTTATAAATGACTACTACCAAATCAGTTTTTTAATACACATTATTGAAACATTGGTTTGGCTAGTGGTAAAACTCTGTGATTGTCAAAGGCGTATTTTGTTGTTGATTTTTGTACATTTTCAATTGTGTTTATTCATAAAAGTTGTATCACACTGAGAAAAAGCTATACAGGCAGTACGGCTTGGCTGTTGATGGTTAGACTATATTTCAAGTCAGTTATTTTGAAAAAAATACCATTAGTTTTTGTTGTAAATAGTCTGAATACGGTCTTAAGTTTTATTAGACATATGTAACTTGCTGATTAGCTCTTCATCTCAATAGACATGCAAACGTAATAAAGTATCGTGATAATGTATTATATTCGTACATCCAGAACTGGCCGATACGACCACTCCTTAGTCCCTAGGTCATCGAGATAGTGTACAAATCTACCTAAAGAGGCTTTTCCTAGTTCTACTAACCTTAGGCAGTTCAAAAATAGGACTAACAAAGTTTTCTTAAGCTCCTCATGTCAGCTGCATTGCCCTGGTATTTGAGCTTCAGCCTGCGCGACTGCTACGGTATAAAAAGGCAGATATGTGTTTTAAGAAAATAGCATTTGAAAAAGATCGAAAACAGGGTGCAACATTTTATGACAGTTTTACACAGTTGAGTAAACGGTGTCGAGTGAGGAAAAAGTAATGGGAAAAATTCAATTCAAAAGAAATGGTAAGGGAACTTCGAATATACAGTATATATACTAAGTGACATATAAATCCGAACACCCAGTTTAAATGGTTTTATTTTAATAAAAGTTGGTGAATGTATTTATCTTATTGTAAATAACAAGTGAAAAAATTTTCAGCCTTTTTTTTAATTCACTAACGCTCTAAAAATGAATATTTCAGCCGCAGTAAAGAATCAACGTTGGCGGATTTTGGTTCTTGACATCCTTTACGATCGGTTACGATGCCTAGAGTACGGAGACCTGTACGATTTCGTCAACTTAGTGAGTTTGATAGGGGCCGTATAGTGGGACTTCGGGAAGCTGGACTTTCTTTTCGGGCAATTGCAGTTAGAGTGCAAAGAAGTGTAGACACTATGGTTAGGTGTTGTCAGGCATGGCTTCGAGAAGGCCGTACGCAAAGAGCAAGGGGCACTGGACGCCGCCGTATAACAACAGACCGTGAAGATCGCCGCCTAAGATTATTGGCCTTAAGGGACCGTTTCTCCACTACCAGGTCCATTGCAAATGAATGGTTTGCAGAACACGAAAGATCTATTGGCATGCCAAGTGTTTACTGACGTTTTGGCTTGTTTTCATACCGGCCACACTGGGTCCTCCCTTTAACTCGAGAATACCGACGTAATCGCCTTGAGTGGCGCAGACAACGGTCACTCTGGGATCAGGAATGGAACAGTATTGTCTTTAGTGACGAGTCTCGATTTTGTTTAGGCATGCACGATGGTCGTGCCAGGGTTAGAAGGCGACGTGGTGAAAGGAGGAATCCACAGTTTTTTGTTGAAAGACATGTTCATCACACTGTTGGAGTTATCGTTTGGGGTGCTATAGCTTATGGTTCCAGGTCACCTTTAATCTTCATCAGAGGTAACATGAACGCGCAGCGTTATATCCACGAAGTTCTAGAACCTCATCTTTTACCCTATCTTGACACCCTGGCAGATCCAACTTTCCAACAAGATAATGCCCGACCACATGTTGCAAGAGTCACAATAGACTTCTTTCAGCATAATGATGTCACATTGTTACCATTGCCACCAAGATCTCCCGACTTATCCCCAATTGAGCACGTGTGGGATATATTATGCTTCATTAAGTACTTATACAAAATTGTATTAAAATAAAACCATTTAAACTGGGTGTTCGGATTTATATGTCACTTAGTATACATTGGGTGTGCATCTAATTAACAATTAAATACAAAGCGTTGCAATAACAATGCCCTCTAAGATGCTTTGAGATTTTATTAATGGATAACTAGCGAAAATTTAGGAACTTTGGCAAAGCTAAAATGTTCTTTGTTTCATGTTGTTTGTCGGGGTCGAAAATAGCATATTTCACACTTCTTGAAATATTGAATTGTCGAAAAGTACCAACTTTATACTCGTAGATGAGTTTATAACAGGATTGGAAAATGTCAACAGTCATACCTATAGAAAAAGTGAGTGGGACAATAAAATGTGAAGAGCCAATTAATATGGTACTTGTATATGAAAAACTTCTAGAAACTGTTGTCAGTCAACGATTACGTCAATACGTAGAAGAAAATACTAAGCTGGTTTTAGGAAGGACCATTCATGTGAGAGTGCGTCTGTTATCTCAGGATGGAAAAATGTTTTGAGTGTGGGTCATTATGTGGGTGTTGTGTTTATCTACTTTTGTTGGTAAATAAACTAGAACAACGTTTTAAGATGGGTCTCAGGATGCTTGGAACAAAGAACTCGGCGAACAAAGTACAAAAACTCATTATCTTCTGTAAGAGATAGACATGGTGTGCCTCAGGGAACAGTGTTGGGTCCTGATCTATTCGGGCTGTATATAAATGATATTGTCAAGGCTGTAAAAAATTGCAAAATTCAGTTGTTTGCAGACGATACAATTTTGTTGATGGAATGTGACAGCATAGACAATTCGGTTAAAATGAATAATGAAGACTTAAAGACATTATATGTCTGGTTAGGGAACAATAGTCTTAGTATTAATGTCAACAAGACTAAGTGCATTATACTGAAATCTAAATTTAATTTTCAGGATACTTATCTGCACGACAGATTTATAATTCAAAATAATAAGATTAAACAGATTAACAAGTATAAATATTTAGGAGTTATGAGGGACTCAAATTTAACATTCAATAGCCATGCAGATTATATTATAAAAAAAGCTTCTAAAAAAGTTAATTCAATATGTAGAGTAACAAATGACCTTAGTTCATGGACGTCACTACTAACATATAAAACAATCAATAGTTATGCCTCACTTTAACTACTGTTCCTCCATATTATACTTCGAAGTTGAGTCATTTATTTTAACAGTGAGTAGATCTGATCAAAAGAAATGTTTTTTTCCTTTACCATTTTTCTGGTAAAATTAAAGTAACATAGTTATAGCCCTTTGGAAGTTTGAGTACCGCCCTGTCTCAATAATAATATTATGTGCTCGTGTTTGGCAACAACGGATATAATCCGCCTTATCGGTTCATCGCATAGGAAACAAAAAAGCGAAAGAATTTGGAACGATGTTTTTACAATTATTTTATTTAGTTGTATACAGTCAGTGTCAGTCGGTAACGCGTGAGTGAATAGTGGTGTCTGTTGCGTGGCTCAAACGGAATAAAAAATGGCACATGTTTATGCGGATCGGTTTCCCAATCGAGTGCAACCAACCCCTCGTGCCTTTAATGTAGTACAACGGGCTCGTGCTCCAAGACCTCACGATCAAATACAGGTCCGCACTGAAATACTTGTCGGGAGGATACTTTATAAAACAAGGTAAATTTTTTTTTTTATTTTTACACACATATTTTAGTTTATCTTCCTTCTACAATCATTATCTGAAAATTAATGACTCAACTTCAAAGTATATGTTTCAGAAAGGTGATATAGATTCACTACAGAGAAAACAAAATCAGGCTCTTAGATGTATATTAAGATGTAATAGACACACAAGAATTAAAGACATATTAGAAGAAATTAATTTATTAAGTATCAAACAAAATATATTTTACAATACAATGATAGTCATCTACAAAATGAAGAATGGAATGTATTCCGACCACATATTGGAAGGTTTGCAATTTGTCTGTGGTACTCATAGTTACAAGACAAGGAATAGGTTTGATTTTTATGTTCCTGCTGAAAGGTCTGCTTTTGCGCAAAGCAGTTTATTTCATAAAGGCCTTATAGATTTTAATAATTTACCAGCTGAAATCAAATCCACAAATTTTGTCAAATTGAAAATCTATGTCGAAAATAGTGTTAGTTTTAGATAATAACGTTGTATATATTGTAGTGTTTAGCTGGAAGCTATTAAATAGAGATGCAACAACCTTTATTTTTTCAGAATGCCCAGAAGCCTAAAAAAATATTCTAGACGTAATTTTTTGAATCTCTTTGAATAAAGGGAGTTTAAACAATTTTTGACGCAATTTTGGGCCCCCGTCATGCAGACCCGTTAAAAGGTGAAATAATGCAAAAAACAGAATCAAATAAAGAGAAACAAGCTTCCAGGTCCTTTTTACAGCTTGTTGAAATGCATCGCAATATCGCTTCCAAACCTATTAAAGCGCTCTCTTGTTTTTAATTGTATTATGAAAGAGAATAAAACGTTCTTCAACAATAACTTTGCTTTGCGGCAGTGCTTAAATAAATGCATGCAATCGCACTGGAAATTATATACATTTTTAGTATAAGCGCCCAGTATTAGTAGTTTCATTGTTCTCTTTCACTGTAATTTCTCTGAATGGCTTAGCTAGATTAGGATCGAGAAAATTTATAGGTGATGTTGAGTAATGCGCGTTTTAAATCAAACAGAAGCCATTATGGGTGTTGGTCGTTGAAAAGTTCTGGCACTAGGAATATTAATGTTGCTTTTTGATGTGTTTTTATGTTTTCTATAGAGACTGGTGAATAGAATTAGACAGTCTATTTCTAGCTTCAATAGCTGTACGTAATATCAAGGTTCACTAACTGAGGAACCTTAATTTTCATAGTCTTTTCTCTCCTTCAGAAAGGCTGGGGTATTTCTCGATTTCTTTTATTCCGTGTCAGCGTCAGCGCTCTCTGATTGTGAGACTATTTTTTCTTTTTGAACGGTAAGAAATTTTAGGATGATATAACAGATAATATAAATCAAAAGCATATACAATTTGATGCAATAGATTGTAGCATAACCTCAATATAGAGTGCTGACAAGGAACAGTAGAAAACTATGAAAATCAAGGAGGCCAGAAAGGCAGCCTACAATTGTGGGAACGATTCACGATACGATCCTTAGATTCAATAGTTTTTATGGCTAATGGTACAACCTAGATAACTTGTCAAAGGGACTCTAATGGTAGTAAGTACAATATTTATTTAACGTTATTGCGAATACTATCAACAGCTGTGAGATTAAAATAATGTAGCATTGTACACTCCATAGCTGGAAGTAGCCTCCTTTGAGGTTCAAGGACCTCGCAGATGAAAATATTGTATATGTCGACCTTCTCGGAAAAACTCCGAGTAATAACGTTAAATTGGATAAGAAAAAAGTAGAATGGTTCTCGTTCCGCTACCTAAATTGCATAAAAGCTTCTAACTGTACTGCTGAGTGATGACGGAGAAAACATATCTCGTTAAGCGGACCCGAAGTAATAGCTTAAAAATAGTCATCAAGTGTCGTTGCTTTTTAAATTGTACCTCCGTTTGATGTAATGGGCTTTTGAATTTTACACTTTATTAATGTATAACGTTGCCGTAGCTACAAAATGTGCGTAGAGGCTAATCACAATAATAAGGTATATAGTTATATGAATAGCAGTGGTATTATCTGAACTGTACATCATCAATATAATAGTATTTTAAATGTCTAATTAGTAGGGTCAAAGTATCTGACTCTGGTATGAAGTTATAGAATTTTGGACCCAAAAAAAAAGAAAAGAGACCATTGAGAAATGGTTTGTGAAGTTTTTGGAATACACACTGAATTTTGAATCTTGTTCTGTAGTCATGAATGATATGAATGTTCAATATAATATACTAAGTGACATATAAATCCGAACACCCAGTTTAAATGGTTTTATTTTAATAAAAGTTGGTGAATGTATTTATCTTACTGTAAACAACAAGTGAAAAAATTTTCAGCCTTATCAGTTGGACATTCCGGTTTTTATACTGCTTTTTTTTAATTCACTAACGCTCTAAAAATGAATATTTCAGCCGCAGTAAAGAATCAACGTTTGCGGATTTTGGTTCTTGACATCCTTTACGATCGGTTACGATGCCTAGAGTACGGAGACCTGTACGATGTCATCAACTTAGTGAGTTTATAGGGTTAGGTGTTGTCAGGCCTGGCTTCGAGAAGGCCGTACGCAAAGAGCAAGGGGCACTGGACGCCGCCGTAGAACAACAGACCGTGAAGATCGCCACCTAAGATTATTGGCCTTAAGGGACCGTTTCTCCACTACCAGGTCCATTGCAAATGAAGGGTTTGCAGAACACGGAAGACCTATTGGCATGCGAAGTGTTTACCGACGAATGAGAAGTTTTGGCTTGTTTTCATACCGGCCACACTGGGTCCTCCCTTTAACTCGAGAACACCGACGTAATCGCCTTGAGTGGTGCAGACAACGGCCACTCTGGGATCAGGAATGGAACAGTATTGTCTTTAGTGACGAGTCTCGATTTTGTTTAGGCATGCACGATGGTCGTGCCAGGGTTAGAAGGCGACGTGGTGATAGGAGGAATCGACAGTTTTTTGTTGAAAGACATGTTCATCACACTGTTGGAGTTATGGTTTGGGGTGCTATAGTTCATGGTTCCAGGTCACCTTTAATCTACATCAGAGGTAACATGAACGCGCAGCGTTATATCCACGAAGTTCTAGAACCCCATCTTTTACCCTATCTTGACACCCTGGCAGATCCAACTTTCCAACAAGATAATGCCCGACCACACGTTGCAAGAGTCACAATAGACTTCTTTCAACGTAATGATGTCACATTGTTACCATGGTCACCAAGATCTCCCGACTTATCCCCAATTGAGCACGTGTGGGATATGATGGGTAGGAGATTGCTCAATTTGCAACGTCCTCCTCAGACTCTAGAAGCACTTCGAGAGGAGTTGGTGGTTGCCTGGAATGAGATACCACAGGACGACATTGACCACCTGATCAGAAGCATGCCTAGGCGCGTTGGAGAATGCGTAGCACATCAGGGTGCATCCACACATTATTAAAGGTCAAAGGGCTTTAAAGCAGTGCAATCATTTTGAAATTTTTATCATTTACTTATTATGCTTCATTAAGTACTTATACAAAATTTTATTAAAATAAAACCATTTAAACTGGGTGTTCGGATTTCTATGTCACTTAGTATAGACCAAAAAAATTAATTTGTCTCTAATCTAATAATCCAGCCTCCATATAGAGAGAACGACTTGGACAAGTAACATCCTTATGGAGGATCAACTGCAGAATTAGTTTTTGTAATTATTATTCATAGCTTCACTACAAGCCAAAATTCCGAAAAGTCATAGAACCATAGTAAAGGCTGTATAGATATTTTTTAATCCAGGAGATCTCCGAAGTGTCTGAATTTTGGAATAATCCAACTCAGTATCTTCAACAGGTGTGCTGTGTATGGCCATTCCACTTCAAGTTTTGTTCCAAAATTACTTCTAAATATCTTAGTACATCGGTTGACTAAATATCTTTGAAACAACTTCTTCTATGAATACCGAAGCAGAACCCTAAATGCCAGGGCGCCGTAGCTTTTATAAGGAGTGTAGACACTTTGTTTATCTGATTCTTCAACTGCTTAAGGTTAATAGGACTGAGAAAATGTCCACGTAGGACTAACTGCAAAAGGGAATCCGATAACCTTCCATTCCATTTAAAAAACTGTCTCAATTTCCTGCATCAATTTTATCATCTAGAGTTTTGGCCTGCGAGGTTGACCAATCCATAAAATGAGGGTAGGAAGGAGCCTTTGAAAAAGCACTATACTATATATTTGAATCTGACCTCATTTAAATCATTCACATATTAATGGGTGCGAGGTGGAGAGAAACGTCATTTCAGCGTTTTTATACCTAAGGCTTGTTCATTCGATGAAAATAATTACATGATCAAACGAACTTACCTGTAAGTGATGTTCGATCTTAATTATGTGAAGTCCTCGTCGAAGTAAATATTTAGACTACATATCGTAGTACCCTCGTAATAGTACCCAACGGCCACGATTTCAAAGCGCGCACGCAGAGAAGGAGAGCGGCACCGCGCCCCTTCCCCCTACCTTTCTCCCTTCTGGCCGCCTATAAACCTTCATTCCTTGTTCTCGTGCCAAACTGTTAACACCGACCGGTGCGCATTTTTACATTTTCAGCAGTGTCGAGGAATCGCTGAATATTTAGAATTAGAAAACAGGACAGAAGGTTGGCCGTTAGATGTCCATTGTCGAACGACGTTCTGATACTATTGCTTGGGATAGCAACCTGGACCTAGCTTGTGATCGCCAACCCCATACCTAAGACGAACAAAGACGTTTGGGATAACATGGAAGCATTAGACTCGATTGCTTGGGATAGCAACGTGGACCTGGCTTGGGATAGTCAGCTCCACACCAAGGATGAACGAAGACATTTGGGATAACGTTGTGACATTGGAATAGGTTGCCTGGTATAGCTTATGATAGTCCACATGACCAATGAAGGTGTTTGGGATAATGACTCAATACTGAACTCCGTTGCACAAATAACAACACTGAAAGCGTTTGGGACAACGTAGCGACAAGGTACGGTCAACAATCTCTTCTCAATTGCTTGTGATAGCAAATTTCATCTGGTTTGTGATAACCATAGAACATAACTGTAAGTTTGAACATTGCAGGTTAAGAAGTCGTCAAGATATATGTTTCCTTATTACCAGATAGAGATTAGGTACCTTATGCGAGGTTAGCGCTGCATTTTGCTTGTGACTGCAAATTCCATCTCGCTTGTGATAACCTTGGAACAGCATAATAAGATTGCATAAGACAGTTTAAGAAACCGACGAAGTACCATTTTTCATTAATAACAAATAGGGATTAGGTTCATGTATGCAAGACTAGCATTACATTTTGTTTGAGATAGCAAATTCCAGAGTTTACATACATTCAGGATCAGCCTTCGCAACAATACTCAGTACTTACAAGTCCTGAGTATAGACGAGCCACCATATACAATCAACAACCTAATGGTATCAAAACCTTGGCTACGACTAACTCTTTCAAAAGACGTGTGAATGCATTTTTTTAAGAAAAATGTTCTTATTCAGTTAATGACTTTGCAACGATATTGTCGTAATTTAAGTGTATTATTTTCTTCCTCCCACATCGCTACCTCTAGGAGAAATGTCACAGAACCACAACAGATGCTTCGAAGTGATTGCTGCCATAATACTGAAAATAATATCGCGTAGGAAGGCGTTCCGACAAATCATATATCACTTGTACTTCCTGGTACTCGCCGGCCCGTCCTTAGTTTCCTTAGGTACCACCCTCCACTTACACGGAGCCATAAATCCGCTGATGTATAGGAAACGTTGTGATGGCATATTTCGATATTTATGTCGTCATGCTGTATTGGAGTAGGAATATTGAAAGAGGATAGGAGCAGCTCACTGACAAATTGGTAAAGATACCGGTAATTGTTATCCAGCTGTGTTGATACATACAAAATTAAAAAACAAGATGTCATCTGGACCTGATGAAATTCCAGGTTTTTTAGTAAAAAGGGCATTAATCTATATAACCAAACCACTTGTTTATCGTTTTGCAATGGTAAGTTACGTGATGTACTGAAGAAACGCAAAGTTGTTCTAATATTTAAAAAGGGTAACCCTGCCGATATGAATAATTACAGATCAGTAACTGTGTTTTTTGTTCTCCAAAGATATTTGAATACAACATGGTTTCTGTAATAATAAGTCCAACACTACAGCGATATATTCATTTTATGGAAAACTAATTGATCTGATTGAAAAACTACATGGTTACGGAATTACTGGCAAATCTTTTTTGGTCACAATATGTTTCTTTATTACACAATTCTGGTACAGAAATAAAGCAAGTCCAGCCTTCATGCGTTGATATAGATATGGGAGTTCCCCAAGGATCTATATCAGGGCCTCTTTCATTTATACTGTATATAAATGATCTGGGTGAACTGTGTAATGGCCAAGTAAATCTTACGTTGTATGCAGACGATGTCACTGAATTTAATGACATTTTGCAGCATCTTGAAAAATTTTTTGCACAAAATCAATTAGTATTAAATTCAGGGAAGACTGCTGTAGTAAGATTTCTCAATGTAGAGACGAAGTTAGATGACATGAATATCAGGTTAAATGACAAACAGATCAAGTTCCATGACGACTCTAAATTTTTGGGAGTAAATTTGGATGAATGTTTAAGTTTTAAAGCACATTGAAAGTATATCATGTCACTTCAGATTCATACATTTATAAAAATTTACGAAGTTCTAAATGAAGATCAACTTATCAGCCTATACTCAGCACAGTTTAAATCCAGGCTGAAGTACGGCTTTTGCTTCTGAGGTACATCAAAGGCAATGACTGATGTATTTATATAAGAGTGATCAGAAACATTGCTAAAGTAAATAGTATGCATAGTTGTTTAAAAGATATATAATACTTACTTTTCCTGGTTCAAAAAGGTGTTCATGGACTAAAGACAAGACAGTGTAACCAGTTATATGTACCTTTTGAGAAATACAATGTATCCAGGAAGTCTACAAGGTATTTAGGGCCAAAAATGTTTAACAGTTCGCCAGTTGACATAAGAAATGCCAAATATACGAAATGTTTCTCATAAAAAAATGCTATAACGTCGTCTCGAAATATTGTGTTTTGTGAGATTTCAATTGTTTGTAGATTATTTGTTTATGTTTTTTTGTTCTTTATATTTTAAATTTCGTATTTATTTTGACGAATTCTATACATTGTATGTGTTGGAAAGAACAATAAACTATTTGATTTGAGGTGTAAGGAACAAAGGTTAATCAAAGAAGAATGCTAATTTCAGGAGCAGGGTTCTTGGTTCTTCAAATTAACTATATCTTGAGAAAGTAAATCATTGCAACGTTTTTCTTATTTAAAATAGTAATTTTATAACATTTCTTAAAAATGTTGAATTTTATTTTATCGCAAAGCACTTCTCTTGTTCTAATGGTTTTGTGGTGGAGGATCAAACTCTACTCTTCATCTCTTTAAAGGCCATTGCCAATATGTGGTTGATGTTTGCATTCAACAATATTGTCGTTGTGAGGTTAAACTCAATTTTTTATAATCTCCATCGACATGAAATGCGAGAACTGAACGTAACTTGGTGCTACTTCCGGTGCTCTCGTGTAGTAGTTTAGCGGCCATAACCTACGCTAGTGAATAAAATCACATCGTGTGCTGCGGATTTGCGGGTTGTGGAAACTTTGATAGAAACCGGCCTCGATGTGAATTTTGTTGTCGGGGGCCTTTTCTCACCCTCTTGGGGACTTAGTCTATGTTACAGCTATACCTAAACCATCTAGCTGCGGGGAACTGTCTGCGTTAACACTTCAAAACGATCGGTAAGTAGGAATCACGTCCCCCATTTCCGCAAATCCTCATTGTTCGAGGTAATTATGTTTTTTTTACTTTGCTAGAGCAATCACAAGAGCCTCGCTATAAAACTATTCGGAAAAACGAGATCCACTATGCGGTGCTTCCATCGTGCAGCTAGCGATTAAGATGTCAAAAATTTTCCAAGGCATTTCCTAGGTAAAGATGCTTCTCGGAGAGGAACGATCAGAAATAAACAGTGTTCATGTTTGCTTATAACGAAACCGGATATATCTGAAAATACACAAGCCAAAAACGAACAATAATAATTAATATCGATTAGAGATCAAGGCGACCAACTCGGCAATCGCAGTGAAACCGAACGTCACGAATGTGTACGAGAAATTAGTAGGTTAGACTAAGTAAAAGTGAACGCCCCAGTTGGCGACGCCATATTTGTCTTCGTATTTTGTTTCACGGTACAATTAGCGATCAACTTGTGAGATGAAATTAAGATACTGAGAATAATAATGCAATCACAATAAAGTAACTTTTAGCATAGTCGATAGAGCCTTACGGAAAAATTGGATCTGTATAGGAATCCCTTTCGACTTTTCATCAATATGAATGAATACAAAGTCGATAAGGTTGATTATCAGTTATTGGTTGAGAAATACAAAAAAATTAACAATTACTCCGGGGTTTTGAAATAAAATCTAATAGAATTATTTTTCAACTGGGATTCCCGCCATTTTCGCATTGTCGATAAACAATTGAAAAGCAATCATTCAATATACTTAAACTTAGATATTTTGTAACATCCGATGTAATAGTATTGATTATTTCTATCTTCCCGGAACACTAATCAGGGAGCTGTTTTGTTCCAAATTGGATGAGAGAAATATCAGAAATTGACGAGGGTTAAAAAGTAAAAAGTTGACTTTGGTCGATTGCTAAACACGAGTTTTCAGAACAGTTCGTATAGGAGATATTCCCTAAATTACATCTATAAAAAATATTTAATATTAACTTAATTCTAGAATACTTACTACAGGATAGGATAGAATCATAGGATTACTCACCTAGAACAAAAAAGAAATATTAGCTATGTCATATCCTACAGTAATCTCTAGGCAGTTCAAATTTGATTAGGATATTTTTTCCTCGTCAAACAGATTATGGTAGTAGTTTCCAATTCGTTTAGTATAAGTAAATTAGGTAAAACTGATTATAACCTATAGTTACAATAATTAACTTATTATTCTTTATTATTATTCTTTGTTATTATTCTTCTATTATAATTCATTATTTTTCCTTATTATTGATATTTAGTCTAATCATATTAGCAAATTTCCCCGAAACAATCTTATTTGAACAATTTTTTTGTTCCTGTCAACACTTTCAATTGAATCCCAAAAAAACACATTTTCTCATTCCCTGTTTTCGAATAAAAAGTTTTCCCACAAAAATTGGGGTATCCATTTTATGCGTCTATGTTTTGAATACCCCCTTGACCAACTTGCAGCGATAATAATAATAATAATAATAATAATAATATTTATTTACTCAATGTACAAAGATAACAAACAACATGAGTAAATAAATATAAAATCAAAACAGGCCCAATAGAAGGCATCGCCTGTACATGGACCAATAATTTAAGTTGAAACTGTAGAATGCAAATGACAAAAAAGGACAAAAATTAGCTACAGTAGATTATGCATTTAGTTGATGTTCGTATTTATGAGTTTATGAATTTCAGTCCTAGATATAGGATGTAGCCACTTTTTTAAATTTCTTTTGAAACAATTTCCGAAACGTAAATCTTTTAAGTCTTTAGATATAATTTCATAAAATTTTGGCGCTAAATAGAGATATGATAGCTGCATTATAGATTTATGCGGTTGAGGAACTACTGTGCCACGAATTTTGTACCTGGTATAATGATTATGTTTAATTTTTTGGTCGGTGTTTACAAATTTATGGTAGTGAGTGATACTGTGTAAGAAATAAAGCTGTCTTATATCATACATTCGAACATCTGCATATAATTTTTCAGTGGGATAAAGTTTCGGTTTTTTAAATATCATTTTTAGAATACTTTTTTGAAAAACATCTAAATTATAGATATGTGAGGAACATGCAGCTCCCCATGCTGATATACCATATGTGACATGAGGCTCACTCAGTGCATGGTATAATGTTTGAAGATATTTTTCTGTCAATATATTCCCAAGGTATTTAATTTTGTAGGATACAAATCTTTCTTTAAAATATAATTGACATGAATGTCCCATCGTAAGTGAGGATCCAAGACCACTCCAAGGTATTTTATGTTGGGCACTCTATTAATTTGCATTTTTTGATCATTAATATTGAAGGAGAAATTTGTGTAATTTGGCAGATGTCTAGCATAAGATCCAAATGGTAAAAAATGTGTTTTAGAGTAGTTAATGCTTAATTTTCTACTGTTAAACCACCGAATAATTTTGATAAAATCATTTTCAATTACATTTTTCAGATCAGACCAGTCAGTGCCTTCATATAATATTGCAGTATCATCTGCAAAACTAGTTATTTTGCCAACACAATTAATTTGGAAAATATCATTTAAATATATATTGAATAACAGCGGACCTAAGACAGTTCCTTGTGGGACACCACACTTAATATACATTTCTTTACTAAATGATTCTGATATCTGCACATATTGTGGGCGATTTGACAAATAACTTTCGATCAGTGAGTACGCGTTTCCTCTGAAACCAATTCTCTCCAATGCTTCTAATAATAATTTGTGGTTAACTGTGTCGAAAGCTTTCTTTAAATCAACAAAAATGCAGATTGAAGGGATTCTGTTATCAATATTTTGATGTATTTAATTTAAAATTTTAGTTATTGCGTCCGATGTAGCCTTCCCTTCTGTAAATCCATATTGATTTTCACTTAAAATTTTGAATTTTGTGAGGTATCGAATCATTCTAGTAGATAAAACTTTTTCAAAAACCTTTGCTACACTGGATATTATTAATATTGGTCTATAGTTGTTAACATCTGTTTTTGTTCCTGATTTATGTATCGGTATTATATTACCTTTTTTTAAAATTGAGGGATATATGCCAGATTCAAAGCATTTGTTGATTAGGTAAGTGAGTGGTTCTGTTATGTCCTCGGCTAAAATTTTCAAATGCTCGCTTTTAGTACCATCAAACCCAGGACTTTTCCGATTTTTTAAGGACATAACAGTGGTGTATACTTCACATTGTTCGACTTTATCCAAAATAAATGAGTTCAAAGTTCTTTTTGGAGGCTGAGTATTTTGTACATTTGCTTGTATATTACTTGCTAAATTTTCGCCTATGTCAGTAAAGAATTGTACAAATTCATCATAAAACCAGACTTTACAATTATTTTGCAAACCAGGGGTATTTTCGTCCAATATGATTAGACTTATAATTATATATAACTTAGTAATCTCTGCTATTATTGTTTTACTGTTATCTATTATTGACACTATTATTTATAATGAAACTGGACTCTTTATGTCCTAAATCCAATAAGTAAAAAAATAGATCATGGTACTTCCATATTTAAGGCCAGCCTTCGCTGCTGTCTTACTATAAAGACACTAAATAAAACGCTCACGCAGATGTAAGCCACGATGAGCGAAGAATGCCGTGTACGACCAGCTCTCATCAAAAAGACAAAACGGTACTAACTGTATAATATAAATTCATAAGGCAACCTGTACAGAGGCAGGCAGCAATACGACATGGCTGGCATTCCTATACAATTTGGATTTTTTTACAGTGTGTTTCCGTCGTCATCAACGATTCGAAATGCATTATAATCATAACAGTACTGCGTGATTCGAGGAAAATTCGCCGCTGATTCAATTAGGCTAAATGTACAGCTGTACCTCAATGAGAAACGGTCAGATCAACTGTGAAAATCGGTTCTTTACACCGCATGCCATCAGGACAAATTATGTACCGTCCCAACTATCTGTATTTGAAAGAGTCTTCACGATGTACCGTCAGCTATCTTTTAAGTTTTACATCATTCATGAAGTCTGGAAAATCGTCGGTATCATTGGGTCATATGATAAACTTGCAGAATCAAAGGTACCTAAATGCTTAAAGGGGTATGACTAAAGTTATAAGTGAATCCTTTCGCTTAAAATTATGAAGCAAGTGCTCTTGATAGAAACTTGCTAACAAGTGCGAGTATCTACTTATGGAAAGCTGACGCTGCTATTTAGTAACAACAGAGCGTACACCTCAAACGAGTGGTTTCAAGACTATGTTTTGGCAAGAAAAGGAAAATGCGGAGTGGTTAGCTCAGAATTTTATGGCGGAGAGCAGCGCATTGAGCAGTCCACTGCTTCTCGCACTGTGGTGGTAAAATAATAATTCTACACGCTAATCGTTGGATTCAGTTTCCCCAAAGTCACCATGCTTTGATGAAAGCTAACGAAGCCAATTTAGAAAGTTACTCCTCCCGTTTTCCTCACCATAAATATCTAAATATACTAAGTGACATATAAATCCGAACACCCAGTTTAAATGGTTTTATTTTAATAAAATTTTGTATAAGTACTCAATGAAGCATAATAAGTAAATGATAAAAATTTCAAAATGATTGCACTGCTTTAAAGCCCTTTGACCTATAATAATGTGTGGATGCACCCTGATGTGCTACGCATTCTCCAACGCGCCTAGGCATGCTTCTGATCAGGTGGTCAATGTCCTCCTGTGATATCTCATTCCAGGCAACCACCAACTCCTCTCGAAGTGCTTCTAGAGTCTGAGGAGGACGTTGCAAATTGAGCAATCTCCTACCCATCATATCCCACACGTGCTCAATTGGGGATAAGTCGGGAGATCTTGGTGGCCATGGTAACAATGTGACATCATTATGTTGAAAGAAGTCTATTGTGACTCTTGCAACATGTGGTCGGGCATTATCTTGTTGGAAAGTTGGATCTGCCAGGATGTCAAGATAGGGTAAAAGATGGGGTTCTAGAACTTCGTGGATATAACGCTGCGCGTTCATGTTACCTCTGATGAAGATTAAAGGTGACCTGGAACCATAAGCTATAGAACCCCAAACTATAACTCCAACAGTGTGATGAACATGTCGTTCAACAAAAAACTGTGGATTCCTCCTTTCAGCACGTCGCCTTCTAACCCTGGCATGACCATCGTGCATGCCTAAACAAAATCGAGACTCGTCACTAAAGACAATACTGTTCCATTCCTGATCCCAGAGTGACCGTTGTCTGCACCACTCAAGGCTATTACGTCGGTGTTCTCGAGTTAAAGGGAGGACCCACTGTGGCCGGTATGAAAACAAGCCAAAACTTCTCATTCATCGGTAAACACTTCGCATGCCAATAGGTCTTCCGTGTTCTGCAAACCATTCATTTGCAATGGACCTGGTAGTGGAGAAACGGTCCCTTAAGGCCAATAATCTTAGGCGGCGATCTTCACGGTCTGTTGTTCTACGGCGGCGTCCAGTAGTGCCCCTTGCTCTTTGCGTACGGCCTTCTCGAAGCCATGCCTGACAACACCTAACCACAGTGTCTACACTTCTTTGCACTCTAACTGCAATTGCCCGAAAAGAAAGTCCAGCTTCCGGAAGTCCCACAAACTCACTAAGTTGACGAAATCGTACAGGTCTCCGTACTCTAGGCATCGTAACCGATCGTAAAGGATGTCAAGAACCAAAATCCGCCAACGTTGATTCTTTACTGCGGCTGAAATATTCATTTTTAGAGCGTTAGTGAATTAAAAAAAGCAGTATAAAAACCGGAATGTCCAACTGATAAGGCTGAAAATTTTTTCAATTGTTATTTACAGTAAGATAAATACATTCACCAACTTTTATTAAAATAAAACCATTTAAACTGGGTGTTCGGATTTATATGTCACTTAGTATAATTGATTGAACAAAGTCAAATACATTGTTGTAAGACCCATAACATTAGTGGAAGACTGACGGTTTCTCACGCTGCATTAAACATTATTGAGACTTGCTCAACAAAATGCAGAGTCAAAAACAAGTCGCAAATCGTTAGTTTCCCGACAACGAGAAAATACCTCGTCGCCTTCAGTCTAAACAAAAACAAACAGACTTTTATTCTGGTAAAACTATCTACGTCACACTTGTGTACATTCAAACCAAGTCTGTTTATTGACACCAGTTCTGAATATCATCCAATTCCATCTCTAATGTATGACAGTCCTCCATACTTGTACTACATAGGAAAATTTTCAAATCGTCAGCATCAAAAAGCTCATCACAATGAAGGGTAATAAATGATATGAAAAGCAGTGGGATAAGATTTGATCCCTGGGGCATCCCCGATGCTCAAACATTACGTCAGAATTGTACCTTTCGTATGATGAATCAAACAGTAGTTATACTTAATGTGTTCTTTGAACCTAGTTCATTCATTTTCGTCCAAGAATTTAGCAAACGCCAAACAACAAGAAAACAATATTTACATAAGCGATTTAAAATGGCAAGTAAACGCGTATCTGCCATCTGATAAATAGTTAACAAGATTTTTAATCGGAAACACCGTAATTCATCACGATAATTTGAAAGAATCAGCCTCCGATCTCGACATCTGTGTTGCAAATTATCATCATCAACGAAAATGAATCTGAGCAGAAGAACCAAATAAAAAGTAATCCAGTTTCCGCATGTCAGATATGAATAATGTGTTGCTTTTGCTGTTCAAAGCTTACACTCCTCGTGTAATCATTTATCTGTTAAGGTACGCATAATTTTCATTCGTATATTATTCGTATGGTAATCGTCCAGAGTTCCAGGTAGGTATTTATACATTACTCGTATGCATGCTAATACGCACGTGTGAAGAAATAAAAATAGAACCAACTACTTCTCAGTAGTTCTCGAGCGCTTTAGAAACACTTTTTCAAATCACAGGCTTAGAGTGGATTTCGCCACGGTCACCTCAACCAATAGGAAAATACCTCATCGAAATGCAATTTGACGGAAGCTGTCAAAGCTCTTTTAGTGATTTCTATTGAAATATTGAATAAAATCATCAAAAAGCGATTGTATTATAAAGAAAAGCATTTTTTCTTTCCAACATGATGCTTTTGTACAAAGAAAACAAAACAACTTTCATGAATTTACTTATTTTTATCAATTTACATTTTAGGTTTTATACAGGGTGACTTCGAAGTTGAGTCATTTATTTTAAGAGTGAGTAGATCTGATCAAAAGAAATGTTTTTTTCCTTTACCATTTTTCTGGTAAAATTAAAGTAACAAAGTTATAGCCCGTTAGAAGTTTGAGTACTACCCTGTCTCAATAATAATATTATGTGCTCGTGTTTGGCAACAACGGATATAATCCGACTTATCGGTTCATCGCATCGGAAACAAAAAATCGAAAGAATTTGAAACGCTTATCACGATGTTTTTACTACAATTTTATTCAGTTGTATTCAGTCAATGTGTCAATCGGTAACACGTGAGTGAATAGTGGTGTTTGTTGCGTAGCTCAAACGAAATAAAAAATGGCACATGCTTACGAAAATGCTGAATTTGAGGACATGATTCTTATTTACGGGGGGGGAGTCTTTACAAAATGCTGCCGCGGCATCACGGATTTATGCGGATCGGTTTCCCAATCGAGTACAACCAACCCCTCGTGCCTTTGTTAATGTAGTACAAAGGGCTCGTGAATCAGGTGACTTAAGACCTCATAGGGGAGGGCATGCCGGTGCTCCAAGACCGCACGATCAAATACAGGTCCGCACTGAAATACTTGTCGGGAGGATACTTTATAAAACAAGGTAACATTTTTTTTTATTTTTATACTCATTTTGGTTTATCTTCCTTCTACAATCATTATCGGAAAATTAATGACTCAACTTCAAAGTCTCCCTGTATAACATACCTATAGTAAGAGCTGAAACGAGATTGTACGAAAACGCCTAACTGATTATCAAGACAAGATTAAAAGTTCTGTTACGAGTATGTCCGAGTCCAAAACAGTACAGAGCCTATCAAATACAAGATACTAAATTAAGAATATACCAGCTTACAAGAATGCTAACAACACCAACCACACATATCTGGCAACATATCTTGTAAAGTTATTGACGGTTTAAAATGACCAGATTGCGGATAAACCAGCAGTCGTTACAAGTTTCTCGGATTGTGGATTGCCCAGAAGACTTACGATGGCGATACCACTAGCCAATATCTATTGCTGGTGGTGATCTAATGTAGCGCTGTATCTGTATGACTGGTTGGTATATTATCCAGTGAAATACGGAGGTAGATTGCCGTTCGGTGAAGTTCTGCTTATTAAGCTGTTGATAGTGAAGACGTATTTTCATTGCGGAAGATGGAGTAAGAAGACCAATAACGGATTTTGAAAGATAGATAGATACTTTATTAGTCTTTTTGATCATTTAAAAATGAGGTAGAATAGGTCATAGCCGATAAATCTATACCATGACACTTTATAAGAAGCATAATAAAACGTATCCTTCCTATGTTTGTCATATAGAATAACTACAGATGTACAATACGACTAGATCATGTTAGGGAAGTCACAATAAATAAAATGTTGTGATTCAAAGTCTAAAGAAGAACGTCTACCGATTGTTATAACGTATGAAAATAAAGAGCAGCTTATCGTTGTGCCTAAACTGTATACCTCTTCAGGCAGCGGGCGGGATCAGGTAGTTTGGGATACTATTATCTGTTGTAACTTAATGAAGAAATGCTTATTTTTATTCTATTAAAAGGCCTGTTCGAATCAAGGATCGCTACCCGGACATTCCAATGTTTAAAAAGAGTCGTGAGAGCTGGAAAAGTGTGGATACCGAGAAAATACAGATTTATACTAAAAAGCTATCATGCCTAAATATACTAAGTGAGATATAAATTCGAACACCCAGTTTAAATGGCTTTATTTTAATGAAAGTTGGTGAATGTATTTATCTTACTGTAAATAACGAGTGAAAACATTTTCAGCCTTATCAGTTGGACATTCCGGTTTTTATACTGCTTTTTTTAATTCACTAACGCTCTAAAATGAATATTTAAGCCGCAGTAAAGAATCAACGTTGGCGGATTTTGGTTCTTGACATCCTTTACGATCGGTTACTATGCATAGAGTACGGAGACCTGTACGATTTCGTCAACTTAGTGAGTTTGATAGGGGCCGTATAGTGGGACTTCGGGAACCTGGACTTTCTTTTCGGGCAATTGCAGTTAGAGTGCAAAGAAGTGTGGACACTGTGGTTAGGTGTTGTCAGGCATGGCTTCGAGAAGGCTGTACGCAAAGTGCAAGGGGCACTGGACGCCGCCGTGGAACAACAGACCGTGAATATCGCCGCCTAAGATTATTGGCCTTAAGGGACCGTTTCTCCACTACCAGGTCCATTGCAAATGAACGGTTTGCAGAACACGGAAGACCTATTGGCATGCGAAGTGTTTACCGACGAATGAGAAGTTTTGGCTTGTTTTCATAACGGCCACACTGGGTCCTCCCTTTAACTCGGGAACACCGACGTAGTCGCCTTGAGTGGTGCACACAACGGTCACTCTGGGATCAGGAATGGAACAGTATTGTCTTTAGTGACGAGTCTCGATTTTGTTTAGGCATGCACGATGGTCGTGCCAGGGTTAGAAGGCGACGTGGTGAAAGGAGGAATCCACAGTTTTTTGTTGAAAGACATGTTCATCACACTGTTGGAGTTATGGTTTGGGGTACTATAGCTTATGGTTCCAGGTCACCTTTAATCTTCATCAGAGGTAGCATGAACGCGCAGCGTTATATCCACGAAGTTCTAGAACCCCATCTTTTACCCTATCTTGACACCCTGGCAGATCCAACTTTCCAACAAGATAATGCCCGACCACATGTTGCAAGAGTCACAACAGAGTTCTTTCAACATAATGATGTCACATTGTTACCATGGCCACTAAGATCTCTTGACTTATCCCCAATTGAGCACGTGTGGGATATGATGGGTAGGAGATTGCTCAATTTGCAACGTCCTCCTCAGACTCTAGAAGCACTTCGAGAGGAGTTGGCGGTTGCCTGGAATGAGATACTACAGGAGGACATTGACCACCTGATCAGAAGCATGCCTAGGCGCGTTGGAGAATGCGTAGCACATCACACATTATTAAAGGTCAAAGGGATTTAAAGCAATGCAATCATTTTGAAATTTTTATCATTTACTTATTATGCTTCATTAAGTACTTATACAAAATTTTATTAAATTAAAACCATTTAAACTGGGTTTTCGGATTTATATGTCACTTAGTATATTTCAAAGACTGACGAGCTGTTAGGGTTTTATCTAAATGAATTGACCAAACAAATTACTAGAGACGACTGTCGAGAATTAAAAAACTCCCCTAAGCAGCGTTAGTATACAGAGGGGAAGGTTTGATGGCGAAAAGTACTTCTTACTTCTAAACAGAAAGCGAAGTTTCTTCCAGCAGATGCTGTGACTGACGAAACATTCAGATGTCAAATAAGATGAATGCTGACAAGCCCAAGCTACTTACCAAAGCTCAACTTTCCACCAAAACAGAAATTAATAAGATAGAAGATACTAAGTTTTGGGATCATCACACAGTATCAAACCACTTGACTTTGCAGGAATGGTTTCTTCCTTTGAGAGAATGCCGTTATACTTTTTCAACCCATTTGGCTCTATTTATTCCAATAGTGAAGCAAAGTAAAACAAATGTCTTGCTTCCCATTCGTGATATTTTACGAACTGTTACCGATAAGTGAAAAGCTAGGCCAGGAAGCCTCAGTAGGGGTGGCACAAGGTTCTGTCCTAGGCCCCATTGCTCTTTCTCATCTATATTAATGATCTCCCAAACAATGTAATATTGTTCAAATATAACCTCTTTGCAGATGACACATCAATATCTCTTGCAGCTAATCTATGATGAAAGTACAACTGCAAGCTGACGCTGAATCGGAAAAAGCCAGATTAAGGTTTTATCTCAACAAATCGTTGCTAACTGGTGAACAAACAAAGCAAGTTGTGATCTCTACTAGAGAAATAAACATCCAAAATGAAGATCAAGTTCAATTATTGGGTGTGATAGTTGATCTAAGCTCCAATGGAAAAGCCACATTGACGTTCGAGCTATAAAACTTTCTCGGAATATTCATGTCCTCCGGAACTGATTCCGAGAATTGTGCCTAATATACAGGGTGACTTCGAAGTTGAGTCATTTATTTTAACAGTGAGTAGATCTGATCAAAAGAAATGTTTTTTCCTTTAACATTTTTCTGGTAAAATTAAAGTAACAAAGTTATAGCCCTTTAGAAGTTTGAGTACCGCCCTGTCTCAATAATAATATTATGTGCTCGTGTTTGGCAACAACGGATATAATCCGCCTTATCGGTTCATCGCATCGGAAACAAAAAAGCGAAAGAATTTGAAACGCTTAACACGATGTTTTTACTACACTTTTATTCAGTTGTATTCAGTCAATGTGTCAGTCGGTAACGCGTGAGTGAATAGTGTTGTTTGTTGCGCGGCTCAAACGAAATAAAAAATGTTTCAATCCAAAATGCTTTTTAACAGAATCGATGATTTTCTAAATACTGATTCTGAAACTTTTAAGTGTAATGTACCATGTGAGTGGCTTTCATACTGCATGATGTTTTTTCTCAGTCCGTGTTATGACGATTGTAGACAATTTTTTGTATCAGCATATATAAATAAATGAAATGGAACAACACTCCGTACAAGGCCCAGATAAGGCCTTGACTCGAGTACTGTGACACATCTCTATGGACAATATCAGGACCCTTTCACACGGCTCCCTTCTACCGCTATGTCAACGGGCTTTGCTCCTCAGAGCTCTTCTCCAAGATATAGGCGCGCGATGATTCTACCAGGACCGCAATATACACTGCTCCTTTGACCTTATGGTGTCCAGATCGGAACAATCTGCTTGAGTGTCTTCAAGATCCTTATAATAATATAATAATAATAATATTTATTCGCCAAAATACAAAAAATGGGCAAATAAATATGAAAAAACCACAGAAGGCATCGCCTGTGTGTGGTTTATATCTTAATAACTAACAATCAATCATATATATGTATAACAATTATTGTTAAATCTAAAAGGTATTAATGTAATTGGAATTTTGTAGTTTTAGTTTTCTATATAATTATGTATAGTCATTCGCTGCACATTACTAACCCAGTCTTTCAATTTTCTTCTAAATTTTTTTCCAAAATTAAGTATCTTTATTTCGTTTGGTACTACATTATATAATTTAGCGGCTAAGAATTTAAATGATTTTTTGAATAATGTTTTGTGTGGTCTTTGGATATTAGATGAGCCTATTCGAAATGGTGTGTTATGCTCGTGTTTATAGGATTTTTTCTTTTTATTACAATACTTATGGTATAAGGTGGTGGCATGTAAGAAATAAAGTTGTCTTGTATCAAGTATCCCTGTTTCTTGATATAAGTTGTTCGTTGGATATAATCTTGGCTTATGGAAAATGGCTTTCAAAACAGTTTTTTGTGCTATATTCAGGTCAGAAATATATGTCTTGCAGGCGGCACCCCAGGCTGTGATGTCGTATATTATATGGGTTTCAACTAAGGCATGGTATAGGATTCGCAGATAACTTTCTGTAAGAATGTTAGCAAGCATTTTGAGTTTATAGGCAACATTTCTAATTTTTTTGATAACATATTTAATATGGTTATCCCACCTTAGATGTGAGTCTATAAATATTCCAAGATATTTCACAGTGTTAACTCTATCGATTTTGGTCTTTTGGCCATGATAATTAACGGAAATTTGTTCGAAGGTAGGTAAAAATTTTGAATAGGATGTAATTGCAATAAATTTTGTTTTTTTGAAGTTAACTGTTAAAATTTTAGTATCAAACCAGTCAATGATCCTTATAAAATCCTTTTCAGCTATTTGCTTCAGTGTGCTCCAGTCATCAGCTTTATATAATACGAGGGTGTCATCTGCAAAACATATAATCTTTCCAGAAATGTTAGTTTTGAATAAGTCATTTAAGTAGAGACTAAATAATAGTGGGCCTAGTACTGTTCCTTGAGGCACACCACACTTGATGTACATTTTTTTACTGTAAGTGTTAGTGATTTTGACAGTCTGTGCCCGACTTGAAAGGTAATTTTTTAAAAGGATTTGTGACGCTCCCCTAAATCCCAATCTTTCCATAACTTTCAGAAGCTCGACATGGTTAACCGTATCAAAGGCATTTTTTAGATCAACAAAGATACCAATAGTAGGTATCTTTTTGTTGAGATTAGAGTTAATTTCATCCATTGCAGCCAAAATTGCATCTGTAGTAGATTTTCCTTTTCTAAATCCATATTGGTCAGAACATATAATTTTGTTTTTGTCCAAAAATTGCAATATCCTTTATTGTAGTAATTTTTCGAAAATTTTGGCTATATTCGATAGTACTGATATGGGTCTATAATTTGATGTTTCCATTCTGTCACCGCTTTTATAAACAGGAGTAATAACAGTTGTTTTAAATGCATCAGGACAAATTCCAGATTGGAAACACCAATTAATGACGTAAGAAAGTGGTTCGGCTAAGTCGTAGGCTATTATTTTTAAATGCTCAGCTTTGATACCATCCACACCAGGACTTTTTTTGGTTTTAAGTGATAGGACAGCTTCTTGTACTTCAATCGGACTAACACTTTCTAAAAAGAATGAATTGGGAAGTTGGGTTTTTGTGAACTTTTCGTTCGAAACCATTTTTTTAATACTGGATGCTAAATTTTCTCCAACATTAGTGAAAAAATTTAAGAATGCATCGGATATTTGTCATTTATCTGTTAATATTGTTCCATCACGATTCTTAATTTCATCAATATTTGGCTTTTCTTGAACGTCTTTGTTAGTTAAGTGATCGACAACTGACCACAGTTTTCTTGGATCAGATTTGGCATCTTGTAATTTTTTTTAGATAGAATTGGCGTTTTGCTTCTCTAACTAGATTGATAAAAATACTTTTATATTCTTTATATTTATGGGAGGTATCTGCACATGGCGATGCTTTCATTATTTTGTATAGTTCCTCTTTTTTGTTGGCAGACTTTATCAAAACTTTAGTTATCCAGCGATTCCTGCTTCTGTCAAAATGTTCAATTTTAACTCTGTTTGTACTACATTCAATTAAATATTTTATGCGTTCAATGAGTGTGTTTGCAGCATCATTAATTTATTTTTTTCTGGTGATGATATAAGTATTACAGTGGGTAAATGATCGGTAATATGGTTTTCAACAATTAACGGTATGTACCGAAAGAAATTTGAAAAATTTTTGATGAAACAATGATCAATGCAAGAACTGGAACTATTATTGACTACTCTTGTTGGGAAATTTATATTTGATATGAATCCATTGCTCTGCATTACAGTGAGGTATTTGTTTACTAATTTGGTATGTTGGAGTATATTAACATTCATATCTCCTATTATGATGTGGTGTGACTGTATGGTATTTTTGTTATCTAACAAAAAATTTTCAAGATTTTCTACAAATGTATAAGGGTTTGATGATGGTGGTCGATAGACAGATGTGACTTTTACACTTTTGTTATTAATTCTCAATATCAAATTCCAAACAGAACAAAGATACATCATTAATTTTCCAAGTTTCTGTGAATATTATTATATCAAATTTGTGTTTAATTGTAGTTAGGAAGATATTAAAACAGTCAAAATTTTGGTTTAGGCTTCGTATGTTCATGTGATATAAGCTAACATTGAAATTAGAATATTCTAACCATTTATTAAGAGCATTTGCGTCTTGAGCAATATTTGTATTGATATCATTAACCTGAAAATTATTTACGTAACTATCCATGTAAAATTTTGCAAATGATATGTAGCTCGAAAAACGTAAAAAGAACTAAACGCTCAAAACATTATTCTGGATGAATACTGTATTTGAAAATATAAATACGACGGGCATTTTTGGTCTGTGGGCGAGTGACCAACATCATTATTCTTATTATGCTTAACGTTAGAACATTTTAAAATGTTTACAGTACAAATTTCACTTCTATGTGCTTGTCCACATTTAATGCACATTTCCGCGCCCCTACATTTTTTGTCTGTGTGACCAAACTTCAAGCATTTTCTACACTGCGATATCTGGTTATTGTCATAGACAAATAAGTTTTGCCAACCTAGTAGTATTCTTGATTTCTTGTTGATAAATATGTCTCTATATAGCTCTCCAGAAACTTCAGCGAATATAGTATAAGAATTTCGGAATGGTATGTGTCGTACAAAAGTGATTTCGATTTCGTTTTCATTAATGAATGTATTTTGGGATATGATTTCTTCTTTAATTTCTGCTTCTGAAGGTTTTTTTTCAGTTTTGTAGCCTATGATCTTATATATTATAGCAGATGAAAAAAGAAAAGGCCATTCGATCAAGCTGCATCATTTCCCTACACCGATCACAACAATCCAATGACCCCATGACACTCCCGCCTCCTCAATCACGCTGAGCTGATCCATATAGAAGCAAAAATAGCCCAAACACAGTTACCCACTACCGAGATAATAATAGTCGCAATCAGCGAATCGCCATCATCGGAACGGACGGAGTTCTGTTCAGCATGGAAAACAGTTACGTTGTAAATTGCCCCATTTCCCCGGCGAAAAATCGTAGTATGCAAAGTGGGCCTAATGCTGAGATGGTTCAGCGTGGGGCCGTTATGGCCCCGAGCACCGAGCCGCGATTTGTGTAATCACGGTGCTGCTTGATGTGTATTACTGAGACGTGGTACAGTTTCATCCTTATGGTTCGCTGTATCTGTAACAATATCTGCAGAAGATATGGCAGGATGCATGTTATTGTGTGTAATAGGGTCTTATATGGTCTTGTATCGTGTGCGTAATGTTATAGTACAATGAGAAATGGAAAAGTTATTGGTTCAGCGTCAGCTGTGGCTCAAGCGGTTAATGGTTAGATAACGTCAGATTAGAATCATAGTTAGACAAGCAACATTCTGCACTTTCAATAGACAAAAAAAAATTACATGCGTCACATGCCTCTAGAGCGCAACCTAGAGTCACCTAAAGAACATATGAAAATGATGCAGCTTAATGCCTTACAGCATCTTGCCAAAGAATAGTTACCCCGTGAGCGTATAGCTTCCATAGATGACCGACCATTGTCTAAGAAGCCACTGCTTTTTAATATATATATATATATATACACTTTGAAGTTGAGTCATTAATTTTCAGATAATGATTGTAGAAGGAAGATAAACCAAATTATGTGTGTAAAAATAAAAAAAATAAAAAAAAATTTTTTACCTTGTTTTATAAAGTATCCTCCCGACAAGTATTTCAGTGCGGACCTGTATTTGATCGTGAGGTCTTGGAGTACCGGCATGCAGTCCCCTGTGCGGTCTTAAGTCACCTGATTCACGAGCACGTTGTACTACATTAACAAAGGCACGAGGGGTTGGTTGCACTCGATTGGGAAACCCGTCAGCATAAACATGTGCCATTTTTTATTTCGTTTGAGCCACGCAACAGACACTACTATTCACTGACACTGACTGTATACAAATGAATAAAATAATTGTAAAAACATCGTTAGAAATTCTTTCGCTTTATTGTTTCCGCTTCCGCTGCGATGAACCGATACGGCGGATTATATCCGTTGTCGCCAAACACGAGCACATAATATTATTATTGAGACAGGGCGGTACTCAAACTTCCAAAGGGCTATAACTTTGTTACTTTAATTTTACCAGAAAAATGGTAAAGGAAAAAAACATTTCTTTTGATCAGATCTACTCACTGTTAAAATAAATGACTCAACTTCGAAGTCACCCTGTATATATATATATATATATATATATATTGTATTCATAGTTAATTGCCTTAACTGTTAGGAAAAAGTATCCTTCAATTTCTTTGGGTAGAAGCAAAAGTATTGCAAAAGTACACTCTTATAACTTAAACTCTCAAGCTTTCGAAGATCTATGTCTTCATCGTCTGGAGCTGGAAACAATTATTATTATATTATTACGAGGGATGTCTTTTAAGTTTTGCATATAGAAACATAGTAGGCCGCGCGGATCGAACGTCAGTACTGAATCTTAACCTCACTGTTTAGTAAACTTAAATTCAAGTTTCGAAAAACCAACCCCCAAAGGAAGAATCATCCTCCACTAAGACAATGCAAGCTCGCACACAGCCCAAAAAACAAGGCAGTATTTAACGAAAGAAAACGTGGAATTATTGGACTTCATATATTCCCGATCTAAGTCCTAACGATTTCTTTACTTTCCCGAAAATTAAAAACAGACTGCGTGGTCAAAGGTTTCAGTCACCAGAAGAAGCAGTTGACGCATTCAAAAATGTAGTTTTGGATCTGCCAGCAAACGAGTGGAATAAGTGCTTCGAAAATTGGTTCGAGTGCATTAATCTTCGTGGAGAATACTTCGAAAAACAATAAAGTTATTTAAAACTACCTACCGTCTTGTTTTATTTCCATATGCAAAACTTAAAAGACATCCCTCGTATTATCTCAAATTGACTGCGTGTGAAAAATAGTGAGTTTTGCAGATGCTACATCAGTTCTCTATAAAAGTGGTGATTGTTCTCATTCAGAAAGCATACTTAAACATATGATTTTGTGAAAATCCAGTGTCTTAATAACAGAAAAATGTGCATCAATTACTATAAAACTAGTTTTCTACATATCGTAGACATCTACCAAATCACATAAACGTTTTGATTATCGTAAATAATCAGAAATTAATAACGCTTCAGATATAAAATACTTTGGAATATTCCTGGATCCACACTTGCACTAGGAAGTTCATATTTTATATATTCTAAAAAAAAAATTAGATATATCTCGTATAAAACTAAGTATATCAAAAACATCTCAAAGGAAAAATATCTCTATACCTTATGCAATACCTTGTTCAAACCACATTTAACCTAGGGTATATTGGTATGAGCAGATATAAGCTCAACTCATATTTATGGTTTACATATTTTACAAAAAATGATTCTAAATTAATCGTATTATATTTAACTGATATCTTATACAAATACAGGGTATCCGCAAAGTTGGGGTTTTCCTTTACACGACGTGTAGATCTTGAAAACATAAGCAATTTTTCTTAGTACCATATACACCAATGTCTTAAGGGAACCGAGATAAAGGGCTCTGCAACATCAAAAATATCTGAATACCGTCCTGTAGCCGCGACCCGCGACATCACCGAGTGGTGCAAGGTCACTGGCTCAACCCGACGACAGAACTGGGTCGGGCTCAGTGTGTCAGGTCAGTATGCAACCTTCAACCGACGGTTACGGTCACGCGTGTAGAGGTAAACGAACCCGTATAATCGATTGCGTTTCAAAAAAAAAAAATAATAAAGGCACACTCATACACCAATAATGAACTCGTTTATATGTTGTTAATTTATGGCGAATGTCTTCCAAATGCTACAGAGGCTTCGCGAGTGTATGCAGATCGTTTCCCTAGACGACATCGTCCAAGGCCCCGCAGATTTGTGTACCTGGTCCAGAGAGTCAGGGGTACGGGCCATTTGGAGGAATTTCGAGGTGGGCACAGTGGGAGACCTAGACAACCACGAATGGTGCAAGTTGAGGAAGAACTACTGAATCGCGTAGACGAGAATCCCTCAACAAGTACTAGAGACGTGGCTAGAGAAGTGCAAGTATCAAAAACTAAAGTGTGGCAAACGCTGCGTGAAGAGGGGCTGTATCCGTTTCACGTCCAACGTGTACAAGCCCTTCAACCTGACGATTTTCCAGCAAGAGTGCGGTTTTGTGAGTGGTTGTTGCATCAACATGACAATAATCCGGACCGTTTGAAGTGCATATTGGTGACAGACGAATCTACGCTCACGCGTAATGGGGTGAATAACTTTCGCAACACTCATGTTTGGTCAGTAGAAAATCCGCACGCTGTCCGTCGGGCACATTTTCAACAAACATTTTCGGTGAATGTTTGGGCTGGCATGGTGAACGGTATGCTCATTGGACCATTTATTCTCCCAAATCGATTGGACGGGATGCAATACCTAGACTTTTTACGCAACATTTTGCCTTCCTTGTTAGAAGATGTGCCATTAAGTGTAAGACAATCAATGTGGTTTCTGCACGATGGTGCACCGCCCCATTTTAGACGCGAAGTGCGTGAGTTTTTGAATGAATTATTAAGACTTAACACCACGTGATTTTTTTCTTTGGGGAGAAATGAAACGCTTAGTGTACAAAACTGAAGTGCATACGGTTGACGAACTTCGTCTCAGAATGACCAAGCTGGTGCTTTCATTCGGGGGAGGGACTCCATTCTCAAAGCCTGCACCGATGCTTGGCTACGTCGTGCACGCACCTGTGTTTTTGAATCAGACGGCGATAACTTCGAACAAAACCTAAAAACTGAAAACGCGGCAACGCCGTCATATTTGTTACCTCTGTTCGTGGTCTGCACCACCGCCTGCGTCGTACTTAGCCCTTCTCGTCAACTGGAGAGTGAGTACTTTTTCCTTTATTTTTTTTACTTGGTCGCCCTCGTTTCACTACACATTACCTTTGTTATTTCAAGGGTAGTTGTTTCTGAAAAGGACAACCCCAACTTTGCGGACACCCTGTATATGTACGCACAGCTTTGTCTCTTACATGCTATGACCAACTGCCTCAAATTTATTAATAATGACCAAGAAATTAAACACGATCACCACACGAGGCATAAACTAAGAGGAACAGCTATTCCTAGACCAAATTAATATGTAACGCAACGATAATACCTTTATTTAGGTCCAAACTTATATGGAAACTTATCTGAGGATTTCTTCTTTGGCACGACCAGAGGTACACAAATTAATAGTAAATGTAAACATCAACTAATTTGTTTATCGGTTGTCTATTTATTCGTATTTCAATACTAAGTACAATTTCAAAATTAATGGTCCATATACAGGCAACGCCTCCTATGGTCGCTTGTTTCATAATTATTTACTAATTCTTTATAGTGTGTCTTAGGAGTAAATAATTATTATTATTCCTTTAGAGCTAAGGCTCTTATTTCAGATATCCAGCACGAATATACATAATGAGATCATTGTTTAATCTAGGACATTGTTGTATGACTCAAAATAAGAGTCGACATCGGAGCCTTCACCTTTCACTTTACTTTTTCATGAATTGGAATTTCTTAAATGTTAATAAATTAACACCGCGCCATGCCATATAAAAATATCATCGTATAATTTGATGACAGAGAGAAAATGGAATGTCTCATGGTATTTCGTCATAAATTGAATATATCTAATATCTATCATCAAATGCAATTATTTCAAAATATAGTTTAATGTTGGGTACAAAGTAGTAGCCATAGAAGTGGTAATTCCAGAGGTTACTCTTTGAGCTATTTCAACGACAGTTTGTATGAAACTTTTGAAAAGTCGTTCCGTTTTAAAGGTATGGGACACTTGAAAATTGGAGCTTCCTTATCAATGGTTAAATTGCGCTATATTCAGTAATTATATTATTTTTTTTCACAGGAGCTGTGTGAACTAATATTTTGATAGTACACCTCATTTGATACACATTAAACTACATATAATACCTTTTTACAAAGTTAAATCGTTTTTGAATTACGCGCATATCATAAACCATTGCTTGTTCAATAATGAGGAGCCACTCCTTGCTGTTATTTTTCTACCATCATTTAAGGAAAATGTGTTAGTTGGCCGTAATTTCAGTACTACTACTACTTATTCAATATTCTGTGACATTAGGAAAAAATATGGTTCTATCGCTCCGTATAGTGTAGAAAATGTTTTCAATGATTTTAAATTTCACTGTTGGCCATATTTGCCATAAACTTGTCAAAATCCTCTGAAACGTCAAAAACTTAGTCTACTCTTATTTTTATCATTTTTTACTTTTCCTGCGCCGCCACTGATCAGGTTTCGAAAAAGTAGAAACTTATTTCATTCTTGGACTTCTACTAACCTTGTGTAAAGGTTTCATTGAATTCCGAGTGGTATTTGTCAAGTTATAGGCGGTTATAAGATTAGCGGGCAGACCAAGAGACAGGCATCTTCGAAATTTTCCAGGATTACAATACTATCTCGCCAGCGATCGCCGGAATAACATAACTAAAGAGATGCTTTCTAATATCGCACAAGCGATGGTTTATTACATGATATTGGCTTTTTTGCGATTATACAATACGTATTTCAAATGGGAAGCTATATCACCCTTTAGCTCTGTATAGACCGTCTGAACACCCTGTATTATGTTTCTTGAACAAACTCACAAGCAGCTTTGCTTAAATTTCTGGCTGTGTAAGTCACTAAGAAACGCCACAATGTTTGAAAGCAGTTTTTTTCTAAAATCGCCAATTGATCTTTTCTTTTTGATTCTTAAAAAATGAACTGACAACATATGGAGCACCCTGTAGGTATTAAGTGACCTCTTAGTCGGAGCTAGTGTATAAAAGATTCTCTATTAGACAGCGTACCTAGTCATAAAGCAAAGAAACCCACAAAGGTGCAAAACAACATAAAACAACCTACTGCAATTTCTCTTACCCTTGAACACGGTTCGTTGCATATTATTTGCCAAGCTATTATTTATGTTGTACCCAAGTAGTACCCAGCTTGCGCCACCAAAAGCAGTAATTTATGCATTCGGTACTGCTCTGCAATTTGGACCGAACGCAGTAAAGTTCATTTTTCTCGTGCTGTCAACAATGAAACTCGGAGCAATCCGCTTTTTAAATGCCATTTTTCATTTAGAGGCTATAAACGTCCAAGTTTATGTTGTAATATAAAGCTATGTGCGCATATGTTTGAGTTATATGCCTATGTGTCTCACGCATTAAATCTCGAGGTAAGTGCTGGAACACTGACCGAGTTCCTCTTTGACATTCTGCAGCGACTATTACACACGATGCTTTGTGTCTCTAACACTGAACTATTTTTGACTGTTCAAAATTAGTGTTACTAATGAAAAACTAGAGGACTTTAGACAAGACACTCGAGGGAAGTTACAGCTACAAAGCTTTGGCATCGTAGTAACCTTGTGCGAAAATTGCATCAAAATTAGCGGACAGACTGACTGAAATAAGTGACACGGTTTTTCGTGATGTACATGTCATATAATATCCCAAAGAAATAATATCTCAATTTTGGTATTGGAAGTAAAACGCAAAATATACGAACTTTATTTTTATTGCTACAACCAGCCTTCAGTCAATAAAATGAAACAGCTGAAGCTTCTTACCTAACACTACGAGCCCCTTCCCACTTCAGTTATATTAATTTATTTTCTCAAAAAAATTTTAGATACACTAGTCGTAAAAAATACATATTTGAATCACTTAGACCTATAACTAACATCTGAACAAATAAACAATGTGCGAATAAATGCCCGAAGTTAACAAAGCAACAACTGAAAGATTACCATTGGGTAACATCACCTTTATTTTTTATTACGGCTGAAATTCTTTGGGGCATAGTGTTAACCAAGTTTTGGCAAAAAATTGGTGTAAAAGAATCCCATATTTCTTGAAGCTTTTGTCTTAGTTCGGTGATTGTACGAGCAGGATGTTGTCGTAGAACCTTTTTCATCTCGTGCCACAAAGTTTCAATAGGTGACAGATCTGGACTGCTAGAAACTCATTTCAAAAGTGGTACATTATTTTCTTCCATCCATTTTATAGCCTTTTTGAGGTATGGCACGCTGCACCACCTTGCTGAAACACAAAATCTTGGGCGGATGTCAAACATTCTTCCATCACTTGTAAAAGTGAATCTCCTAAAATTGCAAAATATTTGTTTGTATCCACATTTCCATCAATAAAATGAAGTTTTCCTACTCCTTTTGATGACATACTGCTCCAGACCATGATGGATACTGGAAATTTCACTTTTCTCTTCAGACAGTCAACATGGAATGCTTTATTTTCTTGCGAATAACTACTGCGACTGTCACCAACACAAACTTCGAATCGGGCCTCATCACTCCATTGTATTGCACACCATTGTTGAGGGGTCCATTGTCTATGTTCTTCAGCCCATCTAAGCCGATTTTTCTTTTGCAGTGGAGTTAATAGTGGCTTTTCTTTGGCCTATAAACAAGTTGTGCAACTTTAGGGTTTTTACTTCACTTTTTTTTATAAGAAGACTGACCTTGCCAGTGCTAAATCCCAGTTTGTGGGAGTCTCTATGAGTTGTGGACCTCGTAATTCTCCTTCCAACAGCGTCACTCCACAGAGCACTTAATTGTAAATAATTGGCACGCCTGTTTTTCACGATTATTCTTCTTGATGCTCTTCGGTCGGAATTTGTGATATTACTTGTTTTCACATATCGTGGCTTAATATTAACTGAACCAGTTACGTTATATCTTCTAACAATATTTCTCACACTGTACCGCGATAAGTCTAACAAAGTTGCAATTTCTGAGTTTGATTTCCCAGAATTAAAAAATTTAATCATCAGTAACCGAATTTTCTCACTAATAACATTTCCTCTACCCATTTTAAAAACCCTAACTACCCAAAACTATTTTAAACGTATTCTGAAAGCTGTGATTAGTAAAAACAATTGTTTATTTTTCACAGCCACCTATGCGTTATAGACTTATTTTGCATTGAAATGAAAATAAGAAGATATGCTGTAATTGCAACATGTGTTATTTTTATTCTGCAGATTTGATTAGCGAGTGATAAAGTTGGTGTTTTCTACTATATATTATCAAAATATTTATTGTTAATATTTTAAACCTATAACACCCTGCAACGTTTTTATTATTTGTGTTTGATAAGAAAAGATTTCAATAGTTGGGCCAACTGAAGTGGGAAGGGGCTCGTACATCAAACATAAAGTAGAAAGACATTAAACTATTTTTTGTCTTAGGAAACAAAGTAATAAAGTAGATAACAGGGTATAAAGCAAGCAATTTTTATTTCAAGTAAAAACAAACTTTAAAGAGAAATTCCGATATGATCGCTGAATTGGAGAATTGCGGTTTATGTATGCAAAGCTTTCTGCGTTTTCCGGCTGAAGATGTTGTTTGAAATTGACTGTCCGCGATTGGATTGTCACTTTGCTCAATGTTAGCGTTTTCAGATGAAGAACTCTAGCAATAGCAACTTCTGGGAGAAGTATCTATGATCCAAGATGTTTGCTCCTCGTTCTCGTTGAACCAGTTTTATGGGTTTCTTGCTAGGTGTCTTCTCCACTGCTGGAAGTATTTTAACTCATAGAAAAATTAATCTACGAGCCTCTTCGATCTGGTCCGCATCCGGTAAATGGCCGAACCGGATATCCGGTAATCAAAACGATAACCTTGTTTGGTTAATGTAAGCAGATTTGAACCAAGAACATAGAGATCTGAGTTCAAAATTATAAGATTTCCAGAATGATGTTTTTTTTTTGGAGCATATCACAGTATCAAAGAAGGTGAACGTCAACATGATGGCAGACTTTTGGTTACATGATTGGTATTTTTTACAAATTCTTAGCGATTTGAAGCGGCTTTCCGCAATTTACTTCAAAATTTCATAGTCAACAAGGGAAATAAGCTTCGACATTCGAAATTCAGCGCATCGAAAAAAAATAAATCTAGCTCGAAAAATAATTTTAGCACTAGTTTTTTATTTTTGTGTGTAACTGTAACGTTTAAACAAATTTTAATATATTTTACAAAAATGTAATTATGAAAAAAATGGAGTTTCACCCCGTCTAAATAACGTCATTCTATTTTGGCATGAAACACCTTTCTCAGGTGCCCCGCGAACGCTTCTGACTCATGCACTACGTGTTATCTTGTAATCTTAGCATAGGCGAGGCGACTTTTTTACTCAACAAATTGCACCTACGCTTAGCCAAAGGTTATTTTTCATTGCCGCATGTAATAAAGATCTTCGGATATTGCTTGTTAGATACTTGAACAGATTATTGGTTACTTTATCCTTATCTGATGTCTGGGTAAGTAAATATTTTATGAAATACTGTATGGGAATAAAGCGTGAGTATAAGCTGCGTGTACGTCATTATCATTAGTGTCACTTTCGCTGCCAATGAGGAGGCCTTGTGATCATGGAGGTATTTCATTATAACAGAGGCGTAAGGAGAGGAGCACGGTAAGTAATGAAAATAAGCATTGAACGGATTTATTTAGTTTTAACGGGGCTCCTACAATCACGAGCACCATCTGCTGAGGTCACGGGGGGGTGAAAAGGAAGCGAGGGTGGGCTGGGCCTAGACGGTCATCGGCGCTACTTTAAAAGAGGAAAGGATGACTGCGGGTGCATACCAAGGTAAATTTTCCATTCATTTAGTATTTTTCTCCCCTTGTTATTGTTCGTCGATATTGTGTTGTTGAATTGTGGTTGGTGTGATTGTTCTTGAGTGCCTTTTTTAGCAAGGCTGATAATGGACAATAAAGGGTCATATGCGAGCATTTTAGATACTCGTATGAATGCAGTGAGTTTTATTCATTATGAGGTCAACAATAGTATAGAGCAGTTCAACTCTATATTCGCAAAATACATTGGGGTAAGCGAATAAATTATTGCGAGAAGAGGTCATACCATAGAAGATGTGCTGCAGCTGTAGTGAGCCACAATGCCCAGCGGCCTGTATATGTCGTCTAAATACATTTGCGTTCTAAGCTTAGTCCAACCTCGCTTATCGCTAAGATGGAACAAAGACTCAAACGCAAGAATCTTGAAAAGAAACTCAGACCAAAAAAAGCTGATATGGCGAATTCAATCAAAAATCTGACATTAACTACATTGATCAGGAGGTTGCTAAGCGAACATTTTCAGGGAAAAGTTACGACGAGATTTTGCAGATCGAACAAGTCACCAAATCACAGGACTGTACTTTGTCGCGCCTTCATCGGAAGATAAGGTTGACAGCGTCTCGATTCGGTGAAGTTTGTTGAAGAAGGCAGACAACAAGCTGTAAAGTTCTAGTAAACTCCATCATATACCCAACAGAGTTTTCTAGTAACGCAATAAAAAAGGCAATACAAAAATTATTGGACACCGCATTTCAGTCTTGTGGTTTGTTTATTGATCGCACACATGCATTTCTGGCAGCAGCGCCTCCATCTATCTATAACAGTACAGTATATTCAGCTAAGAGATAGACCGGATGTAAACAAAAGGTTCGGGTGATTTTCACGCTAACGCCGCCGTCTCGACGTAAAACAGGAGCCCTCATTGGTCAATTCGCAATTAAATGCCTATGCCGAGCGGCAGAGCAGTCATATCAAGGCAGAGTCACATTCAGGTTCAGACGTGTTACGTATTTCGTGTGCATCATTGCAATTTGATATTTCTTTGGACGTTTTCGTTTGTTATCTTATTAAGTTGTTGAGTTTGTCGTTGTTATTGTGATACCTTGTTATTGATTGATATTGTTATCAACTGCTTGCGCAAAATGCCCAGTAGTACAGATACTGCCGATGAAGTTGTAAACTCCTGTAGTCCACCTAGGAAACGCTCTAAAAAAAGACACCTGAGTGCAGAAATGAAAGAGGACATTTTGAATATATATAAGATCGAGCGCGAGGAGAACGAGGCATCAACCATCAAAGAAATTGTTGTGAAGGTTTCTCACAAAGTTGGGGTGTGTCGCGCATCAGTGTTTAATGTGTTAAGACAATACAAAAAAAATCACACCTTTTCTGAGCCAATGACCAGTAAACATCGCAAAAGTATTGTTAAATCATTGGATGAAGCTGATAAGCATGCGATTAGGAGGAAAGTGCATGAATTCTTCTTTAGGAATGAAATACCTACTATAGATAAAGTACTGCAGGAGGTAAATGGAGATACAACGTTGCCAAATTTCAAACGATCAACTTTCCATGCGTTACTGAAGCATTTAAATTTCAAATGGAAAAAACAGGGTCGTAATAGTTTACTACTGGATAGAGAAGAAATTGTGCTATGGAGGAGGGATTATTTAACAAAAATTGGGAAATATAGAAATCAAAACAGGAAGATTTATTACCTTGATGAAACGTGGGTAAACGCAGGACACACTACAAGTAAAGTATGGGTCGATGATTCTGTAACTTCATGGAATTAATCCAGGGGGCAGATAAAACATATTACAAGTAACAAAACTTTCATAACTTTCGATAAAATGCGTGGATGTTTTATTGTCATTTTCATTTGTTAGAACTTTTTTAAGCCATGTTTTTATGTGTTTTCGATATTTCAATAATTTTTTAATATAATCTTAAAATATGTCGAATATTATAAGCTTAAAAAAGTTACTAAGTTTTATATTGTATACCGTTCCTAATATTTCTAATCATTTTAATTCATACTTTAAGCTTTATAAAGTTATAATTTGTTAATATTAATATTTGCGCGTATTTGAGGTTCCTGATCATTCATTTTTTAAAGGTTTATAACTTTAAATTAAATTGTGAAGCGCTGAGTAACCATGCGACGTTCAATATATTTGAAAAAGGTTCGCTTATTGAAATAAATCTACACCAGTTAGTACTTCGATTTCCAGGTAAAGATTTGTTGTTGACGGTCTGTGGTGCTTTGAGTCTAAGAAAACTGGAGATTACCACGAGGAAATGAATGGCGAATCGTTTGAACAGTGGTTTTCAAAAATTTTACCGAACTTAGAGGAAAACGCAGTAATTGTGTTGGATAATGCGCCTTATCATTCTCGAAAAATGGAGAAGGTCCCAACAACGGCTTCAAGGAAAGTTGATGTTCAAAATTGGCTCCGCTCGAAAAATATCAACTTTGAAGAAGCAATGCTGAAAGTACAATTATTAAGAATTGTCAAGGATCACAAGGCGGAATATCAAAAATACGCCATTGACGAAATGGCAGCAAGTCAAAATAAAACTGTGCTCCGTTTACCTCCATACCATTGCGAGCTCAATCCCATTGAGCTGATATGGGCAGAGGTTAAAAATTATATAGCTAAGCACAATAGAACTTTTAAATTTTGTGACCTCAAAGGACTTTTCAAAGAAGCACTAGAATTAATAACAGCGCAAAAATGGGAAAACTGTATTAAGCACGTGAAAGACAAAGTTGAAAAGAGAATGTGGGAACTGGACAATATTTTAGAGGAACAAGTCGAGCCATTCATTATTGACGTTGGTGCTTCAGGCAGTAGCGATGATGAAAGCTCATCAAGCTCATCTTTCCAATAAAAGATGTCGTTCATCAAATTCGGTAAGTTATAAGTAAATTATAAAGCTACTGTATTTTTTAATTAATTATTGACATTTTTGAACCCATTTTGGCAAAACCTATTCAAGAATCTACTTTCTGACAATGTTCAACCATGCACATTTTTTTACGTTTTGAACGTTTTAATTTGGTTACATATTTACCTAGAAATCAAAAAATATACTAATCAATATTCTAAAAGCAATTTTAAGAGATATACGATTATTTTTAATTTAGGCTAATTTAAACGCCATTTTGAGATTATATTCGACTGTATTTCACCAAACATCAGGCGGCATCCGAAGCTGGAAATCGAAGCGAAAATTTTGAAACCCTTATGTATATTTACATCATTATATATTTCTTACCCCACCCCCACATGATCCTATATCCATCACCAATCGTATACACATCGAATTGTGCTAATTTACTACAAAGTTACGCAAAGCAGCATCTACTATCTAAAATATGTACTGCGTGACTCTTAATACGTCCCTGCCGAATGTTACAGCGTTCGATGATCACGTGGTCTTGTTTATGTCCGGTCTATCTCTTATCTGAATATACTGTAGACAAGAAATGTACTTAATCCAGGTATAAGCCCGTCTGTTTATTGTTTTGCAAAAACTACCTAACTGTTTCCTCTTATTTTGACGGCATAAGATATTTTGATGACTCTCATTCAATTGTTACCATGTACCACATAACCCTTGTAAACATAATTGTGTTTACTGACATGAATAAACAAATCGTAATTTGAAATATTTATTTTTCAGATTTTCAACTGTTACCAATGGTAACAATGGTTACATGGACGCTTCGCCACTGTATTGCGCTATTTACTCTCGATCTCGAGTATATGGCCGTGTGTGGGTAATTTTGAAACGCGTCGCGCGGTGGCGACGACATCGACAGCAGTTTATATCAAGCAGGCCAGGAATGCCATTCCGGGACAAAAACGCCCAACCACGTCGCTTTATTTCCTGTATTCGGCATTCATATGGATGCATGGATTTATTTCTCAGAATTCAGGCGTATGCGAACAGTGACGTAATGTATGCAACGGTTAGCAATCAGAGATTTTATTTGTTCCAAACCAGTCGCTGTGATAGATCTGTGGATTATACAGGGTGTTCCTTGATCATATGCAAATATTTAAGGGTGTGAATCTATATGAAAAATTAATGTTAGTTTTGCTTTATAAACTATGGTCCAAAAATGTTTCCCCACAAAAACTCGGGGTGTTGAAGTTTTAGGAAAACAATGAAAATTAATTAATATTTTCAGACCCGTGTTCGGAAAATATACAGAGATATTTTAGAGGGTAATCCTTGTTAAAAAATATGAAAAGAAGGTTCTATAAATTTAAAAAAATGTTTGTATTAATTTGTTGAAGTGTCCTTTATTTTTTTTCCAATGCACCTGCGATTTTTTTAGCAAATAATAATAAACCAATTTTACCCAGTGACATTCAATAAAACGGTTTTTATTTTTTTTTTTGTTGAAAACGAAGTGAGATACGAAAAAGATATAACAAGCAAAGAACTTGTATTTCTAGATAGCCATAGATTTTGTTGTAATATTTTTGTAGATCTTGCACCAACATATTGGGAAGAGACCTTTGTGATTGCTTTTATGATATTATGATGTAGAAGAAGACACCTATAAACAGAATCAGTAAAAAAATTGCAAATGCTCCAATCGCTTGGCTGTAGTTCAATCGAAGTAAAAAGTTTTTGAAGCCAACGATTGAAGGCTAAGGCCGGACGAGAAACCACCTCACTCATTTCCGTCTGTTTGTACGCTAATCCTGGGTCTATCTGTAACTTGGAGAGTACTGCTGAGACGTTGATGAATTTTTAAATCAATGTTGCTACTATACTAAGGACAAAAAGGCTTTGCGATTTTTTAAAACGTCGGTGGCGCGGAAAAAATGTTTGAAGCATCAAACGAGCGGCGTTTGTTGTTTATCGAGAGCAACAGATGACTTCATCGTCGTATTCTTTACGCTCAAACATCTGCCGATGCACAGTAATAACAATTAGCTGTAATTTACAAACGTATAAGGCGATCCAATAAATTAGCTAAAGGTATTCTTTTATACGTTCATCGCATTTTATGCGCCTTTCACGTTTCTATCACCAAAAAAGCCGGATGCTTTGTAATAATACCCTGAAATACTTAAACCGATATGTAAAACACGTTCCAGGCTCAAATAACCGTGCTTCACGATTAATTGGATCATTACATTATAAACACGTGTCGCGATAGAAATAAGGAAGTATCAAAATAATCTGATAAGATGGTATGAATAATCGATGCAGAGTGATTAAGGAAATGGCAAGAACCATCTATTAGCATTGGACAAGAGAAAAAAGTTATTGACATCGCCATCGCATACGGTGGGCAATTATGGTTGCCTATGCAAAAAATTTAAAAAAGAATGTTCATGCATTGTTTTTATAATGCGTATATCAGGTAAAAGTTCGAAATTTCAAGTACTTCTGGGGTACAAGTCGAATTTTCCCAGAATTGTTTTAATTTCTTATTGGCCTTATTTGTAGTGAGATTTTAATATGAATTGCACCGTAAACTAACAACATGTCGGCGAACTCTTTGATTCGAGAACATTGTAAACAAACACGACGACGTACGCGAACAAAAACAAAACAACACACCCGATGCCCGATAAATGACCACTGTTACCGTTTGCGATCGATTGCCGGTTCGATAAGAGTGATGAAAGGCCGACGCGCTGTTGTCATGTGCGTTTTAAGTATTTAATTTAATGAAACCTACAGACTACAAATTTTGGCTTAACTTAGAAAAACTTAATGCCATTTATTTGTTAATTAGCCAATTTAAAAACGTTTTAGAATAGATTATAAAAATTAGTAATATTGTGGTGATTGTGGTCGATATAAGGCACTTAAAGTTATAAACTATAAAGCCATTTAGACAAAACTTTTTTACTTGTTTTGACCGATTACCGATTTCACACGCTGTATGTCTGAAATCGGAATTGATAACTCTATGCATCTGTACAAGAATCCAATATCGCGACTATTAGAGAAAATAAAGTAAGAGCACAAGATACAAAACGTCATATGGAAATTCCAGTTATGCCATTTTGTAGAGAAAATAAGGTGTATACGTTAACGTTGAATTTGTTTTGAAATCCCACTATAAAAAAAGTCAGGAGAAAATTAAAACGATTTAAAAAAAGAGGTTTAAGGCTGCTGGTAGAATAGCTAAAAAAATGCCACCGGAAAAGCACGTATCATCAAAAATTGATAATGGGAAAGGTACTGACGCTGATGACTGGCCAATATTTTTTGACTCATAACACTGATCAACAGCCAAAAAATATCCTAAATAAAATCAACAAAATATTACTATTTTTAATGTGCTAAAACCGGAATGAAACTTATTTTTTCAATATTAGTTCAAGTTTTAGAGATACGGTAATTATATGTGTTCCTGCTGTGACAGTGTTAATATACTGTAATTCACAAGAATGCACGTGCTACATTTTTATATTCGGCAAGGAAAGATGATGTAATCGGCATGATTGTGTTACGTTATACATACGTGTACATTATATTGTTTTATATTAGCCATTTTTTCCTCAGTTGGCTGACAGCGTTCATGCAAGATGTCTCGAAAGTGTGTAAACAATCCAGATCAGTTTTGTTACGTGTGTGGTGATGTGACTTTTGCGTCTCAGAGACGGTCTATTACTCCACTAATAACAAAGGCATGTCAGCTTTATTTCGGTTGTAAACTAGGTGATCAAGACAAACAGTGGGCACCCCACATCTGCTGTAATACATGTGCTTCAAGTCTGAGGAGCTGGTTAAATGGCAAAAAACGGTCTATGCGCTTTGCTGTCCCAATGGTTTGGAGAGAGCCTACAAATCATATTAATGATTGTTACTTTTGCATGGTACCTTGTGTTGGACAAGCCACAGGTATGTCCAAGAAAAAAAAAAATTGGTTATTAACTACCCAAACATACCATCTGCGATGAGACCTGTGCCTCACAGTGACGAAAATCCTATTCCAAAACCCCCAGAATCCTACACTTGCGAATCGGAAAACGAATCAGATCATGGCGATCGAGTGATTCGTCAGGAAGAAGATATGCCATCAACGTCAAGAGATCCTGATTTTATACCGAGCACGTCATGCCACCAACTGCACAAAATAACACAGTCAGAATTAAATGATCTTGTAAGAGATTTAGAACTTCCAAAATGTAAGGCAGAGTTACTTGGATCAAGACTGCAACAGTGGAACTTGTTAGAAGACGATGTTTCGGTATGTGTTTTTCGTAAACGCCACAAAGACTTAGAACCATTTTTCAATATGGAGAATAACTTGGTTTTCTGCAGTAACATTAGCGGCTTACTGGCGGCTTTAAATATAAACTATAACCCAGAAGAATGGAGATTGTTTATAGACAGTTCAAAATTGAGTTTAAAGGCAGTGTTATTGCATGTTGGGAATATTTTACCATCTCTTCCTGTAGGGTATGCAGTTCACATGAAAGAATCATATGACAATATGTACCTATTGACCTATTGACATGCATAAAATACGATGAGCACCAATGGCATATTTTTGGGGATTTGAAAGTTGTTGCACTTTTACTTGGGCTGCAGCTAGGCTACACAAAGTTTTACTGTTTTTTGTGTGAATGGGACAGTCGGGCAAAGGCACTTCATTACACCAGACAAAACTGGCTTGTTCGTCAATTCCTAGAGCCAGGTCAAAAAAATGTACAGCATATGCCATTAGTAGATTCGAAAAAAATTTTATTACCACCACTGCATATCAAGTTGGGCCTAATGAAAAACTTTGTCAAGGCATTAGATAGAGATGGGTCAGCTTTTCAATACCTGCGTCAGAAATTTCCAAGACTAAGTGAGGCAAAGGTTAAAGAAGGTATTTTTGTTGGGCCACAGATTCGAAATATTTTGAAAGACACACAGTTTGAAAACACTTTAACAGGTATTGAAAAAACTTCTTGGAATAATTTCCGTCTAGTGGTCACTAATTTCTTGGGAAATAGAAAAGCTGACAACTATAAAACCCTTGTCAAGAATATGCTGTCATCGTATCAAAAGATGGGCTGTAGTATGTATCTTAAGATACATTTCCTACACTCACACCTGGACTCTTTTCCTGAGAATTGCGGAGCCGTAAGTGATGAGCACGGCGAACGTTTTCATCAGGATATTTCAACAATGGAAAAAAGGTACCAGGGAAAGTGGAATCCTTCCATGCTTGCAGACTACTGTTGGACTCTTGGTAGAGATGCTCCAGAAACGATCCATAAAAGAACAGCAAAAAGACAGCGCATATAGTGATTCTTATAAGTATATGAATCTTGTTACTTTTTTTTTTTTAATATATCCTTAAAAATAAAAAATTTTTTTTCTAAACCGCAACTAATTTTTTTATTTCATTGTCATTTTTGGATTCAGCGCCCCAAAATTAACAAAGAAGTGCACTTTTCCCACAAGATACTACTAAAAAACTAAAATTTGTTGTCCAGTGATTGCAGTAAAACCCATAAATAATGGACTGAAAATATGCAGCTATAATATGACCATACCATCTAAAAGTGTGCATTTGCCAGCGCTAATTGAATTTCATTCATTGCGCACACAACTACGATGGAAAAAAAATCTGAGGAATTTCTTCTTTTATCTGAACGCCAAAGACCCTGAAGAGCAATTATCGTCTCTCCAGCGAGAGAGGCGGACTGTCATCGCGTGCTTTTATATGCTAAATAACCAACCGACTAGTGTATCCCGGCATTAGAAAGATTTATTCTTAGGCGGCTATGGATAATTGCGATGCTTTACGATGCCGACTGGATTTATCTGAGTTTAATGGTCGCGCTGTCCGTCGGTGCGCGTCTTTTCCCGCTCCTCTGTCGTGTCGCTACTAAACTTTAGATGTCAGAATCATTATAACTTCTAAAATTCATCATATAGTTTCTTCTGTGATCCTAGATTCTGGTAGGAATCCTGTTTTGCCACCTGAACGCTATACAACTAAACTGTCCTTGGGCAGCAATAAATACAAAATTCCTTGAGCAACTTGCACATGCACATGTTTAATAATATTTGCATTTGAATCCACATACACGGTTTTCAATAAGATCGTTTTTCTTCCGGTTTGCTTATAATTGGACAGGTTTTTCGTTTATTACCTATTTGCACTATCAGTTACTCTCACTATTACTCATATTACTCATAGAACTCTTATTCATAAATTACAACAAACGGACATCTCCAACAATGTTATCATCCAACAAATATGCAACAAAAAACAATCGAGCTAAAATAAAAATTACCACCAACGCTACGGAGTACCTCAGGGATCTATCCTTGGACCCTACCTTTGGAGAATATACGTTGACGATCTGCCGGAGAACATTGCAATAACCAATGTTACCGTACGCAAACAATTTGTGCATGGTAAGTGAATACAAACAACTACACACAGCCGTCTTGAGAGCAATGGAAGGAACATTTGAGTACTATGATCGGTGGGGGCTTATAAACAGAAAACTGAGTGCACTCAATCTTAATAAATCAGTAAGCACGGGAGGCCCCGTTGAAGAAAGAATTCTTAAGGCTAATCGAGCAGCTTCTATAATCATTGGCCTCAGCTCGAATGTCTTTATAGGAGTGAAATCACGGCACTAACGACGGACTTGCTACAAGCATAAGTAGAAGTGGCATTCTCAAATTAGAGAGGTGCCTTAAAAATCACGAATTCACCCCAGATACCAAGGTGATGGATTTATATCTTCAAAGCCAAGCTATTTTCCAGACAAAACACTCAATAGGGCAAGAATTAGACGATTTTAAGGTTTAGTATTTAGGTTTCTACCTCTTTTTATACTCACACTTATCGGCGAGAAGGGATGTAAAATTTCGGATACAAGATATTGTAACGCCCTTGTATAACCGGAGCACTCCGACATGTGGACAGAAGCTGGTAGGACGGTTAGGCAACCAGAATTACTCGACCGTGTATGGAGCATTGCCGCATTTCTGGACCGATCGCGACGCCATTGCGAATCTTCGACACCTCCGGATATGAATCGAATGTCATCTAGATCACTTCCAGCTTTTATTATGGCGGTACTAATAATAACTATACGATTTTTTTTTAAGGTACCATCCGAGTACAATATGCTTTAGCATGTAAGCCATAATATCAGAAAGACAATATTAATAAATCGAACTTTTAAATGTTAATAAAACAATTTTATTGATGTTCGTAGACCTATAAAATCGTATCAGATAACACCAGTATAAATTTACTATGTGACAAATTTGTTCATTAAGCTTAAATGTCGTATGAAGTTGTTGTGTAAAATTTGTCCTAGAACGGTTTCTTATTTTTGCGGTAAGAACTCTCTTAGTAAGCAAAATACTTGCTAAAAACTTGTCTTGCTGGCAATTTGATTAAAAAAAAATTACGCTCTACGAGCCGCAATAAAGCAATTATAAAATAACATCGCACAGACGAATGGAAATTATACTAAGTGACATATAAACACCCAGTTTAAATGGTTTTATTTTAATAAAATTTTGTATAAGTACTTAGTGAAGCATAATAAGTAAATGATAAAAATTTCAAAATGATTGCACTGCTTTAAAACCCTTTGACCTTCAATAATGTGTGGATGCACCCTGATGTGCTACGCATTCTCCAACGCGCCTAGGCATGCTTCTGATCAGGTGGTCAATGTCCTCCTATGGTATCTCATTCCAGGCAACCACCAACTCCTCTCGAAGTGCTTCTAGAGTCTGAGGAGGACGTTGCAAATTGAGCAATCTCCTACCCATCATATCCCACACGTGCTCAATTGGGGATAAGTCGGGAGATCTTGGTGGCCATGGTAACAATGTCACATCGTTATGTTGAAAGAAGTCTATTGTGACTCTTGCAACATGTGGTCGGGCATTATCTTGTTGGAAAGTTGGATCTGCCAGGGTGTCAAGATAGGGTAAAAGGTGGGGTTCTAGAACTTCGTGGATATAACGCTGCGCGTTCATGTTACCTCTGATGAAGATTAAAGGTGACCTGGAACCATAAGCTATAGCACCCCAAACCATAACTCCAACAGTGTGATGAACATGTCTTTCAACAAAAAACTGTGGATTCTTCCTTTCACCACGTCGCCTCCTAACCCTGGCACGACCATCGTGCATGCCTAAACAAAATCGAGACTCGTCACTAAAGACAATACTGTTCCATTCCTGATCCCAGAGTGACCGTTGTCTGCACCACTCAAGGCGATTACGTCGGTGTTCTCGAGTTAAAGGGAGGACCCAGTGTGGCCGGTATGAAAACAAGCCAAAACTTCTCATTCGTCGGTAAACACTTCGCATGCCAATAGGTCTTCCGTGTTCTGCAAACCATTCATTTGCAATGGACCTGGTAGCTGAGAAACGGTCCCTTAAGGCCAATAATCTTAGGCGGCGATCTTCACGGTCTGTTGTTCTATGGCGGCGTCCAGTGCCCCTTGCTCTTTGCGTACGTCCTTTTGAAGCCATGCCTGACAACACCTAACCACAGTGTCTACACTTCTTTGCACTATAACTGCAATTGCCCGAAAAGAAAGTCCAGCTTCCCGAAGTCCCACTATACGGCCCCTATCAATCTCACTAAGTTGACGAAATCATACAGGTCTCCGTACTCTAGGTATCGTAACCGATCGTACTGCGGCTGAAATATTCATTTTTAGAGCGTTAGTGAATTAAAAAAAAGCAGTATAAAAACCGGAATGTCCAACTGATAACGCTGAAAATTTTTTCACTTGTTATTTACAGTAAGATAAATAAATTCACCAACTTTTATTAAAATAAAACCATTTAAACTGGGTGTTCGGATTTATATGTCACTTAGTATATATAACGTAATTGCTACTTGGGTCTATTTTGGACCTTACTGACGCCTTAGATCTTAGCTTTGGATTAACACCCCCTAGTCTTGGATTTAGGTCCTATTTTACCCTTGCCTATGCCTTACTGAAAATTCATGCTGGACACCAGTGGTCCTAGCTTTTGGATGTTACTGATCGCCTCATTTTGAACCCTTACCTCGGCTTTGGCTTATTAGCTTTTGACCCACATCTTAGATCGTCCTTTTTTGTGATCTACAAGCCTAGGGCATTCCAACGTCATCCTTCCATCAAGCATAAACGTTTCCCCTTTATTGCGTTATATGCACCATTTATCATCAAAAATTAGCTCTTTTTTACGTATCGACGTCCTCCTTTCCTGTACGATCAATCCAATCCGTAGCTTTGCTGTAGACAGAGTGTCAAGCCGAATTCTGTCAGTGAGCTAGAGAAAACAAGACTAGCAGCGACTTCCCCTTTGACGAGAATAGGTTATTACTATTTGGGGATGCAATGATCTTGTACAGCTTAATGCTTCCAAAACACAGTACTGTACCTTGAAACTTAAACGAAGCGTCCTACCGTTCATCCGGTTTCGATGGTGTCACGTGCCAAAATCACGTAACCCCTTCTTACTATTTTGATCATTTACAGGGTTTTCTGCTAAGGGCAATACCAGCTGCAAACAAAGCTGAAAGAGCGTGTGGTGTTCCTCCGGAATACCTTCCCACGCTGAAGATTAGAACCCCATAAGAAAATGGACGGGGTAGCACCCAAACTAAAACAACTAAACTTAAAGTACTATATGAAGGGGAATTACTTCACAAACTGGTGTTTGGCAGCTAATACCCCAGAATCTGGAGGTTGAACAAATGCCGCTCACACCACAATCTCAGGAGTAACTGATACGAAACACCTAACTTTATAAAGGAAGCCTTAAATGAGTGGCCTTGAAGGAGATATGTGCGACAGAAAACCAAGTAACGGAGAAAAAGCACAGAGTTTTTTTCCAACACAATAGTGAATCACTGAGAAAAAAGACATAATACGTGTGAAATCATACAATTAATAAACTATGAAATTTATCAAAAGAAAATCATTGAAAAGTTTTGGTCTAGGAATGGGCACTCTACCATCAATAAAGAGACATTCAAATTACTAGTAAGTGATAAAAAAAATAGTAAAAAAAGGTTACATGATTCTAGCACGTGACAATGGATGACCGAGTTTTACCAAAGAGCCATTCATTTCGGCTGGGCGGAGTCCAGATCACCGAGGACTTGATGTGGCACGAACATAGCTCGTCAATAGCTGCAGCTGCTGGTAAAAAGCTATGTTACTGGTTTAGAGCTAAGTGCTTTTCTCACTCCGTACCAGACCCAGATAAGACCAGCCTCAAGTACTGCTCACATGTTTGAGGTGCTACCACTCCGACTACATTATCCATTCCCGATGCCGCTCAGAGGAGGGCAGTACGACTGATTGATGACTCTTCTCTAAACGACAGTCTCTGGACCCTTTCGCATTTGCAGGCCGTCGGCGATCAAGCTCTCTTCTACCGCTACAGCGACAGGTTTTGCTTCTGAGAGCTTTTCTCCATGATGCCGCCTGAACTGGCCGATGCGACCACTTCTTTGGGCCTACGATATTAAAATTTTGGAATAATCTACATGAGGAGGCTTTTCCCAGCTTACATGAGTTAAACAAAGTATCCTTGGCGCCCGGGCATTCAAGCTTCTACCTGCGGGGCTGCTTTCTTGTATAAAAAGTATAATTTTAATGAGTTCTATTCTGTCCAAGTCTGCTCTCGCCATGCCATTGTGAACGTTTATTACACAGCCCTCAATTGACCTGCTGGAAGCTAATAATTACCTCTTTTCTGTACGAACGTAGAAAAACTAGTCCATTTACTATGCACCGTCTTTTCTGGGCGAGCATAAAAAGGACGGTTATAAATCATACAATTGAACTCAAACACTTAATTGATCAAACAACCTCTCTTGCAGATCTAGTTCTGCACGATATAACGATTTAACTGCCAGCATCTGAACAACCGATGTTTTCTTACCGTACTCCATCCATCAATTAACCGAACCAATGGACGGATCTTCCTCAATTTTCCATTCGGAACGCCCTATTAAAATTTACATGCCAGCGCAGTCACCTTCGGTCGGACAAAGTAAAAAGCGAAAGGATTCGCCAGCTAATTCCAAACAAAATGGCGGCTATTTGCGGAATCATAACAATTAAAATCCATATAATGGTACCTGCGGCAGCTACCAAGTTGCTTGCCGGTAATGGTCGTACATTAACTGGATTTTTAGTAGTTGCGGCTTCTGAAGATTCTGCGCAGTTTACGACGTTGGACAGCAGTTAAGGGTAGAGGCACGATAATGAGTCATATCCTGTATATTCAGGTGTATCAATTTGATTTTACTTTGTAGTGGAAGCCTCTGCGACCAGAACCAACCGTAAAGAACATTGTTTCATCAGTACGTTAAAAGTCTGATTCACTGGTGAACAAATTTAAATGTTTGTAAAGTAACATTGACGGTTTGTTCGAAGTGTTTTAAAGTCCTAAAAGCTAATTACTGTAGCACGTATGTGGAATCTATGCAAAAACATTACTGAGGATTGGTTGTTATGTAAATAAAAAATATATTGCACAATATATGATACAGCGACAAACACGTTCACTTTTTCCTTTTGTGTTGTGTAGCATCATCCCTTTTTAAAAACCGCTCAACGTAGACGGGTTCCAGCATCCCTGGTATCTTGTTTCCATTGACCTGGTGGAACCTCTCTCCTTGTTGGTCGCTTACTGCATCCAGATTTTCCGGGAAAAAACTGAGCCGATTTTAACAAACTTGGGCTAGTTGGAAAGAGCTATTCTTGGACTACAAATGTCATAATATTCGAAGTTTTGTTAGTTCCGGCAGAAATGGTTAATTTTCTCAAAAAAATTGAATGCACTGGTATGATCTTTTTATGGAAAAGTAGCTAAATGATGTCTAAACAAACTCGCAAAAACCTCGATATTTTGTTCCTAACCAGAAATATAGGCGAAGAAAATTTTATATGGAAATCCCTTAAACTTTTACTTTTAGTTGACCAAATAGATGGAAATCGGGAGAAAAACGATCTCATAGAAAATCTGAAAAGAAAACCTCGAATGCGAATACGAATGCGAATAACAGGAAACGAATATTATCAAATGAGAATGCGAATATTCTTTACATCACTAGTAGCCATCGCTGTTCACTTAGTATACGCCACTGCTAATATGTAATAAATGACATTAATTGCGATAAGGCCGACCAAATACAAGGAAACCGGGATAAAAACGATCCCATAGAAATCCCAAAGAGAAACCGCGAATGCGGATGAGACTACGAATATCAGGAAATATACAAATATTCTCGTATGCGAATGCGAATATTTGTCTCATCACTAGTAGCCATTGCTGTTCACTTAGTATACGCAACTTCCAATAGGTAATAAACGACATTAATGGCGAAAAAGCCAATAAATTACAAGGAAACCGGGAGAAAAACGATCCCATAGAAAACCCAAACAGAAACCGCGAATGCGGATGAGACTACGAATATCAAGAAATATACAAATATTATCGTATGCGAATGCGAATATTTGTCTCATCACTAGTAGCCATCGCTGTTCACTTAGTATACGCCACTGCCAATAAGTAATAAACGACATTAATTGAGAAAAAGCCGACCAATTACAAGGGAACCTGGAGAAAAACGATCCCATAGAAAACCGAAACAGAAACCGCGAATGCGGATGCGACTACGAATATCAGGAAATATACAAATATTCTCGTATGCAAATGCGAATATTTGTCTCATCACTAGTAGCCATCGCTGTTCACTTAGTATACGCCACTGCCAATAGGTAATAAACGACATTAATGGCGAAAAAGCCGACCAATTACAAGGGATCCGGGATAAAAACGATCCCATAGAAAACCAAAACAGAAACCGCGAATGCGGATGCGACTACGAATATCAGGAAATATACAAATATTCTCGTATGCGAATGCGAATATTTGTCTCATAACTAGTAGCCATCGCTGTTCACTTAGTATACGCCACTGCCATTAGGTAATAAACGACATTAACTGCGAAAAGGCCGACCAATTACAAGGAAACCGGGAGAAAAACGATCCCATAGAAAAACCAAACAGAAACCGCGAATGCGGATGCGACTACGAATATCAGGAAACATACAAATATTCTCGTATGCTAATGCGAATATTTGTCACATCACTAGTAGCCATCGCTGTTCAGTAAGTATACGCAACTGCCAATAGGTAATAAACGACATTAATTGCGAAAAAGCCGACCAATTACAAGGGAACCGGGAGAAAAACGATCCCATAGAAAACCGAAAGGAAACATAAATTAAAACCTATGATAACATAATTGTACGAGCAAAGTTATGTAGCTACCGGAGTAGCATGACGGCTGAATACGGCCAAATGCCTATTTCTGAAGATGCGACCGCCAGTTAAGTGCCCCTGATCGTATCGCTAGCCTATTTGGTATTCGCAGGACTACTGGAACATTACGCACTTGAATCCGTTCAAACCCTGGCCGGTTTTCAATAACGAACATGGTGGTCAGTGATATTAGCAGTGCGTTGCTTGTCTTAAAATATTGGCTTTGACATTTAACCTAAAAAACTGACAGCAGCAAGTTAGGTTATGGAAAAATTGTATACCCATATATTTAACAACAACCGTACGCCGAGCACGTTATACTATTATGTATCCATCGAAGAAAGAGACCAAACCTAAAGTGTATCTAACGAAGCTACAAAGTAATCGTAAACAGTGGTTGATTCGTGATCAACGCGTGATCGGTAGCCATGGCGCTCTGTCGGCCTCTTCCTGATTGGCTTGTAGCGACGAGCCTCCAGACAAAGTCGCACGGTTGCCACGCTCGGCGAGTTTTCGCCAGAGTGGTTGATCACATTCGCATGGATCACAAATCAATCTGTTGGTGCAATACGTGCAATAACTGTTGTAAAGGACATTATATAACAATAAATGGCATCACAAAGGTATATTCCAATTTGATCTGCAGCAAATTATGAACGGCATATACGGAGATGCGAAAACAAGCTCAAAAAGGTGAAGAACATTTTTGTGCAATCTTTATAGTTAAATTTTTCCTAAGAGATAGCATCAGTGAGGGAATTTTTTTCTATTGTCTTATTTTTCACATTAATGCGATGTCGAGGTATGTGGCCCTATCGCAATTGAAAATAAGGTTTCGATAATCCTTCCATAAAGTTTCGGTGAGTACATCTGAAATAACCTTGAGATATTCTTCAGGGAAATACAAAAATCTCCTTTTGTGTTTTTTTGTGCAGATTTATCTATTAAAATCCTATCCGCAATCTATTTTCCGTGCACACACCTTCAACCGAATGTATGCCATATATGATATTACCGTTTCCAACTTTCACCAAGGTTAATAGGAACCATAACAGCTCCCTACCCTCCCCTCCTATAAGAATATCGATTTGTAGCCTCACATTTCAAGGTTAGACTTCTTGTAATGTTTCTGTTCAACATTCGGCGATTTCTGACAATTTTCCCAATAAAACATGATCATTGTGACATTAAGCCTGGCAACGCTGCATAGTAGAGGGAACTCTCAGCGTCACGTTGATGGTTCGTCACCACGCACAGGATTGTAATCAGTTACGGATACCCGTTTATGAGCGCGAACGTTTTATGCACGTCTTGACTTGATTTTTCTTGCGGAAATTTAATATTAGTCTAAAATGTCTGACACAGATACAGCTGATGAAGTGGTTGAAATCAGCTTAACGTCACCCAGAAAAAGGGCTAAAAAGCTTCATCTTAGCGCAGGTGAAAAACAAATTATTCTAAATATCTACAAGAACCAGATGCAAGAGAATAGTGGATTGGCTATAGAAAATATCGTATGTAAGGTTGCTGAAATTTCTGGAGTAGGTCGATCAAGTGTTTACAAAATCTTGAAGGAATATAGACAAAATCACTCACTATCTGAGCCAAAAACATATCCAGCGAGAAAAAAAATCATCGAAAAAATAGATGACTTTGACAAAAGTGCCATTAGAAGAAAAGTACATCACTTTTTCTTCAGGAATGAAATACCTACAATAGATAAAATATTGAAGCAAGTGAATGATGATGAGGACCTGCCAAATTTTAAAAGATCTACGTTCCATAAGCTGTTGAAAGAACTAGACTTTCGATTTTTGAAAAGAGGAAGGAATAGTTTATTGATAGAAAAGGAGGAAATTGTTATCTGGAGGAGAGAATACCTTAGAAAAATTAGGCAATTCCGCGCTGAAGGAAGAAAAATTTATTATTTAGACGAAACATGGGTGAACGCGGGGCATACGCAGGGAAAGGTTTGGGTAGACAGATCTGTGAGGTCCTCAAGGCAGGCTTTTTTAGATGGCCTTTCGACGGGATTGAAAAATCCTGCAGGTAAGTTTCGAAGTATATGAATTTTTTTGGATGCAGATAATTCATTTTCTGATCGAATCAATGATTTGGAAGCTCCGAACTCAGTTTTGCTATCTCATCCAAGTTTCTGAGTATGTCCTTCACCCAAAAACTAATCTAAGACCCTATCCTACACTAACCTAAAAAGAGTAAGTTGCTTAATTTCGTCATTTAGTGCGCTCGCTGAGAAGTAAAATAACTAATTACTTTCAGGCAAGGGAAAACGCCTGATCATTTGCCACATAGGTAGCGTAGATGGATTTGTTCCTGAAGCATTGTGGGCATATGAATCCAAAAAAACTGGAGACTATCACGAAGAAATGGATGGTAACTCATTTGAAAATTGGTTCAAAAAAAATTTGACGACACTTGATGATAACGCAATTATTGTGATGGATAATGCCCCGTACCACTCCAGAAAATTGGAAAAAATTCCAACAATTGCCACCAAAAAGGCAGACATTCAACAGTGGCTTGTCTCAAAGAAGATCGACTTCGACCAAACAATGGTCAAAGCTGAGCTGATAAATATAGTCAAGCGACATAAGTATAAATATGATTTAAAAATTGTTGACGAAATGGCCAAAAACCAAAATAAAACGATTCTCAGGCTGCCTCCCATCACTGCGAACTGAATCCTATCGAGTTGATTTGGGCCAAGAGAAGGTTGAAACCAAAATGTGGGATATGGACAATATCATTGACACCCAAGTTGAACCCCTTATAATTGACATCAACAATTCTGATGATTCAAGCTCCTCGGAATACAGCATATAAATCGATTGATACCATTAAGACTGGCAGTTTAACGGGCTTTTTGGCAATACAGGTAAGTTCATTATAGACTGCAATCAAAGTGTAAGTTTCTAGTTATTAATGTGGAAATTCCAAATTTATAATTACACAAAATTAGGGTTAATTTAGGAGTTCCAAAGCATAATAGTGCCATTTTGACCTTCTTCCTATTTCTCATGTAAATTTTAATAGCAATCAAACTAACAAACTTTATGGAGTCTGTAATAAACGTTTGTACTACTACTACTACGTCTGTAGTTTCTATTTGCTCAAAAAAATTTGCTCTGCATTGTGAATAGAAGGTTGATTTGTAAATATTATTGGGTATATATGTAAGTTAATAATAAAATATGAACAATTTCAATTGAGATGGTCCACAAGTTTTTTTCGTGTGCGTTTTAGTAACATTTTGCTGAAATGGTGAATACAGAATTTTTTGCACTGATTCCTAATGTCGAAATATGATTAGAAAGGCGTGGTATATTCCTGATAATTTACTATGCTTTTGATAGAATTTACAGCAACACATATCTTGTACGACATTTTTTGATAGATCAGTCACAATAGCTTGATACGGCCCTGTAGCGTCTCCTACGGTTAAGTTCTTGATCACGTGCAATACGGGTGTATATGTTTGATTTTACTTTGTTTCTTCGATGGATACAGTATAAACATATTCACGTATACTCCATGTGATCGCGCTCCAGAACGCCGAGCACGTTACAGGGCCGTACTAAGAATAAATGATTTGTGGTTCTAAGACAGGATCAAAAAGTATGCAAAATTATTGCAGGCATGTATAGGGTCCAAACGGAGAGCTTGAGATTAATGTATCTTTTTAATTTAACTGTCATGACCAAGAAGAAAATAACTGCCTATTGTGGTTTTTAGTAGAAGTATTTTATCAAGAAATTATACTCGAAATGTGTCATAAGGCGCATTTATAAAGCAGGCTTTTAAAAAAGGTCTTGACTCATTAAAACGATAATTGCATATGCATACGAGTATACCTAACCACCTCTTGAACAGGGACGTCAGCTGTACATATACATGTTACCATGGATGACTACCGCGCAAATATGCCGTATAAAATAGTTGTATAAACGTTTATGCAGCAGTTCAACATTTGTTCTATAAGGTGTTGTATACCTACGCTACAAGAATGTTTTAAACGTCATTTTAAAGCAAATTTGCATTCCTCACAATATTAAGCCAGCATTGGTGTTCAGGCAACAACAACAGAGAGCTATAACGGCTGAACTTTTTTCACCAAAAACTTATAGCACCACTGCCATATCTTGTCTCATTGTGATGAAGGGGCTTGAGAAAATGACGAATAACAAACCGCTATAAAATTGGTCAGTTACAGCCGAATACCGTTTCGCTGGACATCTGTAGTAAATTCCGTCCCGTCCGGTTCGCAATTACCTCACGTAAGTGACGTAATTAAGGTCAGCAGTAGCAAACCTCTACGATTCTACAATCGTTAATCTTCATCCCGTCATGTGAGACATCCGCTTCTTAAATTGATATACCTTTAAGAGCGGCATCCAAATATGTGTTGCGACGAACATTACACAGCCGGAGCATCGTAGGGAAGGAAAACTATTTGAGATACTCAACACTAGGTTTCTCAGACGTCATAAATAGAAGTAGAAGAATATCCATGCAGGCAAGATCAAGTTGTATTTCTCATGTTTATGAAACACGTCACCAAAAACATTATTATGGGATCCCTCGAAGAAATAAATCCGTACGGCAGAGGCACTTTGTTTATTTTGCACCGAAATTAAACAATATGCTACCTCTGAATCTCAGAAATAGAATAATAACATCAGTATGGAGATTTAAAACTCAAATAAAAGAATGGATAGTAACATTTTTAACTTAGTGAATAATATTTTATAAATCGGATAGTGCACAGCAGTGTTGTGAGAAAATCATAGAAGTTGAAATTACGGGGTTCTAGGGGGGTAGGGTACTGTAAATGAAATTATGCTGGTCATACAATGTTTATACGCCCCCAGCCCCATTTATTTAATGCACGTGTTAGCCATATTTCACACATCGTTGATTTCCTCGTGCAATAGCCTTTGGAACTATCGAGAAACGTTTTCGTTCCACGTACTCCTACTAGAGAACGATAACGCGCTGCAGCGATACTGCGCTGGGCGCTGCCGCGCAGATGTGGAAAGGGACAATGTTGCCAGATGGACAGTAATCACCGGTAGGGCAGGAAAATAATGTCTATGGTGTGGTGTGGTGGTGGTAGTGGTGGTGGTGGAGGTGGTGGTGGTGGTGGTGGTGGTGGTGGTAGAGGTGGAGGAGGTGGTGGTGGTGGTGGAGGTGGTGGTGGTGGTGGTGGTGGTGGTGGTGTGTTATGTGAAACAGAATATATTTCCCCAAACATAAGAATAATAATAGAGAAAAAAGGAGTTTCGTGGACTTGAACTGCGTCCTGCGGTTCTGCAATCGTCAACCCTTCCCATTACGCTACGCCGCCTCTTGGTTTACTGGATCCTTATACCACTATACTTGATAAATGTCAAGCGAACCGTTGGAGCATACGAAATCTGTTATAAGCAATTACAGTACTCTTGAGAAATATACAATATACATTGCTGAATCTTAAAACAATATATTAGGGACTAATAACGGGCAAATTGTCTATTTTTTAAGAGGATCAGTTCGCTTCAATTGGTTGATAGTTGTCTTCTGTTTTTTTTGTTTTCTCGAGTATATTTTCCAACATTTTGAACTCGCAGTCGTTTTAATCGAACTAGATTTCGGAAACAGATGTATACTATATTAATTCTGTTAGAAAAAAATTCTAGGTAATTATATTTCTCGCAAAAAGACTGGATTATGTGACCTACTTATTTGACAAAGTCATGCCGTCATCAATAATACAGCCATTTAGCACATGCTACATACTACCTAGTCTAAGGCAGTTTGAAATATAATATTGTGTCTTCAGTTTGCGTGCTAACTTTATAAACAGTTCAGCGCATTTTAGTGTGGAATATTTGTTTTATAAACTCTAAGGCTCATCTGTGACCGTGTAAGAATTTTAGCTCTAAGTATTTATACACAAGAGTATGAAGAAATCTTTAAAAAAGTTGTTTTCTTCGTAACAAAAGGTGATAGACACATCCGATTTGTTTAGAAATGGGTAAAATAACGTATGTTTTTCGCATATCGTACCGAATCTGCTTAGTTACTGTTTCAATTTGCTTAGAAGAAAAAACATAACCCTTCGTTATTCGCATAAAAATAACAATTATCTTTCGGAATGGTTTATGATTCATGTCGGCAAGGGAAAATCGTGTATTTTGCTATAAAAAGCCCTCTAAATGAACCCTGTATATTGGTTAGTAAGCTAGTAGTGATTGTCGGAAGACAGGTGTTTTAAGATGAACAATTAGAAATTCTCAAAAACTACTTGACCAATCGACTCCAACTTTGTTGTGATTATTTAGAAGTATAAAGCCTACGGATTTAAAGAATTTCAAGTAACTACGAAACCGAATCCATTGCTCATTCAGTCCGAAAATGCCTCGTTTTCGACAAGGATTCAAGTTTGTTAAAAAACGACTAATAAAAAACATCTATAAACAGTTGCGCGTCTATGATCGAGTTGAAAGCTTGTTTTCTGGGTAAATCTGGTGCATATATTCCAAATTCGATATTGATACAGTACTAGAAATTACGGCTAGCCCGTAAAAAATAGTTTCCTGTCAACTTTTCACCATAAATCGAGTCTGATGACACTTTTTCACAATGATATTCATAATCAGCGTCCCAAATTACTTCACTGAGCGAAGCTTCGCTTCCTTGTAGTAATCGATAGTAAAAATGGGTTTTTAGCACCTTAAAGTTTTAAAAAACGCGTAGTTTGGCAATTTTTCGCTAAATAATTAGATGTAAATGATAAACGGGATCAGATACACGTGAAACGACTTTGGATATTGGCAACCCAAACTACGTGGAATAAAGGTCATTTGAACCGCATTTAAAGTATTTTAAGATATAATGATCATGTATTGTTACCAAAAAGGCACAAAATGGGAACGGGAACGTTGTATACCTGAAAATCTTATTTGAAGAGTTTTTTCGTTCTTGCCTACACTTTTGACTGAATCCCAAAAGAGCACGTTTTCTCGTTCTTTGTTGTCAAATAAAAAGTTTTCCCACAAAAATTGGTGTACCCATTTTATGCGTCCATGTTTTGAATACCCCCTTGAACAACTTGCACCAATAAAACCGGACTTTACAATTGTTTCGCAAGCCATCGGTGGCATGACGCATTCAAGCGCTTCTCTTAATGATGTAAGGCATCTGCTGCCGCTTGAGTTGATATTCCATTAAAAGATCAGCAAAAACGAGGATGATCATGTGAGGATATTAGCTGGCCCAAAACTGCCACTCTTCTGAAATCATCACCAGAAGGAAACAAAACTAACGCGACTACGTGCGATTATGCTTAGTAAGCGTTTCGGTATAACTGTATTTTGTTTATCTGTGGGAACCATACTCATATCGTAGTCCAGTCAGAGTAGGTATATTCTAGACTGGAGAAAAAGGAATCATCTAAGATCACAGTACTTTATAATCTTGTTGTATTAGGTACTGACATCACTCAGGTTATGTCTGTTAGGCTAGGTAGGTTAACCTTCAAGCTAGGTAACTATAACTTGCGAGTCAACAATCGGATAGATTTAAATTCGTTTTTCAACTTCTAGTTAATTAGACGTGACGTGTTGATACGGTAACGCTGCTTTTACGTTTGGACTATCATGTTCTATGCATTTAGGGATGCTCGATGTTTCTGTCTTGTGTAATCTGTGAAAACTCATGTCATTGTCAGGCTAGGCATTACGGATTAAATACAATTTTGTAATTACCTGCCAGGTGGTCCTCTGGTCCTCCATTTTAAGACAGATCTGAGATTGAAAAACGCTTCTCAATGCTAACTTCCTATTAGCAAGAAAGTTATAGTTATTTTCCAATTGAAAAACTCATATCATAGAGATTTCCAGGAAACTGGCAAGGGTCAATCGCAGCTACTGGTAGCTAAGTGAAGCTGATGTTTGGACAAAGACAGGCGAGGTTTGGTACTATTTGAAAATAATAATATTTATTGGGCATTTAACAAAGCAAATACGAAATAAAAATAACACTCCAAAAGGCAAGCCATGTTTCACCTTTGCCTACAATTACTGTAAAAAGGATCAACTTTGAGGTGCATACATATTATACAGAGTAACGGACTAGATCTTATATGTAGTTCTGCATAGAACAACAAAATATTGACTTCAAGATATGCTGTTGAGGACCTTGTGGGCATGCTCTTTTAACAAAGGTGTCATGGCTCTGAAAGAATACAAAGGCACTGTGGAACCAAAATACAGTCCCTTTTTTCAATCCATTAGTTGTAGTATTATCCCAGCATCTTAAAAAACCTCACTTAGGTAACAGTTTCAATGCTGCTAGTAGACGTATCCCTAAACACTCTAATACATATTAAGTAGCTATGGTTCTTATTCTGAGCTTGTAATACGCGGGTGGTCCCAGAAGTACCCAGCCTGACCTAGAGATGGGATAGCTGTTTGAAAAACATCATTGTATTAGAAAGTATGCAACCTATAAAGCATATGTGTCAAGTTTGAAGACGCCACGTTGTTTAGTATTTGTTTGGCAGCCATCAATACTGAACGTTTTCAGTGAATTTGTGAAAATGGAGAAAATTGGTCATCGTTATGTGATACAATACTTTTATTTTAAAAGCCTCAGCCCAACCAATATAAAAGCAGAACTGGGTTCTACTATGGATGAGTCTGCTCCTTCGTTTACAACATTAACGTATTGGGTAGCAGAGTTTGAACGAGGCCATATGAGCTGCCAAGTCGAGCATCGCAGTGGTCGACCAAATGAGGTGACGACTCCAGAAATGGTGAAGAAAATTCACAAAGCGGTACTGAATTCCTACCTCATGCACCCTATTCACCAGATTTAGCCCACTCGGATTATTTTCTGTTTTCAAACTTGAAAAAATGGCTCAGTGGTCAAAGATTTTCCAACGATGAAGAAGTGATGTCGGCAGTTAATGACTATTTTGAGGAGCAAGACAGTTCTTATTATAAAAAGGGTATCGAACTTATTGAACATCGCTGGGAAAAGCATATAGAGCTCCAAGGAGATTATGTTGAAAAATAAATACATTTTTAAAAAAAAAAAATGTGTTTTCTTCGTTGGGTCGGGTACTTCTGGGACCACCCTCGTATTCTACTACTATTAGCCGTGTCTTCTCTAACACACAAGCTCCTCTTACGGCATATTTTTTGTGGAAACAAACTAAACTGTTCAAACCTTTTCGTGTAGATTAGACGACTCCAAACATGATTCGGGATGGCACAAACATTGAACTATTATCGGTCTAGCTTAACTGGTCTATTCAGATACCCATGTTTTAATGAGCCAAGAAGTTATGAACGTTTCGTGAGGTAAATTCAAGATGTTTCTGTTCACGACATTCGCAATAAACAACGTACAGGCGCAACGTGAAAAGGAAATGAGATAAAGTTTCGTTCCTTGATTTTTTGCCTATTTTTATAGCTTCTAACTGAAAACTTGTTTTAAAATTTAGCTTTAGCGTTATATACTGAGTGATAAAAAGGTAAGCACCTACGTATGTTTGTTAGAATTCAAGAATTGTTTTACAGATCGATTTATCTTGCCATGAACAGCAAGTGATAACGTGGTCAGGTTTTCTTGTTAAGTTTTTGTGGTGGTTGCGTGTATTGTTTGGTGATAAAGAAGCATTTAGTTTTCGTACATTTACAGTGTCAGTTAAATGTAAAATTTCGTGTAGTTTATTGATACACTGAACATATATGCCAAAAATTAGCAAAATCGGACAAACGTACGTATGTGTTTACCTTTTTTGTCACGCAATATACAGGGTGTTTCAGTTTATTGTTGCATAACTTTAAGATTCGATAGAACTTTTAAAATTAATGCATAAAGTCTATATGAACATGGGTCGAAAAATGCGTGGCTTCCGAAATACAGGGTGTTTAAATTTACTTTCTAAAATAGTTTTTTTTAAATATTTCGAACAATATTTGATGTATAACAGTGAAAATTGGTATACAAGGGTTTTTTGGTACGACAAAACGAACCATGGGCATAGTTTTACTGTAGCCGCTAGAGAGCTCTCTACTGTACCTGTAGTGTATTAAAATGAAATTTTTTTCTTAGTGCAATTTTTGCTTTTTGAATAAAAAAACTGATTCTTCGCGCTTTTCAACATAAAAAAGCTCTCTTTATGATAAAATAACGTTAAAAAGTCAGTATCACGATAATTTTTAGAAGTAGTTAGTAGTAGTTATTTTATCATGAATAATTATAAATGCATCGAACCTTAAAAATCGAAATATCTCAAAAACGGCTAACTATAACGAAAATTCACAAGAGAGCTTTTTTATGTTGAGAAGTGCGAAGAATCAGTTTTTTATTCAAAAAGCAAAAAATTGCACTAAGAAAAAATTTTCGGTCATTTTAATACACTACAGGTACAGTAGAGAGCGCCCTCTAGCGGCTACAGTAAAACTATGCCCATGGTTCGTTTTGTCGTACCAGAAAACCCTTGTATACGAATTTTCACTGTTATACATCAAATATTGTTCGAAATATTTAAAAAAAAACTATTTTAGAAGTAAAATTTAACACCCTGTATTTCGGAAGCCACGCATTTTTCGACCCATGTTTATATAGACTTTATGCATTAGTTTTAAAAGTTCTACCGAATCATAGAGTTATGCAACAATAAAGTGAAACACCCTCTATTTATGTTTTATTATTAGATTGATTGTAAGGTGAAAATTATTCTCGAAAAGTATTGTAAATATATTAAGTGATTGAAACAGTAATAAGAAGATGCCTTCTGATCTGATTGTGTGGTAAAGTCACCTTGTTGACGTTGAGATCATTCGTAACTTTATTCATAAACAATAACAAACCAATAATGAATAAGGTAAAACTAGTGCAATATTATTTGGGATTCATGCAGAAATCACAAAAGAAACGTGGGGAAACCTTATGGTTCACCTGTAGATTTAAAAATAAAAAAGACTAGGTCGCAGCCTGCTAAGGAATTTGAAATAGTCGTATTTCATATGAGCAGAACGTTTGATTGTTATCTTTTTTATTTATTGAAGTATACGATCATCCGATTCTACTGCACGTTCCGTTTTCTGGACTAGATATGTCAAGTAAGCTCCGCCTCTGTCCAAATAAGTTTAAATTTTATTACAGATTTTATAAATTGATAAACATCGACCTGATACATGTTAATAACACAGTAGCGGTAGAAACGACTAAAAAGGTCTTTGTAAATGACAGGTGCTTCAGCCTACATTCTATATTAATAAATCTTGGGGATATCTAAACTAATTGATACAAGATAAAATCTAGTGTGTAGATTATCTTGTTATATATGAGTAGAATCATGAGCTGTTTTCCAGTGCCTCATTTGTGTTACTTGAAGTAACTCGGTACTGATCAATACCGTTCCACTGCTTGAGAGTGTCATTTTTGAATTCCTCTGTCCTGCCGAAATAGTGGGGATAACGTCAATGCGTAAGGATTTTTAGGTTATACTTTTTCACCCTTTTTTTCTTGCATAAAACTCACATTACAACGATACCAGACAATGGAGGATGGTGAAAAATTGATAATGTATGACCTAGAGGCACAACATATACTAAGTGACATATAAATCCGAACACCCAGTTTAAATGGTTTTATTTTAATAAAATTTTGTATAAGTACTTAATGAAGCATAGTAAGTATATGATAAAAATTTCAAAATGATTGCACTGCTTTAAAGCCCTTTGACCTTTAATAATGTGTGGATGCACCCTGATGTGCTACGCATTCTCCAACGCGCCTAGGCATGCTTCTGATCAGGTGGTCAATATCCTCCTGTGGTATCTCATTCCAGGCAACCACCAACTCCTCTCGAAGTGCTTCTAGAGTCTGAGGAGGACGTTGCAAATTGAGCAATCTCCTACCCATCATATCCCACACGTGCTCAATGGGGGATAAGTCGGGAGATCTTGGTGGCCATCGTAACAATGTGACATCATTATGTTGAAAGAAGTCTATTGTGACTCTTGCAACATGTGGTCGGGCATTATCTTGTTGGAAAGTTGGATCTGCTAGGGTGTCAAGATAGGGTAAATGATGGGGTTCTAGAACCTCGTGGATATAACGCTGCGCGTTCATGTTACCTCTGATGAAGATTAAAGGTGACCTGGAACCATAAGTTATAGCACCCCAAATCATAACTCCAACAGTGTGATGAACATGTCTTTCAACAAAAAAGTGTGGATTCCTCCTTTCACCACGTCGCCTTCTAACCCTGGCACGACCATCGTGCATGCCTAAACAAAATCGAGACTCGTCACTAAAGACAATACTGTTCCATTCCTGATCCCAGAGTGACCGTTGTCTGCACCACTCAAGGAGATTACGTCGGTGTTCTCGAGTTAAAGGGAGGACCCAGTGTGGCCGGTATGAAAACAAGCCAAAACTTCTCCTTCGTCGGTAAACACTTCGCATGCCAATAGGTTTTCCGTGTTCTGCAAATCATTCATTTGCAATGGACCTGGTAGTGGAAAAACGGTCCCTTAAGGCCAATAATCTTAGGCGGCGATCTTCACGGTCTGTTGTTCTACGGCGGCGTCCAGTGCCCCTTGCTCTTTGCGTACGGCCTTCTCGAAGCCATGCCTGACAACACCTAACCACAGTGTCTACACTTCTTTGCACTCTAACTGCCATTGCCCGAAAAGAAAGTCCAGCTTCCCGAAGTCCCACTATACGGCCCCTATCAAACTCATGAAGTTGACGGAATCGTACAGGTCTCCGTACTCTAGGCATCGTAACCGATCGTAAAGGATGTCAAGAACCAAAATCCGCCAACGTTGATTCTTTACTGCGGCTGAAATATTCATTTTTAGAGAGTTAGTGAATTAAAAAAAGCAGTATAAAAACCGGAATGTCCAACTGATAAGTGTGAAAATGTTTTCACTTGTTATTTACAGTAAGATAAATACATTCACCAACTTTTATTAAAATAAAACCATTTAAACTGGGTGTTCGGATTTATATGTCACTTATATTTTCAGACTCTGCATGGTAACTGACCAGAAATTATACTGGAAAACAGTCTATTAGATTAAAAAATGTGTTTCTATTTGATTTCGGTATAATCTGCTGCTATTGAGGAAAACAGTAAGTCATTCTGAGACACTGCGTGACCTGTCCCAATTTCGTAACACATGTGATCTCAGATCCCAGATAAACCCCGAATTGTAACCTGAAAGACGAGAGCAAATTTACAATTCCCAAGTGTTAGATTAGAAGCCTTGTTGGTGTTGAGTTCCTTCCTCTGCATGCAGTTTAATAAATCATCTACACTAGGTCAACAAATACACCGCACAGACCAATTAGATGCAATAGCACTGCTCAAGCTTGCAGTAGGTAAGCTACCATCATCCGAATGTATGTTTTATTCATCTGTTATTCATATTCTGGCATAACACAGTGCACGAGATCGTGGTCGACAAATGAAATATCGCTTATTCAAACATCACAGGCGACGCTGCCTCTGAGCCTGAGACATGCAAAACGCATTATGGCAAGGTGCATTACTCTTATGCTTCCAGCCATATACCACCAACTGTGTGCGCCACTAGCGTGCTTCTTACAAAGGTTCTGGCTTTTTGTATTTAAAAAATCCTATACGGCCAGGTCTGGATGTACGAAAATCGACATGGTCAGGATGGGAGAGCTAGATCGGTGACTCATCGATCAATCGGACAGCATCTAGAATGGACAACGTAGTCGGGGGACGGCACCCCAAACGCAATACGCGAGACTTAGTCTTACCTGTGCCTTGTACAGAGTGGGGAGCTCATATGGAGAAAAGTACTTCTTAGCCCTGAACAAATAGCTTAGCTTTCTCCCAGCACCTGTCGCTGTTGACGAGATATGTTTGTGCCAGATCAAGTCCCCGGTGATCTGAACTCCGACCAGCCGAAGTGAACGTCTGTTCGATAGTACTCGGTCATCCATCTAAACCGAATGCGCGGTAGGAGGCTTTTTGCTCGTCAAGGTACAGTACTGAGTTTGGGAAGCAATAAACTAGAAGTTAATTCCTTGCCATGGTTGTTGTGTGTTTTGTCTACAGGGTTATCCAAATTAAGTGTCCACCATTAGTAACTTTGTTATTAGTGAAAATACAAAGTTGTTTGAATTAGCAAACTAGTAGCATTTTTAACGCTGGTAAAAATGAGAAATAAAAAAAAACAATTGAGAGTCGTTATTTTGATTTTTTTCAGTAAAATAACATTTTTTTAAATGGAAACCCCTGTATATTATATTTTTTTCTGTTAAAGCATCAAATTTTAAACAAAAAAGTTCATAATGACTTTTCCGCTAAAGTCAAAAATAAAGTCAAAATAACGATAAATATTTTTAATTATTTGCAGTATTATAACATTAAGACGGCTATGAAAACAACATGGCGTTCGCGATTTGACAGCATTAAGATAAGCGACAAATTGTTAAACTGGACATACTCGCAACTAGAAGGCTTTGGAAAACAATGATAAAATCAAATAATGTCAAACATTAGTGTAAATACTTGTTTATAAGCTTTATTGTGTCATTAATTTAAAGAAAAATGTTCTCCCATGAAGAAAAGTGTGATATGTTAGAATGCTATTTAGTGTGCAGAAAATCCTCCTTGAGAACAACTACAGTGAATTATATCCCGCTCGCATTCAACCGTATGAACGATATTTTCTGAGACTTTATCGAAAATTTAGGGGCAACGAAAATGTTTTTGATAAAACAAGGGCAAAAAAGAATTCATAATAAGCGAGGCCACGAAAATTGCAGTTATTGGATATTTTGAAGCTTATCGTGAGAATTCAATAGCAGATATTCTCAAGGACTCTAATTTAAGTTATGGTACTGTTCAAAGGATTTTAAAAAAATACAAATTTATTCCGTATAAGTACCGACCAGTTCAAACGCTTTTGGCAGGGGATCCAGAGAGAAGACTTGTTTTTTGCCATTGGTATCTTAGCTTCTGTCGCCAAAATGTAAATAACTTTCGTTACCTTTTATGGACAGATGAATCAAATTTTTCAAATTCTGGAATGTTTAATAGAAAAAACCATTATTGGTCAAGAGAAAATCTTTTGTTAGTACATCCAAGAGGCCCACAAGTCCGTTTCAGTTTCAACGTTTGGTGCGGTATAATTGGTTCAAAAATTGTTGGCCCGTTCTTTTATGAGGGAACCCTAACTGGTGAAAGATATGTGGAATTTATGTCAGAAATTCTGACTAATTTCTTAGACGAATTGGATCTTATAAGTAGACATCATCTGCATTTTCAGCAAGATGGCGCACCTGCCCACAACTCCAGAGGTACTTATCATTTTCTAAGTACTACTTTTAATGATCAGTGGATAGGAACAAATGGCCCAATACAGTGGCATCCCAGATCACCAGATCTAAACCCACTTGATTACTTCTTGTGGGGTTACTTAAAGAACCAAATTTACAAGCGAAGGTACGATAACCTTGACGCGTTAAAGACTGCAGTTAGGGAAAAGATAACCCAGATAGATGGTAGTACCATACTTAAGACAGTTCGAGCAGTTGAAAAACGTGCCCAAAAATGTATTGAAGAACAAGGTGGTGTTTTCGAGCATCTTCTTTAAAAAAAAAATGTTATTGTATTTTGTAAGATTATAAGTTGATGTTGAAAATAAAGTTTGTCGATACAATTTGATTGTTTCAGATTGGAGGCCATAACTTCAACAATTTGTAACCTAGGAGAAAAGTCATTATGAACTTTTTTGTTTAAAATTTGATGCTTTAACAGAAGAAAATATAATATACAGGGGTTTCCATTTAAAAAAATGTTATTTTACTGAAAAAAATCAAAATAACGACTCTCAATTGTTTTTTTTATTTCTCATTTTTACCAGCGTTAAAAATGCTACTAGTTTGCTAATTCAAACAACTTTGTATTTTCACTAATAACAAAGTTACTAATGGTGGACACTTAATTTGGATAACCCTGTATATCATTTTCGTGGGTGCAATGTTAACAGGTACATCTCATCCCTGGAGCCGGTTTATTATATAATCAGTTACCAATAGATGGCTCATAGACTAGTAGAGAGTACCGCGGTCTCAGCAGAAAGGGTCCAAGCTGGCCAGTCGCCTCCCCGCTACTACTAATACCTAGGTTCTAAATTCACTTGATGAAGGTTTTCAAAATTACAACGCAATTGTTAAAGCTGAAATTAAACAAAAAATAAATTGAGTATCCAAAATGCTCTAATTACTGCTGGCACGATTATGTTCTTTTTATCTCTTTCCTAAAATTTTATAAACAATTAAATGTGAATTCTGAACCAAGGTATCATAGCCTCCCCTATGCAATCCTTTAGAAATTGAAAGGCACTGGGTGAGTAGTAAAAAACGTCAAAAAAGAAAACAAGCACACTGTGTTTTTAATCTGCAATCATGTAACGCTTGACGCACTATTCAATGTAAAATTAGAAACATTTTTTCCGACCCATTCTGCTCTCTAATCCTGGTGTTGTACAACGATGAGTTCGTCTCAAGCAATTTGAAGACTACGATGTGCAGGCCAAAATTTTATTAGCAAAAATATAGCGATAATTACGATAAACCTTTCGAAATTCGGATCCTATTAACTAAGGCCAATTGAGACAGATCAGCTTACTACCTATTTTAGAAAAGTACTGGAATGCTTTGGTTATAAGCTCAGCATCCAGCTATATTCTAATAAAGCGATTCCATCTAAACAGTCTGGATTTCGACATAGTAATGCTGCTTCGGCACTCTGTGATTTAGTAGACAATAGAACAACGGCGCTTGACAATCAAAAAGCAGTAGCTCTCATACTTCACATTAATCATGCACTTCTTGTGTCTAAATGCAGTTATTATGGATTTTCTGAGAAACCTTCTTCGTTTACTCAAAACTACCTTGAAACTTGCTTTTAAAAGTTCATCTAAATCAACAGTACCATACCGCGCAAAAAAAATGTTCTGGTGTACCACAGGGATCTGTGTTAGGGCCCCTCTTATTTTCATTATATATCTCAGATTTAGAAACAGAGATAAAATTATGCAGCATACAATATTTTGCCGACGATACTCAGATTTTCTATTCATTTAGGAGTAATACATGGAAACAGCTAATAGTAAAATCCGAAGGACCTAGGTATTATAATGGACGATGACTTAAAATTTGTTGAACACGTATTCTCAGAGTTTTATTTGCAAATAAGTCTTACGTTAGTCTGGCAGAAAGCAGAAGTGTAAATCCTCCTTTTTTTCAAGAATATCATATTGCTTAGTGTTTTACTCTCCCTATTTAGATATTAGAACAAGAAATGGAAGTTAAGGTATTACGAATGTATGATGCAGACTTGGAAATGATCTCAGAAAATATGATCGTATATCATATGACCTCAAATGGACGAAAATTAATAAAATGTATAAATACCAGCTCCTAAGTCTGACTCCTTATCCAAAAACACCCTCATATTAAGTGACCAAACTCATACGTAAAGGAAATATGCATGACATTAATATTATACATTGATCACAAATAAATCATTGACAACTTGCTCTTATCATTTCCATGACTCTAATCAATACTGCCACTGCAGATTCCTAAAAGTAATGTACTGGGTGATTCAACCATATGAGCACGGGAAAAGTCTTATCCCACGCCTCTGGCCATGCTCAGCTCAGCCTAAATGGACACTGAACGTTGCAACGCAGCCATTGTCTTATTGTATAATGAAACGTATGTTGTATGTGTCTGCTGGCTTAAACGGCTGTCAAGCAGAATAATGTCCTTTTGTCGTTTAGTATCAGGAGGAAGAAAAGCGAAAGTTGTTTCTTCTTCGGGATATTCTTATTCTCCTGTCTCGAAATTTGACATGGCTGTGCTTATTTTTTTAACGGTCATAATCGGCAATGAACATCGCAACGTCATCTTGTCGTAAATCATATATTCGTTTGGGTGTCATTGTGCGCCATTTATGGATTGTGCGTGAAGAAGACGAAGGGTTGTTTTTACTCATGAGATTAAGTGTTTAAGCAACGAATTTTTTGAATGGAAAATATTTTTGGTTAAGGTCTTTGAGACGTTTTCTTTCGTGTTTACCTACCGTTATGTAGTTGTACTTTATTTTTGCTTGATTCCTGCAGAGCAAGCATCTTTTATGAAAAAGTGATCAATCTGGTGCACGCCAAGTGACATGAATGCACTGAGACGCTGGACTCAATGCTGTATAATCAATTCAATTCAATTATATTGGTTTCAAATTAAAATGTTCCTGAAGATGTTTCAAAACATATAGGAATGATCAAAGATGTTTAAAACTAGGGACAAAATAACAGCGTAAGTGATGACAAGAAAATAATATTTCACAACTAAGACGTGTTAAATGTCCCGAAGAAAAGAACTCTTCAATTCTATAAAAACACTGATCAATCAGAGCCTTATCAAAATTTGTCTGAATAACTTTACGTTTGCCTGTGACTTCACCTTATCTGGAAGATTATTGAAAATTTTTATTTCCAAGCAATTTGGTGAAATTTGGATGAATCTATAGTTACAAATAGGTAAATTTAATCGATTTTTCATCCTGGTACTGTGCGTGTGAGTATCACTGCTTACAAAAAAATCATTTGAAATCAAATCATTTGTGACATGGACTACCCCACAATTAAATGTCATAACGAAGTATAGACTCGACGAGCCCATAATATCTATTCAACCTTGAAACAATTTTTAAACATAAGAAAATGATGATCACCACAGTTACTCACAGTGGCTTGACCTCAAGGTTGTTACTGCGCTTAAAAAAAAGAACGTCTAAAATTTCAGTAAATGCGTACAGGCTAAATTTGCATTAAATTTGAGTTATGTGAAATTTATAATCGATGAAGTACTTTTATTCTTGTGAAAACATAAATGAGACTTGCAGTTGATGCCCGAAGAACGATGCCTCAACAGACCAGAGGTCATTTTTATTATAAAGCTTCTGTGTGGATGTGTCGAATTCATATTTTCAAAGTGTCTAGTAATAGATGAAGCTCACCAAAAGTAGCTATAGACTTGCCTGTGTTGTTCACCATTTAGGAACATCTCAAATGTGACATATAAAGTGACATATAAATCCGAACACCCAGTTTAAATGGTTTTATTTTAATAAAAGTTGGTGAATGTATTTATCTTACTGTAAATAACAAGTGAAAAAATTTTCAGCCTTATCAGTTGGACATTCCGGTTTTTATACTGCTTTTTTTTAATTCACTAACGCTCTAAAAATGAATATTTCAGCCGCAGTAAAGAATCAACGTTGGCGGATTTTGGTTCTTGACATCCTTTACGATCGATTACGATGCCTAGAGTACGAAGACCTGTACGATTTTGTCAACTTAGTGAGTTTGATAGGGGCCGTATAGTGGGACTTCGGGAAGCTGGACTTTCTTTTCGGGCAATTGCAGTTAGAGTGCAAAGAAGTGTAGACACTGTGGTTAGGTGTTGTCAGGCATGGCTTCGAGAAGGCCGTACGCAAAGAGCAAGGGGCACTGGACGCCGCCGTAGAACAACAGACCGTGAAGATCGCCGCCTAAGATTATTGGCCTTAAGGGACCGTTTCTCCACTACCAGGTCCATTGCAAATGAATGGTTTGCAGAAAACGGAAGACCTATTGGCATGCGAAGTGTTTACCGACGAATGAGAAGTTTTGGCTTGTTTTCATACCGGCCACACTGGGTCCTCCCTTTAACTCGAGAACACCGACGTAATCGCCTTGAGTGGTGCAGACAACGGTCACTCTGGGATCAGGAATGGAACAGTATTGTCTTTAGTGACGAGTCTCGATTTTGTTTAGGCATGCACGATGGTCGTGCCAGGGTTAGAAGGCGACGTGGTGAAAGGAGGAATCCACAGTTTTTTGTTGAAAGACATGTTCATCACACTGTTGGAGTTATGGTTTGGGGTGCTATAGCTTATGGGTCCAGGTCACCTTTAATCTTTATCAGAGGTAACATGAACGCGCAGCGTTATATCCACGAAGTTCTAGAACCCCATCTTTTACCCTATCTTGACACCCTGGCAGATCCAACTTTTCAACAAGATAATGCCCGACCACATGTTGCAAGAGTCACAATAGACTTCTTTCAACATAATGATGTCACATTGTTACCATGGCCACCAAGATCTCCCGACTTATCCCCAATTGAGCACGTGTGGGGCTCAATTTGCAACGTCCTCCTCAGACTCTAGAAGCACTTCGAGAGGAGTTGGTGGTTGCCTGGAATGAGATACCACAGGAGGACATTGACCACCTGATCAGAAGCATGCCTAGGCGCGTTGGAGAATGCGTAGCACATCAGGGTGCATCCATACACTATTAAAGGTCAAAGGGCTTTAAAGCAGTGCAATCATTTTGAAATTTTTATCATTTACTTATTATGCTTCATTAAGTACTTATACAAAATTTCATTAAAATAAAACCATTTAAACTGGGTGTTCGGATTTATATGTCACTTAGTATATTTATTTGTTTATGTATTTCTGTGTACATTTTCCACGATATTTAATATAATATGCATAGAGGGGGTTCCATATCAAAGACGCGTCCTCCTGCTTCGTTGGAAAAAGATCAAAAATTACGCATTATAAGCATAGAATCCGAGTCGTTGATGTGATGCGTGCTACATGGACAGAAAAGTCAATTTCTTATACTCTTATTGGTCAGCTGGTCATAAAGGCCTGGACAGGCAACGACGAGTCAATTGAAGCGATAATTGAATGGTTATGTTGGTTTTCACGAGGTTTGGATAGACTGAGGAGATTCTCTTATTATACAACTTCATTATCTCAATTGTCAAAAAGTTTTTTAACGGATGCCTTATACATACAGCTTTGGGCATTAGGATATTGCACATCCGTGAATACTTTGGTCCCAATGCTTCTGGTATTTCTTTGCAATTGACAGTAGTACGCATGCAATAATTTTGATTATGGAAGCAAATGCATAAATGAAATGGCTGGATCAATGAAATACAGTTTCATCCCCTGTTAAGCAAGATGGTTAGTGCACTACCAAAATTGTTTGTGGGATATACCTACTTGTATTTAGATGTTGAGTCAAGGTCTTAGTTAACATAGTTATGTGCTTATACGAGTATTCGGTTATAGAATAGAATGTGATGTAAACTTACCTTACGAAACTCCCTAGCAATGTAACCAAATACGTACTTGTAGTGAAAGATTACTTACCTAGAACAATAGAAAATTAATTTTAGTTATACAAGCCAAAGCAGTCTTTATTTCCAAAGAAAAATTAAAATGCTGAAATAAATTATATTCATATGTCTTCTCTTAACAACTGATTTATTGATGTTTGGAGTATAGTGAGAGTCATAAATGACAGATCTTCTTTAGTCTACGAAATTGCTAGCTGGAGAGTTAGTACAGAGCGACATACACTGGCAGATTAGTTCAGCTGACAGCTTTTGTACGTAACCACGTCAGTTCCCAAATAAGTGTAGGATTAAATTAGATTTAATCCAAAGAATCGATGGAGTCGACAAACAAAGTAATAAAAAATATATGGTAAATAAAGTTTCCCAAAAAGAGTTGATCACAACGCAGGCATTTGCAAAGAAGCATACATGTAGTTTATTATATACCATACCGACAGCCGGAATTGAAGCTGCAGTTTTGTCTACCCATGAGAGGCTTCAGGAATGCATAGAGCGTGATGGTCAGAAATTTGAGCTAGAAACCTTTCTTTTCAAAATTGGTCCTTTACTTAAGAGTAAAAAGATAATCCAGAAAAAATAGTTTACAAAATGAAGGTTTAAGGGATTTTCTGCCGCAATCCGCTACGATATAAAGGTTCCCCAATACAGTACCGCGCATTCTTAGTGGGCAGTAAATTTTGTGTTAAAAAGAGACCTAACCATTTGATATCTAGCTATAAGCAATAATGAAGGAACAACAAAAGTTTGAATTTAAAAAGTACTATCATTGATCCTACTGCATGTCAAACAAATAACGTTTCAATTTAAATTTGAACTTGTTCATGATCAGAAGCTTGAACTGGTTATACATCCTGATCGCATCATATGGCGGACTTTTGCTGAGGAGCTGTGGAGCTCAATTTTTATCTAACATTCATATGATAAGCATCTCTGTGATTTTGTGTGATATAGAGTCATACTTCCTGATTGCATATACCAACCTTCAGCAGCTACGAGCCCCTTCCCACTTCAGTTGGCCCACTTCAAGATTTGTACCAAAATATGCCTTTATAAACTAAACATGGCGAAACTATTTACTTCTAAAACAATTTATTTTCTCAAAAACATTTAAGATACACTCTAGTCATAAAAAATACATATTTGAAATCACTTAGACCTATAACTAATAGAACATCTGAACAAATAAACGAATAAATGCGCGAAGTTAACAAAGCAACAATTGAAAGATTACCATTGGGTAACATCGCCTTTATTTTTTATTACGGCTGAAATTCTTTGGGGCATAGTGTTCACCAAGTTTTGGCAAAAATTTGGTGTAAAACAATCCCATATTTCTTGAAGCTTTTGTCTCACTTCGGTGATTGTACGAGCAGGATGTTGCCGTAGAACCTTTTTCATCTCGTGCCACAAAGTTTCAATAGGTGACAGATCTGGACTGCTAGAAACCCATTTCAAAAGTGGTACATTATTTTCTTCCTTCGATTTTATAGCCTTTTAGAGGTATGGCACGCTGCACCGTCTTGCTGAAACACAAAATCTTGGCCGGATGTGAAACATTCTTCCATCACTTTTAAAAGCGATTCTTCTAAAATTGCCAAATATTTGTTTGTATCCACATTTCCATCAATAAAATTAAGTTTTCCTACTCCTTTTGATGACATACTGCCCTAAACCATAATGGATGCTGGAAATTTCACTTTTCTCTTCAGACAGTCAACATGGAATGCTTCCTTTTTTTTGCAAATAACTCTACTGCGAATGTCACCAAGACTTCGAATCGGGTCTTATCACTCCATTTTATTGCACACCATTGTTGAGGTGTCCATTGTCTATGTTCTTTAGCCCATCATCGTGAGATATTTGTTAGACACAAAATACTTACAGTAGCATGTAAATATATATCTTTATAATCTTTTAACATATATTTTTCAGCACAGAAATGATTATCTTAAGCATACCGACATCCATGACTACAGCACTCGTAATAAAAAATAATATAGTTAGGCATGTGTCATATCATACGTTTCATTCAAAATCTCCCATAACAGCAGGAATATACTTTTTCAATTTATTACCTCCGGAGATCAAAAACGTAAAATCCGTAGGGCTTTTCAAAAGACGTTTGCGGAACAAGCTATCGCACTGCGGTTTTTATGACCTAGGTGAATTTGTCACATTCCACAGTGCTTCTGATAGATCTTAACAAATAATTTATTGCCATGTGTGTATCATATGGTTTTTTATGTTCTTATTGTTATTTGAATTTTACTTCCTTTTATCTATATTTTAATCTGTATACACCGACTTATCCAATGTCTACAATGTAGATCTAACTGGATCAATAAATGAATCTGAATCTGAATCTGAATCCATCTAAGCCGATTTTTCTTTTGCAGTGGAGTTAATAGTGGCTTTTCTTTGGCCTATAAACAAGTTGTGCACGCAGCTGTGATTAATTAAAACAATTGTCATGGCTTTTATTTTTCACAGCCACCTATGCGTTATAGACTTATTTTGCATTGAAATGAAAATAGGTTGATATGCTGTAATTGCAACATGTGTTATTTTTATGCTGCAAATTTGATTAGGGAGTGATAAAGTTGCTGTTTTCTACTATATACTATCAAAATATTCATTGTTAATATTTTAAACCTATTACACCCTGCTACATTTCTATTTTTTGTGTTTGATAAGAAAAAAATTAATACTTCAATAGTTGGGCCAACTGAAGTGAGAAGGGGCTCGTATTTTTAATTCATCAATCTTTTGAAACAATGACTTGAGAAACTCGATTGTTATATTGGCAAAACCATAATACATTTTATGTTAGAAAATCCATCTCAAGCAAAGGAACCCTTCGAATTATTGCGCCTGTCTTTCAAACTTCCACTTAACATTTAAGCACGGAGGCGCAGCCAAGCATGAAACTTGTATTCATCATACGAGTCTCATTCACAACACTTCAATGCTCATGGCTCTGAATTTTCAACTGCTTGGCTGCAAAAAAAATACGAGTATGCACACAACATCATAAAATGCAATGAATGTAACATCCAATTATTATCTTATAGATAGAAAACGGTATTATCAACTTTTCTCCTTACCGCTCAACGCTGTCGTTAGCTCACGCAGCGCGTAATAAAGTAGATTATTAATTAATATAGTTGGAATGCCTCTATTTTCCCTTATTAAACAGTCAGGAAGCTTGGAGCCTCGAGTATGAAACATCATCATATAAAATAGAATCAAGCGGTGTGTAGCATCTGTTAGTTGGATTTTATGATGCACGGATGTTGAGGTACACGATCGTAAAGCAACGGGTAAGCCACAGGGTTCTGTTCTGAGACCGGCTCGTTATGTATGTTGTTTATACACTCTTGTGATTGTAATGACGTGCAGTAGGGTTTAAACATTGAAATGGGTGATTACATATTGGAAGTAATGGATTTATAAATAATTTAGAGAGTAGTAAGCGTTGTAAAGTTTCATGTGGATAATATTACGAGAATTAGTTAACTGATACTAGTTATAAGTACATTCCCAATGGAGGAAGAAACCGGAAACCGTGGGAATAGAACTCACACTGAATGCAAAATTGATCTTTACCCTTATAGATTTACAAGTTTCTACATCACGGCATGATTAACGACAGGCATCCGCGATCAACGGTAGACCTCTTAAAAAAATGTATTTGCAAATACCGTTTGGGTTCTCAAACAAACTGTTACTAGTTTCAGCTAGTGAAATATCGCAACGTATACGCTATAGCGTGGTGTTCGTTTTATGTTAAATCGACGCAATATTTCAATGAACCCAAATAAAAACCATAAAACGAGTTCTATATGATAATTGCATAAGCAAAGTGTATTACAGCTCGGACACAGAACCATAATGATACTACTGCACGTCGACTTTCAGTTGTTGTCCAGCCAGGCTTTCTCTCTTAACCTCGTTCGAAACGTCAGCATCATATCAGTTTGCAAAAAATACGCGTGCTTCTCTTTATTAACTGATGATAGACATTGTTTTAATTTACATTTTTACAGAAGGGAAGGCTACATCGGACGCAATAACTAAAATTGTAAATCAAATATATCAAAATATTGATAACAGAATCCCTTCAATCTGCATTTTTGTTGATTTAAAGAAATCTTTCGACACAGTTAATCACAAATTATTATTAGAAGCATTGGAGAGAATTGGTTTCAGAGGAAACGCGTACTCACTGATCGAAAGTTATTTGTCAAATCGCCCACAATCTGTGCAGATATCAGGATCATTTAGTAAAGAAATGTATATTAAGTGTGGTGTCCCACAAGGAACTGTCTTAGGTCCGCTGTTATTCAATATATATTTAAATGATATTTTCCAAATTAATTGTGTTGGCAAAATAACTAGTTTTGCAGATGATACTGCAATATTATATGAAGGCACTGACTGGTCTGATCTGAAAAATGTAATTGAAAATGATTTTATCAAAATTATTTGAAAAGTAGAAAATTAAGCATTACCTACTCTAAAACATATTTTTTACCATATGGATCTTATGCTAGACATCTGCCAAATTACACAAATTTCTCCTTCAATATTAATGATCAAAAAATGCAAATTAATAGAGTGCCCAACATAAAATACCTTGGAGTGGTCTTGGATCCTCACTTACGATGGGACATCCATGTCAATTATATTTTAAAGAAAGTTAGATTTGTATCCTACAAAATTAAATACCTTGGGAATATATTAACAGAAAAATATCTTCGAACATTATACCATGCACTGATTGAGCCTCATCTCACATATGGTATATTAGCATGGGGAGCTGCATGTTCCTCACATATCTATAATTTAGATGTTTTTCAAAAAAGTATTCTAAAAATGATATTTAAAAAACCGAAACTTTATCCCACTGAAATATTATATGCAGATGTTCGAATGTATGATATAAGACAACTTTATTTCTTACACAGTATCACTCACTACTATAAATTTGTGAACACCGACCAAAAAATTAAACATAATCATTATACCAGGTACAAAATTCGTGGCACAGTAGTTCCTCAACCGCATAAATCTATAATGCAGCGATCATATCTCTATTTAGCGCCTAAATTTTATGAAATTATACCTAAAGACTTAAAAGATTTACGTTTCGGAAATTGTTTCAAAAGAAATTTAAAAAAGTGGCTATATTCTATATCTAGGACTGAAATTCATAAACTCATAAATACGAACATCAACTAAATACATAATCTACTGTAGCTAATTTTTGTCCTTTTTTGTCATTTGCATTCTACAGTTTCAACTTAAATTATTGGTCCATGTACAGGCGATGCCTTCTATTGGGCCTGTTTTGATTTTATATTTAATTACTCATATTGTTTGTTATCTTTGTACATTGAGTAAATAAATATTATTATTATTATTATTATTACTTGTTTAGGAAAGGCGTTCAAACGCGTTATTTAGAGATGGCCACATATTTTATTAGGTTTTCTAAAAACTATAGTCATAGCAGCAAAGAAGTGCTACTGGGAATTGAGACAAAAGCCCAAGGTTCCCATTTTTTGAAACGAGGGAGTAGAATAACCGGAGAAAGTGGGCGTTGTTCTCTTTCCTGGGGAATGTTGATATTTTTCGTGAATGCATCCATCCATTATTCTCAAAATAGCATGCTCATAGGGTCTTCATGTTTTTGAACATCGCAAAGTTCGTCTTTAGGACTGGAACTGATAGACTATGGCGATACTTTGTCTCCCGAGAATAAGCCAAAAAGTAGCTCATCGATCAGTATCGAGGAATACAGTTTCCCGGCAGGTAGAAAACCAAGCCCAATTTCATTTAGCTATTACACTCCCTCATTTCAGGAATTAGCTTGCAAAGCACCTAGAACCATGGTAGTAGGGTCACAACAAAGGTAAGGCCTTATCGCTAAATAACCAAGATTGTCGTTAATCGAGGACACCAGATTTAGACAATAATCAAGTACAATATGTTCGAGACTATTTTCTTGGGTTTCTTGTGTACGCGCCTATTGGAGTCTCCATGTAATAAAATGTCAAATGACCGATAAGAGGCTACACTTCCAAATTAAGAACAGCGTTTCAACTTTTGGAGAACTATATACATATACGAGCCCCTTCCCACTTCAGTTGGCCCAACTATTGAAATCTTAGTTTTTTTCTTATCAAACACAAATAATAAAAATGTAGGGTGTTATAGGTTTACAATATTAACAATGAATATTTTGATAATATATAGTAGAAAACACCAAAATAACACATGTTGCTATTACAGCATATCAACCTATTTTCATTTCAATGCAAAATAAGTCTATAATGCATAGATGGCTGTGTAAAATAAAAGCCATGACAATTGTTTCTATTAATCACAGCTGTCAGAATACGTTTAAAATAGTTTTGGGTAGTTAAGGTTTTAAAAATGGGTAGAGGAAAGGTTATTCGTGATAAAATTCGGTTACTATTAAATTTTTTAATTCTGGTAAATCAAACTCAGAAATTGCAACTTTGTTAGACTTATCGCGGTACAGTGTGAGAAATATTGTTAGAAGATATAACGTAAATGGTTCAGTTAATATTAAGCCACGATATGTGAAAAAAAAGTAATATCACAAATGCCAACCGAAGAGCATTAAGAGGAATAATCGTGAAAAACAGGCGTGCCAATTATTTACAATTAAGTGCTCTGTGGAGTGACGCTGTTGGAAGGGAAATTTCGAGGTCCACAACTCATAGAGAGGCCCACAAACTGGTATTTAGCACTTGCAAGGTAAGTTTTCTTATACAAAAAAGTGAAGTAAAAACCCTAAAGTTGCACATCTTGTTTATAGGCCAAAGAAAAGCCACTATTAATTCCACTGCAAAAGAAAAATCGGCTTAGATGGGCTAAGGAACATAGACAATGGACACCTCATCAATGGTGTGCAATACAATGGAGTGATGAGGCCCGATTCGAAGTTTGTGTTGGTAACAGTGGCAGTAGAGTTATTCGCAAAAAAAATGAAGCATCTCGTGTTGACTGTCTGAAGAGAAAAGCGAAATTTCCAACATCCATTATGGTCTGGGGCATCGCTTTTACAAGTGATGGAAGAATGTTTGACATCCAGTCAAGATTTTGTGTTTCAGCAAGATGGTGCAGCGTGCCGTACCTCAAAAAAGGCTATAAAATGGAACGAAGAAAATAATGTACCACTTTTGAAATGGGTTTCTAGCAGTCCAGATCTGTCACCTATTGAAACTTTGTGGCACGAGATGAAAAAGGTTCTACGACAACATCCTGCTCGTACAACCACCGAACTGAGACAAAAGCTTCAAGAAATATGGGACTGTTTTACACCACACTTTTGTCAAAACTTGGAACACTGTGCCCCAAAGAATTTCAGCCGTAATAAAGAATAAAGGTGATGTTACTCAATGGTAATCTTTCAATTGTTTATAAAGGCATATTGTGGTACAAATCTTGAAGTGGGCCAACTGAAGTGGGAAGGGGCTCGTATATATATATATACTGAGAATTAGAAAAAGCAAAGGAACAGCAGCTAGCTCAAATTTAAATAACGATCTGTTGCGATATTTTTCAAAAAGCCAGCTTGTTCTAGGCCACTTTATAATGAAGTCAGACTTATTAAAATGAGCCACTCAAGGATTTGTTTGTCTCCTAATTCTCATAGTCTGCACTGGGAATCATGGTGCACTTGGCATGAGTCAATTTTTTGACATATCTGTAATTAAATTCGCATTTTTATTGTAACTTTGCAGATAATTGTGGTGTTAGACGATTTCAAGACACGATACTCCTTATATAATTTTGAAGAGCTGCACAAGCCTAATGAACGCAGATGTTTCCACGGGTAGATATTATAACTATGTTGATATAACGCTGTCACTTTTAACCATTGGTAGTCAAATGCGTCAAAAGTATGCATAGAACTACGCAGTTTTGGCGACACAATGTAATGTAATCTATTTGAATTCGTTGCACATTACCAATTACCTATGTCTCAGGGGCTTTCCTCAAAATATAAACCTTCCTAGATAGTGGCTCCAGAAACATAAAATAAATAAAGTTAAAGAATTCTGTATTTTCATATCTTTATCGTTAGTCTGCAAGCTATGCATTCGTAGATATTTACAGAACATGTAAAAGTAAAACGACAATGGAGAATGAAAAAAATGTGCCGTATAACATAATTAAGAAAGAATAGTTACTGTTCATTTAGAGGTGACAAGATGTTCAATTACCGGCGGACGAAACTTTTACCAGTTAAATGGTATTTTCACACTTGCAAATACTCTAACATTTAGCTTCTATACTTCAAGCGGTTTTCTAATGACTTAGACGGTCAAGAAAAGTTGACAGAATAGTCATATGGCCTCAAACAGAACGTTAAGTCAACTCGCGACTCCTCTATATGAACTTGTGATTCTTGCTATATAATACTCGTGAAATTATCATGTATGTTTGAATGCCCCACTTAAGCTTAGTCAAGAAAGCGTAAGTTGAACAAAATCTGCATGCTTCAATTTCTTAGTGTTATTGAGGTTAAAAACAGTAGGCTGTCCTTAACATTTCGGTGGAGAGCGAAAACTGGTTGAGCTCATTAGTACAGTGAAGTTGTTTGTGCATGTGGAAAAATATAACTGAATAATAATAACAAACGTCTTTATTTGGATTTTTCTCCCACTATATGAAAAAAAATAATATATTTTAAATAACAACGCTATGTAATAAAAGAAATATCTGATATAATACTATCGAATATATGTATAAACAGAAGTGCAATGTAAGAGTATTTCAATCTGGGACTTTAAAACTAGATTTTTAACACGTCCTTTTAATGTCGGATGGTATTATTTGTCCATAACAGCTGTTCCGTCCTTGTGAAGATCCACTGCTACAAAGCAAAAGAGAAATCACCAGGTTTTGATGGGCAAATATCATCTCAACCTAAGTAAACATCAACTCCAATATACAGGGTGTTTCAGTTTATTGTTGCATAACTTTAAGATTCGATAGAACTTTTAAAATTAATGCATAAAGTCTATATAAACATGGGTCGAGAAATGCGTGGCTTCCGAAATACAGGGTGTTTAAATTTACTTTCTAAAATAGTTTTTTTTAAATATTTCGAACAATATTTGATGTATAATAGTAAAAATTGGTATACAAGGGTTTTTTGGTACGACAAAACGAACCATGGGCATAGCTTTACTGTAGCCGCTAGAGGGCGCTCTCTACTGTACCTGTAGTGTATTAAAAGCACCGAAATTTGTTTTAGTGCAATTTTTTGCTTTTTGAATAAAAAACTGATTCTTCGCACTTTTCAACATAAAAAAGCTCTCCTGTGAGTTTTCGTTATAGTTAGCCGCTTTTGAGATATTTCGATTTTTAAGGTTCGATGCATTTATTTATGGGAAAATAATATTTTTTTACATTTTCGGTTTGGGCATTACAAGTAATTAAGATGATCGTTTAGATTGTATTTTTAAACACAGCAATAATTCCTAACTCCAAATAAACACAAAAAAACAGAATATTAATTTAATTTTCCAGTATTATTTTTAACAAATTAAATTAATTATTTACAACTAAAATGCTATTGGATAGTTAGGACAAACATACAAAATCTAAAGTAGTTGCTCGAAATGTAAAGCCAATTATTCAATACACAATTCACATCTACGAATGATCGAACGTGGTATAGCATTATTCAAATAAGGCCTTATTTCATCACATGCATTCCTGATTCTGTCTATTAGCATATCTCTTGTGGTTACGGGAGTCTGGTACACTTTTTCTTTTAGAAATCCCCACACAAAGAAATCTAATTGATTTAGGCCAGGGGATCGTGGAGGCCAGGCGACTGGTCCTCCACGGCCGATCCATCTTTCTGGATAATTTTCGTCCAGCCAGTTTCTAACTATTCTCGAATAATGAGCTGGAACCAGGCCAATCTTCTTAAATCTAACATAGCATCATCCCACATATTTGCATGTTCAGCCTTTAAAAATTCCAAGAAGGTCGCAGCATTTAACCTTGCAGGCAAAAGGTAGGGTCCAAATAGTCGATTACGGTAGATACCAATCCACACGTTCACACTAAATTCATGCTGAAAATTTCTTTCCCGAACTGCATGCGGATTTTCATGCGACCAAATATGTTGATTATGAAAATTTACCACTCCTCGTCTAGTGAAGCATGACTCATCGGTCCATAAAACGTTACTTAAAAACTCCCTATTATTATCAGTTCTATCAAGAATCCACTGACAAGATGTGATTCTTCATTCTCCGTCCCCTGGCTGTAGTCCTTGCACAGGTTGCAAATGGTAAGGACGTCTATGGTTATTTCTAAGAACACTGTGAACATGGCTTGCTGAAATTCCCAAGGCACCAGAAACTCTCCTAACACTTGTGGTCGGATCTCTATCAAACTCACGCAGAATCATACGGGTAAATCTGCGCTGACGAACATTTATGTTTTGATCCCTTTGGAGATTTCCAAAACCATTTTCAATTATTTGGCAATACACTCTTACAAATACTGAGCGAGTTGGATGTCGTCTGTCTGGAAATCTTCGTGCGTATTCTCTGGCTGCTTCTGCTGCGTTTCCATTTACAAAGCCATACACAAAATGAATATCCGCTAACTCTTGATTGGAGAATAAAAATGGCATTTTTATAAAACAGGTAAAAAAACTAAATTTCGTGCATTCACAATTGCAAAAAGACGTTTCAGGTTTCAACAGACAACAAAACTAACTGTCAACTAATTGACTTTTAACCTTATTCTGCTTTCAATTTCAAAAATATTTGCAGGCACAGCCTACTTCTAAAAATTATCGAGATACTGACTTTTTACCGTTATTTTATCCTAAATAATTAACCGAACCTTAAAAATCGAAATATCTCAAAAACGGCTAACTATAACGAAAATTTGCTTTTTTATGTTGAAAAAGGCGAAGAATCAGTTTTTTATTCAAAAAGCAAAAAATTTGCACTAAGAAAAAATTTTCGGTCGTTTTAATACACTACAGATACAGTAGAGAGCGCCCTCTACCGGCTACAGTAAAACTATGCCCATGGTTCGTTTTGTCGCCTCGTATACCAATTTTCACTGTTATACATCAAATATTGTTCGGAATATTTAAAAAAAACTATTTTAGAAAGTAAATTTAAACACCCTGTATTTCGGAAGCCACGCATTTTTCGACCCATGTTTATATAGACTTTATGCATTAATTTTAAAAGGTCTATGAAGTTATGCAACAATAAACTGAAACACCCTGTATGTGATTTTATTTGAATACCAGCAAAGTATCGAAATTAAGTATGAAAACCACAGGATGACAGTATCAGATGATACAATATTGTAAGTGTTCTTATATTGTTTGAGGTCATATGGTTGTAGCAAAATTTTAACCTAACCTTCTAACTTAGCATTATCTGAATGGGCACGCCTTAAATCCAGAGTAAAGCTTATTATTTCGTTTCAATTTTCAAGCAGTGGGCGGTATAAATTGACTGGATCATAAAACCGGTTAGGATTTTGGCCGGTAGAAATCGAAACTGTCGCAGGCGGGACTTTCGGTTAACGCTCGGTCACTTTCACGAACATCGATGAAACATCCACCACTGCCATATTCGTACCTCGGAATTCGGTCAAGAAGGAAGAAGTTCGCTGTATTGTATTTATACTTCGCAACGTCGTCTTTGTGGTACAAGTTCTAGCAATTTGAAGCATTAGAAATTGTTAATCGTGTTTTGCTTCTTGTATAGTCTCCACCAAAAAAAAAAATACTGAACTTGTTTCCTTGTGATTCAAGGATGTATTAAAGAAGAATCGTAGTAGGTCACTTCCTGCTCAAGAATGCACATCTGCTCATCGTCTTGTGAAATTCCTGGGCACAGGTAACGACAAAGCGGACCACATGGCAAGCCTATCGACCATCTATCTCATGCGTGGCCTTGCATTGGAACGGAGACAACTAAGGCCAAACCCAACAAAATCCAACATTTGGCTTATATCAGCATTGCAAGCGCAGTGCGGACAGCACCATTGAGAACAATTGCAGCTCTGCTGGATATCCCAGCCTTGGATCTAATGATCTTTGGAAAGGCGACTGTGGAGTCAGGGCAGCTGGGCCTTCATGGATTCTGTCAAACGTCACACGGTCATATGAGTCGCGCTGCAAAAGAAGAGTCACCCTTAAATACAGCTTCAACCGGATGTTTAATGTGGTGTATGCCACGTGGAGTCTGAGCGCTGCTGAGCTACTACACTACACACTGAATGTCCAGAAAGTTGAGGAGCTGGAACTTAGAGCTATACTCAGCTTGAGTGGTGGCCGCTATGTTTCCAATTTCATTTATTACAAATTCATTAAAAAGTAATAACTGTTCCAATAACCATGTCGTTAGATGTAACTTGCCCATCAAATTGCACAAATGTCAACAATAAATATTTAAAAGCGATAATGCACTTTTATATCCACCATTCCTATAATGAGTGAGCCAAAGAAAGCTGAGGTCACATTTCCACTTAACCATTCTTACTATTCCTTGTGCATCTAAACCAGCTGTACCTGAATGGGCAATGTCTTATCGGTGCTGTTGGAATATTAATGCCCGACGACTGTTTTAGGCGTGAATTACAGTGGCAGATATGGGTTTAGTCATAGAGGCATATCTAGAATTATTATTTGTATAACAGTGGTTTGCTGTCAACGGTTAATAGGCTTATCTTTCTATTACCTGGGTTGTTTCTCAAGAATTTGTCGTTGTCTTTCAACATAGGATAACACTGCTTGAAATTTATAAGTAATGGGGTGGTTATGTGTGTCTTTGTTACGGCTGGACTCCCAAATGCGGTTGCAGCTATGTTAGAGCTAGGTGTAGCCAGCTTATTTCAGTGAAAGCTAGGTCTAGCTAATCCTTAGTGGTTAATACAAGATATAAAGGTTACAAACAGATTTGGACAGGTGGTTTTAAACAAAATACGTAATTACGAGGGATGTCTTTTAAGTTTTGCATATAGAAACAGTAGGCCGCGCGGATCGGACGTCAGTACTGAATCTTAATCTCACTCTTTAGTAAACTTAAATTCAAAGTTTCACAATAATGCGTGCAGTGTTCTCACTACAGTGAATTTTTAAGCGTCAAAATGGAACTCAACCGAGAAGATTTTCGCGCCATAATTTGTTACAACTTTCAGAGACAATTATCGCAACAAGAATGCCTTGCTGAGTTACTGTCTGTTTTCGGCAACGAAGCGCCACATCAGTCGACAATTTCCCGTTGGTATGGAGAATTCAAACGTGGGCGGGTGAGTCTTAGCGACGAATCCAGGGTAGGTGCACCAAAAACGGCAGTCACCCAGGAAAACGTCGATGCTGTACGGAAACTCATCATTGAAGATAGACATGTGACATATCGCAAGATTGAGGCGTCATTCGTTCTCGAAGTGTTTCGAAAAAGATGGTCGCGACATTGGTGTGAAAAGTGGGTCATATTGCAACGATTTCTCTTAACGAGCAAAGAACTGTTACTGCGGATTGGTATACCACCATTTGTTTGCCAAAAGTCATCACCGAACTTCGAAAAATCGACCCCAAAAGAAGAATCATCCTCCACCAAGATAATGCAAGCTCGCACACAGCCCAAATAACAAGGCAGTATTTAATGAAAGAAAACGTGGAATTATTGGACCATCCTCCATATAGTCCCGATCTAAGTCCTAACGATTCCTTTAATTTCCCGAAAATTAAAAACAGACTGCGTGGTAAAAGGTTCCAGTCATCAGAAGAAGCAGTTGACGCATTCAAAAATGCCGTTTTGGATCAGCCAGCAAACGAATGGAATAAGTGCTTCGAAAATTTTTTAGAGTGCAGAATACTTCGAAAAACAATAAAGTCATTTAAAACTACCTACCGTGTTGTGTTATTTCCATATGCAAAACTTAAAAGACATCCCTCGTATTGTCATATTATTTATTTGAGCAATACATTTAGTAACCTCAATATTAAAAAACGAATCCTAGTATTTTTGACATTTGACGTAGTTATATTGGGTTTTCCAATAGGGACTTGACAACTTTGAACTTTTACTGTGAACGCACCTTTAAATCAATTACCGAACTGTCAATGTCAAGACATTCCGTAAACAAAACATTTTCATCATTATTTTAAAAAATAGACAAACGAAATTTATTTATTTATTTATTTATATACAGTTTGGGGTGTTAACAGGTAAACCCAACACACACCCTCAGTGAACTAAAACTAAACTTACATAAAATATCGTATACATATACATGTATTACATTATTGAATACTTTAATATTAATATTTTTTTATCCTCCGATATTGTTGTAACAACATAAACTGAGTGAGTAGTTCTAATTATAAGCAATAAACTATTAGTTTAACTTTTTTAATAAAAGGAGTATACATAATTTAACATTTACTTACGTTTAATTAAAACTGAAATCAAAATTAAATTGAAATTATACCAGAAATGATATTGGAGGTGATAACTTGAGTTATAGTTATGTAAAAAAATAAAACATTTCTATTTTAGTCTGCCATAGAGCTGTAATACTCATACTTTAAAGCCTTTTTCAGGAAGGTCAAGCTAATGTTAAATAAATCTATATTACAGAAATTATTATGATTTTTTTGAGCCCTGACCAAAGGGGAATTAAGACCAAGATTGGTTCTACGGAACGGTATTCTAAACAGATGATAGGTTCTAAACGTTCTATCAGGAGTGTTAAAGTTCAAGTTTGCCAAAAGATCCGGACAGTCAGTGAGGCCATTCAACAATTTATGGACACAGCAAATGTCAGAAATCGTTCTTCTATCTTTTAAGGAAATCATATTGAACTGTCTCATAATTTACGTATAATGATGATCTGTAACAGGTTGGTGAGTTTTATGTGCTAACATCTTCAAAAATTTGTGTTGAATTCTTTCTATCCTGACTATATGTACATTGTAAGACGGATTCCATATTACTGATGCAAACATCAGTTTGTTGTGTATATAAGCGTAGTACAATGAAAGAAGCGTTTTTGGGTTCGTAAATTCTCTGCATGTCCTGTTTATGAACCCTAGTGTTCTATTTGCATCATTTACGATGTGATCTACGTGGGTGATGAATGAGAGTTTCTCATCAATGTATACCCCTAGGTCTTTTACTACATGAAGCTTTTCCAGTTCTGCCGTTCCTATCTTATATCTGAAATCTATAGTGTTCGCTATGTTTCTAGTAAGCCTCATGTAATGACATTTTGTTAAATTCAGGAAGATACTGTTTTCAGTGCAATACTTTTGCAGAGATTCCAAATCGCTTTGAAGTTTTACACCGTCATTTACATTTCTAACAATAGTAAATATCTTTAGATCATCAGCATATAACAAATATTTACTGAAATGAAAAACAGAAGTAAGGTTGTTCATGTATATGTTAAATAACAATGGTCCTAAGTGACTACCTTGTGGTACGCCTGAAGTTACTAAGTATGTCTCCGAACGATACCCATTGATAGTCACCACTTGTTTACGATTACTTATATACGATGCTAGCCACTGCCATAATGGACCATCTACACCCACCTCAGCGAGTCTCTCCATCAAGATAGAATGATCAAACTTGTCGAAAGCCTTACTGAAGTCGGTATAAATAACATCCACCTGCAGTTTCTCATCTATTGCGTGAGAGGCATATTCTATAAAACTCATCAAATTCGTCTCTACAGATCTTTTAGGGAAAAATCCATGCTGGTGTTCCGTAATGATCTTTACACTACAGACTCACTTGTCCTACTTGTTAACCTGTTATCATGAGCCGATGATTTACATGTGTCCATCCTACTCAAGTTGATAATTACCGCCGCATAGCATTATTGTCAACCTTTTCTAAAATAATCGAAAGAGCGATTTATTCAAGAATTTTGGGATATGCTGAAAAATTCGTCCACTCACATTTATCAAGAAACATCATAATTTGGAGGCAACCAACTTCAATTTCTAGAGCATCTGTTCAACAGAAGAGAATAATCAGATTGATATTCAACATTCGTAGATGAGAATCCTGCAGAGAGATCTTCAGAAGTAAAAACATCATGACTCTACCAAGCATTCATATTAATAAGTGCGCCCTTTTCACACATACAAACAAAACAAAATTTATACAGAACAAAAACATCAACACACATTATAATACAAGGACAGGTGAGAGTGTAAGTATTCCACACACTGACGCTGTTCGAGAAGTCACCGGAATACACCTGCATCAGAATATATATATATAGGTGAAAAATTAAAGCTTCCGCTTTTTGTTGGGTACTTCGACAAAATTTAAGCAAAGAGGACTCTTTATACTTTTTTTAATTCTCTCTAGCTTTCAATGGACTTTGCCATCATCATCAGGAGCTGCAATTACATTGATAACAGTAGCAACAATAGTGTAAAATGAATTTAAATTGACTTAACTTACGGTATTATGTGAGGATGTTGCTAATTGTTGTTTACGTTCGGGATGAGGCAAACGCCCAGTAACATGGTGAAAGCTGGATAGATGGTATAATGGTATACAGCTTTTTTGGACCGTAGCTGTTCGTAAATATTCTGGATTCAAATTATGAATTATTTGGGTATCATTGGCATAAATTTGTACATATACGTTGTAAATCTGTACATTAAAAATAAAGTTGGACTAAGAATTGAGCCTTGTGGTACTCCGCATATAACGTTTGAAATATACGAGACGGTAATATTCAACGACACCTGTTGCCTGCAATTTTGTAAATACGATTTGAGAAACGATGCAGAGTTATTTTCAAAGACACAATATTTTAATTTTGGTAAATAAAAGTTCATGGTCAATACAATCGAACGTTTTTGCGTTATCAAGCGAAACAACTGTCGATGCTAATTTTTTATCTAACGACTAGTAGATTCAGAAGTGCAGTCGCGATGTTTTCATCTATACATGTTAAAATTTGTTGGTATACGATTTTTTCTAATATACTAAGTGACATATAAATCCGAACACCCAGTTTAAATGGTTTTATTTTAATAAAAGTTGGTGAATGTATTTATCTTACTGTAAATAACAAGTGAAAAATTTTTCAGCCTTATCAGTTGGACATTCCGGTTTTTATACTGCTTTTTTTTAATTCACTAACGCTCTAGAAATGAATATTTCAGCCGCAGTAAAGAATCAACATTGGCGGATTTTGGTTCTTGACATCCTTTACGATCGGTTACGATGCCTAGAGTACGGAGACCTGTACGATTTCGTCAACTTAGTGAGTTTGATAGGGGCCGTATAGTGGGACTTCGGGAAGCTGGACTTTCTTTTCGGGCAATTGCAGTTAGAGTACAAAGAAGTGTAGACACTGTGGTTAGGTGTTGTCAGGCATGGCTTCGAGAAGGCCGTACGCAAAGAGCAAGGGGCACTGGACGCCGCCATAGAACAACAGACCGTGAAGATCGCCGCCTAAGATTATTGGCCTTAAGGTACCGTTTCTCCACTACCAGGTCCATTGCAAATGAATGGTTTGCAGAACACGGAAGACCTATTGGCATGCGAAGTGTTTACCGACGAATGAGAAGTTTTGGCTTGTTTTCATACCGGCCACACTGGGTCCTCCCTTTAACTCGAGAACACCGACGTAATCGCCTTGAGTGGTGCAGACAACGGTCACTCTGGGATCAGGAATGGAACAGTATTGTCTTTAGTGACGAGTCTCGATTTTGTTTAGGCATGCACGATGGTCGTGCCAGAGTTAGAAGGCGACGTGGTGAAAGGAGAAATCCACAGTTTTTTATTGAAAGACATGTTCATCACACTGTTGGAGTTATGGTTTGGGGTGCTATAGCTTATGGTTCCAGGTCACCTTTAATCTTCATCAGAGATAACATGAACGCGCAGCGTTATATCCACGAAGTTCTAGAACCCCATCTTTTACCCTATCTTGACACCCTGGCACATCCAACTTTCCAACAAGATAATGCCCGACCACATGTTGCAAGAGTCACAATAGACTTCTTTCAACATAATGATGTCACATTGTTACTATGGCCACCAAGATCTCCCGACTTATCCCTAATTGAGCACGTGTGAGATATGATGGGTAGGAGATTGCTCAATTTGCAACGTCCTCCTCAGACTCTAGAAGCACTTCGAGAGGAGTTGGTGGTTGCCTGGAATGAGATACCACAGGAGGACATTGACCACCTGATCAGAAGCATGCCTAGGCGCGTTGGAGAATGTGTAGCACATCAGGGTGCATCCACACATTATTAAAGGTCAAAGGGCTTTAAAGCAGTGCAATCATTTTGAAATTTTTATCATTTACTTATTATGCTTCATTAAGTACTTATACAAAATTTTATCAAAATAAAACCATTTAAACTGGGTGTTCGGATTTATATGTCACTTAGTATATATTTGAACACCCGCATAGCAATCTAACCGGAAGCAAATCAGATATGCTGCACGGATTCCTCACTTTATGGAGAAACTTAACTATTTCTACATTCCATGATTCCGGAAAGTAGGAATTTTCGATACACATGTTTATAATAAGCGTTTTATGTGAAAGTATTGCTGGTAAATACTGCTTAACCATGTACAGGATCTTTCGATCTACTTCGATAACTTGTTGCATCGATGCCGCGAAGATGTGCAAAGGGACAACGTTGCCAGATAGACAGTAACTACCGGTAAGGTAGGGAAATAATGTCCATTGATTTTGTGAGCCCGTTTGACTGACTTGATCTGTTTAACTTTTCTGATTGACTGTATTTTTGAAGGGTTCAAATATTGCTGAACTAGGAAGTGCAGGTTACGCCATTTTTTTATATCGAATGAGTTTGAACAGAATACCACACCACCTAACTTATGTTTTCAAGCGCCAAACAGAAACTCAACCATCCAATTGCAGGACATTTTCCCAGCCTTTCTGCCGCGTTAATAAAAAGCTGGGATTTCATTTCAAGTATCTGTTTCTCATACGTCGTCGTTATACCCGGTTCTTAATTATGAGGATATGTAAGTAGCGGCTATGTTTAATTATAGAATTCCTAGAGACGTCAATGACATGTACTCGCATGCGATCAGACAGGAAGTGCCTGGATCGACGCCGGAAGTTGAGAGTGCCTTATGGTGTGCCGGAAAAAAGAATTGTCACTTTCATTGTACCAACAATAAGAAACAAGAGTTATGAATAGGATTTGTTTGTGTTTGGTACACAATCTCTAATTTATTGTACCTAGAATAGGAGCAGGTATCGTCAATGTCTGCTGTTTAGATATTTTGGATTCCTCCTTCTCTCTTGTCTTTTCTGGGGATTACTAATATCATTCCAAGGAGCTGTAGTTGGGTAGTTACTCAGCTGAGAATACAACGATGACGGTTACTATCGACCTCTCAAAAGCCTTTGACTCTGTTACTCGTAGTGCTCCTCAGGGATCTATCCTCGGGCCTTACCTGTGGAATCTATATATTGCTGATTTGCCGGTAGAAAACATTGCAAGACAAACTAGGTCACAATACGCAGATTATTTGTGCGTGCTGAATGAATCCAAACAACAAAAACCAAAATGTTTCTATAGAATTAGGGCCGTGAGTTGTTCCTACAATAATTGTAGGACGCCGTTATGACCTCCTTGATTTTCATAGTTATTCCCAGAAAGATAGTGGCATTTCTAGATTTCTCATGTCACCGCTCTATTTTTAAGTTATATTTTATTTTCCAATTCCAAGAAATGTCAGGTTAGTAAGACTGGATTTTTATCATCTGTTGTCAACAGTCAACAAAAATTCAAAATCAGTTAAAACATGAACCGAAATCGTTTTGGGCGTTCATGCATCAAGAAAATAATACATCTAGGATTCCTGGACAAATATCTGATGGACATGAAATGTTCAATGATCCTAAAAATATCAGTAATGCTTTCGCTGAGTTTTTTGAGAGTGTTTACTCTGTACCTAATATTACTGATGAGCAACTTAGTTTTGACTTTCAAGGATGCGATCTGTTGGATATTACCTGCGTATCGATAACTGAGCACGAAATTCGAAAAGATGGACGAAAATTAAAAAACAAGTTCACTTCTGGGCTAGATCAAAGTCCATCTTTCTAACAAGGACGCTTCAAGTATTGCTTAATTTGATCCTGAATACTTCCGTTTTTCCTGACAAGTTTAAAATTGCTAAAAGTCAAGCTTCCGATATCATCACTAACTACAGGGGAATATCCATTTTGAACAATTTGCTAAGCTTTTTGAAATGATTTTATATGATCGTATCTATCAGTAGTGCAAAAAATTGCATTTCTGTTTTTCAACACGATTTCACGAAGTTTCGGTCAACTATTAGCAACTTAGCGGTTTTTCGCCAGTTTCTATGTGAAACAGTTGACAGCAGGGGTCACGTTGATGTAACGTATGCCGACTTTTCCAAAGCTTTTGACAAGATCAGTCATGAGATTTTCCTCAAAAAACTTTGTTATCTAGGTTTACAAAATAATTATTTCTTGCTATTAAAATCATATTAATTTATCTAATAGACAATATGTATGTGTAAATAATGTGAGATCGGAAGTATTCACTGCGACCAGCGGTGAGCCGCAGGGATCCAATTTGGGACCTCTTCTGTTCTCACTTTATATCAATGTGATTCACTTAATTGGAATAAGCTATTGTTTGCGGATGATTTAAATATATATATATATATATATATATATATATCAGTATCCAGTGAAGAGACTGTAACATCTTACAGGAACAAATCACTTTCCTACAAAACTGCTGTGTAAGAAATCATCTGCACTTGAACATATCTAAATGCAAAGTAGTAGCATTCAGTCGCAAATCCAAGCCTACATCTTATCGGTATACTATTGAGAATTCGACAATAGGGTTTTATTGTTAGGAATAGCAACAATTACAATGACACTTCAGCATTATCGTCTCTGTGTTTCAGTCTAGTAAGATCCAAACTGGAGTATGGCTCACTCATATGGAGTCCTATATGTAGCCAGTACATCGTTGCTATTGAAACAGCACAAAATAAGTTTTTGAAATTCATAGCTTTTAAAATCGATGGTATGTATCCGCCAAGAGCCTGCACTTATTCTGAGCTACTACATAAATTTGATTATCAGTCTTTGGAGAGCCGTAAATATCAGTTATCTGTACTTTTCTTGCACAAGGTTTTCAATGGAAAAGTAGATGGTCCTGTATTGTTATCTCAAGTAGATATTCTGGTTCCTAGAATAGCATCTAGACAATACAATACTTCCCTATGCAAAAGAGCTCAAACTAAGTTACTATTAAAGGCTCCGATCAATTTTATGTGCCGAAATGCCAACAAAATTTCAAGTGTATGTGATATTTTTCACTGCAGTGTCTGAGAATTAAAGAATAAATCTCGAGCTCATCTATGATGAATTTTGGTCATGTTTTTTATGTTTCTTCTATTTCTGTTTTTTTTTTTGTTTTTCATTTTGTGCTATAACTACCATGTAAGCTATACTACTGCTTTTTGCTTTGTGAATGGTAATGACTGTTGGGCAATAAACGCATTATAAAAAACAGTAGAAACCTAGAAATATCCCCGCCTTTCTGAAGAAGAGAAAAGACCATGAAAATAAAGGAGGACAATTGTAGAAACGATTGATGATTGGGCCCTTACTTATGCTTCCATGCATAAGTAAAAGTGGCATTCTCAAATTAGAGAGCTGTCTATATAAAACAGGTTTCAAATTGAGAGTTGACAACGCAACTCGTGAGACTGTTTTGAAATACTCCCGGTCACCACTTGATCATTGGTAGGCAGAATGGTTTCTCACAGGAGACCTCCAAGCTTAAGTCATGACGTGAAACTTTTATCATTGCTATTGGGTCTTCTGTCAGCTGTGGCATCTTGCTCTTTTATGCATGCTTCCAACCTATGTCCTCCTACAGAGGATTTGCTATGGCTTGTTGTATCTTTTTATCTATGCTACAGTGTCAACGCGGGTGTTCCCCAGGGGCCCGTTTTCGCACCAACATTCTTTTCACATTCATGAGCTCGTCTCCTGTTAAGTAAATCTCATTAACGGAAAACAGCTTTCGCATGCTAACTTGTCGCGAATTTCGCTCGGGATCAAAAACTTGCTGAAGCTTAAAACTGGTTTTGATGCATAGACAGTCTTAACCAACAAGGTATTCGTCGCACGTCGCCTCTACTACAAGAGCTGCTGCTGGAAAGAAACTGGGTTTAGACCTAAGTATCTTCGACATCCAACCTTCTCACTCCATACATGGTGCAGATCAAGTCCAGATAAGATGCGACCTGGAATACTGTCCATACTTCATGGAGTTCAGATTAAGGAGCCCCAAGGCTCTTTTAAATTGTCGGGTGCGTTGATCTATCGGTATAGGCTGGTCCTATAATGTGTTGAGGATCCACGATTTCTTATACACTCATTGACACGCCTTGGCATCGTGCTGATAATATGGTCGATATCCGATTGGGGTATCTTAAATTCAAGAGCCTGCGACCTATCATGTCCTAGACATGTTCAATTTGACAAAGGTCCGGCGAGTTTTACGTCGTCCGCGTAGAGAAGAATATTGCGGTCAATCGTATTAACTAAGTCATTAATAAAAATGACGAATAGTAATGGACCTAAGGAAGATCCTTGTGGGACGCCAGTAGATGGAAAAAAGTGAATTGATTTACCACCGTTAAAATCCACATATACCTGATGATAAACATATATCAAATTATATCAAAGTCATCACCTCGTTCACTGACAGCCAGTAGCGATTAGCTCGTCCAATATTCGTATCGTAAAACGATGTAAAACATTTCCTGCTTAAGCGACGACAGCAAAAAGGCAGAATATAGCAAAGCTGCCTCTATAAAACATACAAAGTGTATGCATGTCATACGCTGTTTAATATAGAGCACTAAGCTCCTAATATACATTTGTAGGAAGAGGACAGGAATATGTGCCCAACTATCGTATAACCATGAGTTACGATAGTACAGGTTGAATACACTAGGCGTCAAAAGCAGCGTACCATCACTATGAAAGTTCCTCCTGACTTTTGGAAGCGACAAATGCGGCGAAGTAGGCTGACTCAGTTCATAAAGGATTAGGTTCCGCACAAATCAGTAACGAACAGGTATACTAAGTGACATAAATCCGAACACCCAGTTTAAATGGTTCTATTTTAATAAAAGTTGGTGAATGTATTTATCTTACTGTAGATAACAAGTGAAAAAACTTTCAGCTTTATCAGTTGGACATTCCGGTTTTTATACTGCCTTTTTTTAATTCACTAACGCTCTAAAAATGAATATTTCAGCCGCAGTAAAGAATCAACGTTGGCGGACTTTGGTTCTTGACATCCTTTACGATCGGTTACGATGCCTAGAGTACGGAGACCTGTACTATTTCGTCAACTGAGTGAGTTTGATAGGGGCCGTATAGTGGGACTTCGGAAAGCTGGACTTTCTTTTCGGGCAATTGCAGTTAGAGTGCAAAGAAGTGTAGACACTGTGGTTAGGTGTTGTCAGGCATGGCTTCGAGAAGGCCGTACGCAAAGAGCAAGGGGCACTGGACGCCGCCGTAGAACAACAGACCGTGAAGATCACCGCCTAAGATTAGTGGCCTTAAGGGACCGTTTCTCCACTACCAGGACCATTGCAAATGAATGGTTTGCAGAACACGGAAGACCTATTGGCATGCGAAGTGTTTACCGACGAATGAGAAGTTTTGGCTTGTTTTCATACCGGCCACACTGGGTCCTCCCTTTAACTCGAGAACACCGACGTAATCGCCTTGAGTGGTGCAGACAACGGTCACTCTGGGATCAGGAATGGAACAGTATTGTCTTTAGTGACGAGTCTCGATTTTGTTTAGGCATGCACGATGGTCGTGCCAGGGTTAGAAGGCGACGTGGTGAAAGGAGGAATCCACAGTTTTTTGTTGAAAGACATGATCATCACACGGTTGGAGTTACGGTTTGGGGTGCTACAGCTTATGGTTTCAGGTCACCTTTAATCTTCATCGGAGGTAACATGAACGCGCAGCGTTATATCCACGCCCGACCACATGTTGCAAGAGTCACAATAGACTTCTTTCAACATAATGATGTCACATTGTTACCATGGCCACCAAGATCTCCCGACTTATCCCCAATTGAGCTCATGTGGGATATGATGGGTAGGAGATTGCTCAATTTGCAACGTCCTCCTGAGACTCTAGAAACACTTCGAGAGGAGTTGGTGGTTGCCTGGAATGAGATACCACAGGAGGACATTGACCACCTGATCAGAAGCATGCCTAGGCGCGTTGGAGAATGCGTAGCACATCAGGGTGCATCCACACATTATTAAAGGTCAAAGGGCTTTAAAGCAGTGCAATCATTTTGAAACTTCCATCATTTACTTATTATGCCTCACTAAGTACTTATACAAAATTTTATTAAAATAAAACCATTTAAACTGGGTGTTCGGATTTATATGTCACTTAGTATATAATAGAGAAATTAAACGGATCAAGCAATCCAAACAAGTCCATACAACTATAAGCAGTCAAAAACATTTTTCTATCAAGTTTCAAAGACAAATCTACAGAGAAACCTAACCTCAAAAATTAAGATACTCCTCCATCCTATAATTTTTTATCCCTTAAATCTTTTTCAAGAATAATCAGGATCTTCTGAAAAGTTAAAAAACGATTTTTAATTTTTTCGTTTGTAGCCTTTTTCTCGGCAGCCACTGGATCGATTTTCAAAGATCATAAAACTTTTTCATCCCTGGCGTATTAATAACCTTGTGTGGAAATTTTATCCAAATTCGAGCAGTACCTCTTAAGTTATAAAGGGGTCAAGGATTACCCCGAACCGACTGACAGACAAACAGACAAACAGCCAGATAGCCCGACAGGCCGACAGACCGGAAGAAATTAGTGGCAAGCTTTTTACGATGTACCTGCGATGTCACATCGAAAAAACACGATATCCCATTTTCGGGATTTTCCAAGATTACAATTATGTCCTCGACCAATGGGGTAGGAAGTAAAAGTTTAGAAGACTTTTTTTCAATTTTTCAACGGTTAGATTTTTCTAAAACTTTGATCAAATACCTATCTAACCCTACCAGATATGTATAAAAAAAAATAATAAATTCGTTAATACAGAGGGTTCCATTTTCTGTCACTCAGTGTATAGAAGTTACGGGACATCAATTTCGACGCGTAGTGTATATGCGCAACCACCATACAGCCGTGAGTTACGACGGTTCATGTAAATATGATAGTTATAGCAAGAGGGCACGTACGTAGTGGAATGGTATTAAATTTTAATATTTCTTATCTGCGGTTATTAAGTTTTACGATATCACTTGCAAATGGAAGAGAACTCCTCTAAGGCCGTAAGAGTTTATTACGTCAAAAAGATGAGAATGTTGCATAGGCGCAACAAAACCGCAGAAATATTGTTGGTAATGAGGATCGTAAATCTAGTTGGTATCATATTAAAATCAAATCATAAAACATGCAGACATTTATTGCTAGAAAGCAATGTATCAAAGGTTGTAAAGAAAGCATCATAAAGGGTTTTTGCAATGTGAACTTGACCACTTAATACATACATCAGAAGCTTACTTGTAGCAAAGACACAATGATTAGCGCTAGTATTGTATTGTAATGATAGGGAAACCTAGCCTTTAGTCCTTGATTTTTTCTGTTTTAATTTCTTCGTCGAACATGTACTCCCGAATGATGGTAACGACTGCCGACTATGCCGCTTAATATCTCCTCCACACTATCAAAGAACTACGAGTATGTCCAAGAGATATGGCATATTCGCATAGAAAGTAATATGTGCCGTCATCGCAACAGCACATATACATGATTGGGATTTATTCTGGTAAGATACAAAAAGATCAAATATCTGACGGATGACTCATCTAATTTTTGTGAAAATTGATAGATTTAAGTTCGAAACCACGGCGGATCCGTGATCTGATAGCAACTTTTATTTCTCTTATGGAATGCTATACATTTTATTCGATATTTGTATTTTGAGAGAAATTCTGAATACTTTCTATCAAACACATACTAAGTGACATATAAATCCGAACACCCAGTTTAAATGGTTTTATTTTAATAAAAGTTGGTGAATGTATTTATCTCACTGTAAATAACAAGTGAAAAAATGTTCGGCCTTATCAGTTGGACATTCCGGTTTTTATACTGCTTTTTTTTAATTCACTAACGCTCTAAAAATGAATATTTCAGTCGCAGTAAAGAATCAACGTTGGCGGATTTTGGTTCTTGACATCCTTTACGATCGGTTACTATGCCTAGAGTACGGAGACCTGTACGATTTCGTCAACTTAGTGAGTTTGATAGGGGCCGTATAGTGGGACTTCGGGAAGCTGGACTTTCTTTTCGGGCAATTGCAGTTAGAGTGCAAAGAAGTGTAGACACTGTGGTTAGGTGTTGTCAGGCATAGCTTCGAGAAGGCCGTACGCAAAGAGCAAGGGGTACTGGACGCCGCCGTAGAACAACAGACCGTGAAGATCGCCGCCTAAGATTATTGGCCTTAACGGACCGTTTCTCCACTACCAGGTCCATTGCAAATGAATGGTTTGCAGAACACGGAAGACCTATTGGCATGCGAAGTGTTTACCGACGAATGAGAAGTTTTGGCTTGTTTTCATACCGGCCATACCTGGGTCCTCCCTTTAACTCGAGAACACCGACGTAATCGCCTTGAGTGGCGCAGACAACGGTCACTCTGGGATCAGGAATGGAACAGTATTGTCTTTAGTGACGAGTCTCGATTTTGTTTAGGCATGCACGATGGTCGTGCCAGGGTTAGAAGGCGACGTGGTGAAAGGAGGAATCCACAGTTTTTTGTTGAAAGACATGTTCATCACACTGTTGGAGTTATGGTTTGGGGTGCTATAGGTCACCTTTAATCTTCATCAGAGGTAACATGAACGCGCAGCGTTATATCCCCGAAGTTCTAGAACTCCATCTTTTACCCTATCTTGACACCCTGGCAGATCCAACTTTCCAACAAGATAATGCCCGACGACATGTTGCAAGAGTCACAATAGACTTCTTTCAACATAACGATGTCACATTGTTACCTTGGCCACTAAGATCTCCCGACTTATCCCTAATTGAGCACGTGTGGGATATGATGGGTAGGAGATTGCTCAATTTGCAACGTCCTCCTCAGACTCTAGAAGCACTTCGAGAGGAGTTGGTGGTTGCCTGGAATGAGATACCACAGGAGGGCATTGACCACCTGATCAGAAGCATGCCTAGGCGCGTTGGAGAATGCGTAGCATATCAGGGTGCAGCCACACATTATTAAAGGTCAAAGGGCTTTAAAGCAGTGCAATCGTTTTGAAATTTTTATCATTTACTTATTATGGTTCATTAAGTACTTATACAAAATTTTATTACAATAAAACCATTTAAACTGGGTGTTCGGATTTATATGTCACTTAGTATACATAAACCTCATAGTTTTCAAAATAACAATAAAAGGTATTTTTTCCACCTAATCAACGACAGGTATGGAAAATAATTTCCTGTCATTTCTGTTGAAAAGTCCTTCGAGTTTTATTAGTAGAGTTAATAAGATAATTTATTTAACTGAAACGAAGAGGATAGAAATTCTAATATTGATTACAATAGTATATTTGTTATTTTAAGGAATCAAAAGAGTAAATTAAAGACAAAGAAACCAATAAAACCTACTTGTTAATTTGAACTTTAAAACAAGATAAAGATCATATTAAATGTTTATTTTGCCGTCCATATACTCCATGGCAATAAGCTAGATATTGCGGAAATGCGTTTAGAACATTTTGAAGACATCCGCTTTCCTCAACTATTTTGCATTAATTTTCTGTTCTTACTCAATGGACTTGTGAATGTCAGAAATGACAGGAAATTGCTTTCGATACCGGTCATTGCTTAGGTGAAAAAAATACCCCTTATTGTTTAAATATTATTGTTTAGCCGCAAATATTTCGAAAACGTCAAAGAATGTTTAATAAAAAGTATTCAAAATTTCTGGCACAATACAAATATCGAATAAAATGTATAGCATTCTAAGAGAAAATCAAAAGTTGTTTCTCATCCTAAAGGATATGTTTTTTCTAAGAAAACTAAGATCAGACCGAGATAAACATGAATTACAATATCATTGTTAGCTTCAAATGAGTGAACAGATAGTTGATGGAATTTAGTGAAACAAGGTTTGTTGTGGTACATAATCCCATAGTTGAACGTTTCCATAAGGTACGTATGACTATAGCTGCTGTTACCACCATCTTAGCTACTTTGTTTGGTATCGTTTTATCGCTAATGGAGAGCCTAGTTCTAGGCAGTGCCACAATACCACCAAGAAATTGATTATAAATTAGTGTTTTTTTCTGAAGACCAGTGGGCCGTAAAGGGCCAGTTGTCTTTATGGCCACTCACCTCGGGGCTAGTAATCGCAGACACCCAACTTAAGCTCAGTCTAGGTAGCCCGATAGGCACAGGATCACTTCTTCATAATTGAGAAAACGCTGTTTGACAGTAGTAACAGTAGACATTTATTTAGTTCATTATACAGGGTGTTCGCAAAGTTGGGGCTTTCCTTTTCAGAAACAACTACCCTTGAAATAACAAAGGTAATGTGTAGTGAAACGAGGGCGACCAAGTAAAAAAAAATAAAGGCAAAAGTACTCACTCTCCAGTTGACGAGAAGGGCTAAGTACGTCTCTGCCCGAAATCATACCGCTCCAACAGAAAATGAAATCAGCTGATGCGCTACCGAGCAGACGCAGAAACCACATTGATTGTCTTACACTTAATGGCACATCTTCTAACAAGGAAGGCAAAATGTTGCGTAAAAAGTCTAGGTATTGCATCCCGTCCAATCGATTTGGGAGAATAAATGGTCCAATGAGCATACCGTTCACCATGCCAGCCCAAACATTCACCGAAAATGTTTGTTGAAAATGTGCCCGACGGACAGCGTGCGGATTTTCTACTGACCAAACATGAGTGTTGCGAAAGTTATTCACCCCATTACGCGTGAACGAAGATTCGTCTGTCACCAATATGCACTTCAAAAAGTCCGGATTATTGTCATGTTTATGCAACAACCACTCACAAAACCGCACTCTTGCTGGAAAATCGTCAGGTTGAAGGGCTTGTACACGTTGGACGTGAAACGGATACAGCCCCTCTTCACGCACTTTAGTTTTTTATACTTGCACTTCTCTAGCCACGTCTCTAGTGCTTGTTGAGGGATTCTCGTCTTCGCCATTACCTCTACACGCGTGACCGTAACCGTCGGTTGAAGGTTGCATACTGACCTGACACACTGACCGCGACCCAGTTCTGTCGTCGGGTTGAGCGAGTGACCTTGTACCAGTCGGTGATGTCGCGGCTACAGGACGGTACTCAGATATGTTTGATGTTGCAGAGCCCTTTATCTCGGGTCCCTTAAGACATTGGTGTATATGGTACTAAGAAAAATTGCTTATGTTTTCAAGATCTACACGTCGTGTAAAGGAAAACCCCAACTTTGCGGACACCCTGTATAAGAACAACGACAACATAGAATGGGTAAATAAATGTTTCAATCCATAGAAGGACAATGCATGTACATGGATCAGTCGTATGTTGGAATGTGTTCCAAAATTAAAGCAAAAAAGTTCTAATAATAATTACTTTTTAAAATTATGTATATTTCGAAATTGTTTTAAGTCTTTGGGTATGTGCTCATATAATTTTGGAACAAAATAGAAAAAATATCGCTTGACTATTGTTTTATGAGGCTTAGGACGTGATTTATATCGTGTACGATAACAATGTGTGATTTTATCATGCTCACTGACAACTTTGTGATAATGGCTGTTAGTATGTAAAAAATAAAGTTGCTTGAGATCAAATACTTTTGTTTCGTTATATAAATCATTCTTTTAATATAATTTTGGTTTTTTGAACATAATTTTTAAAACCTCTATGTCATGGACATGCTGTGAGAAGGTATATTTAGAGAAGGTCAGGTAGGTTCTCTCAACGGCTTAAAAACTAAACTACTATCAGTTTACGGTACGACGCCTATGACTGAAGCCGTGCAATAATTTTATTCCGGTAGATATAACGTTATCAGTGCGGGGATTAAACGAGTTCTGTCTGATAAGATGAACATGTTTAATTACGATTGAAAAACAGTTAATTGCTAGAAAACTATTTTTGCCGTCGAATTCTGCGCGTATTTTCTTTGCACGTACGCTGTTTTTATTTCCACGCAACAGTTGGAAGACGCCTTAGGAAGATAACGGAAGTGATACCTATCTTTAGATCTTTTACTTTTTGAGTCCAGCAAACGGGAATTTCAATGATACTTAGACTTGAATATTTCTTGAACACACTCTTGTTTTGGATAAAATAGAGCATGAATGCAGCGTTAGTATCTGCAGATATCTGAACTCTGAGGAAAAAAAAACGTTCTAGCCTTACCTACCCACCACTCAACATTCAAACTGGGAGCAAAATATACCTAAACGCTATTAACTGAACTATAATTGCGGCACATTAGATAGGAGGAAACTTAAGTATTGCAGTCATAGGCCTGGCTAAGTAAAAACTTGCATCTTTACACTAATCTAGGAACAAGTTATGTTGTTCTAACATGTCACTGAAGTCACCGCCATGGATAAGCTTATGAAGAAACTGAACGGAGTTCTTTTTGTGTCCATAAACTATAGATGCTATGCCTCACCATCAACTTACTATGAGGAAAGTCAATCGCATCCTCTTTGATTGAAAGATTTATAAAAACTTTCTCTGAATGGACTTTAAGCGTTCATTATAAATTTGATGCTGAGGATACCAGATTAGTGATGCTTAGTCAAGCTTAAATCTCACATAAATATAGTACAGAATCTTCAGTGTGAAAGAGTTATGGAAATAACCAGTGTTTCTTACAATAAAGCCACATTTTATATCGTCAGCATAAACAGGGTGTTTCAGTTTATTGTTGCATAACTTTAAGATTCGATAGAACTTTTAAAATTAATGCATAAAGTCTATACAAACATGGGTCGAAAAATGCGTGGCTTCCGAAATACAGGGTGTTTAAATTTACTTTCTAAAATAGTTTTTTTTTTAAATATTTCGAACAATATTTGATGTATAACAGTGAAAATTGGTATACAAGGGTCTTCTGGTACGACAAAACGAACCATGGACATAGTTTTACTGTAGCCGCTAGAGGGCGCTCTCTACTGTACCTGTAGTGTATTAGAATGACCGAAAATTTTTTCTTAGTGCAACTTTTTCCTTTTTGAACAAAAAAACTGATTCTCCGCACTTTTCAACATAAAAAAGCTCTCTTGTGAATTTTCGTTTTTGAGATATTATATAATTTTTAGAAGTAGGCTGTGCCTGCAAATATTTTTGAAATTGAAAGCAGAATAAGGTTAAACGTCAATTAGTTGACAGTTAGTTTTGTTCTTTGTTGAAACCTGAAACGTTTTTTTGCAATTGTGAATGCACGAAATTTAGTTTCTTTTACCTGTTTTTTTTGTAAGTTTTATAAAAATGCCATTTTATTCTCCAATCAAGGGTTAGCGGATATTCATTTTGTGTATGGCTTTGTAAATGGAAACGCAGCAGAAGCAGCCAGAGAATACGCACGAAGATTTCCAAACAGACGACATCCAACTCGCTCAGTATTTGTAAGTGCATCGCCAAATGATTGAAAATGGTTTTGGAAATTTCCAAAGGGATCAAAACATAAATGTTCGTCAGCGCAGATTTACCCGTATGATTCTGCGTGAGTTTGATAGAGATCCGACCACAAGTGTTAGGAGAGTTTCTGGTGCCTTGGGAATTTCAGCAAGCCATGTTCACCGTGTTCTTAGAAATGACCATAGACGTCCTTACCATTTGCAACCTGTGCAAGGACTACAGCCAGGGGACGGAGAACGAAGAATCACATTTTGTCAGGGGATTCTTGATAGAACTGATAATAATAGGGAGTTTTTAAGTAACTTTTATGGAACGATGAGTCATGCGTCGTGGAGACGTGGAGTGGTAAATTTGGTCGCATGAAAATCCGCATTCAGTTCGGGAAAGAAATTTTCAGCAGGAATTTAGTTTGAACGTGTGGATTGGTATCTACCGTAATCGACTATTTGGACCCTACCTTTTGCCTGCAAGGTTAAATGCTGCGACCTTCTGGGAATTTTGAAAGGCTGAACATGCAAATATGTGGGATGATGTTATGTTAGATTTAAGAAGATTGGCCTGGCTCCAGCTTGATGGTTGTCCAGCTCATTATTCGAGAATAGTTAGAAACTGGCTGGACGAAAATTATCCAGAAAGATGGATCGCCGTGGAGGACCAGTGGCCTGGCCTCCACGATCCCCTGACCTAAATCCATTAGATTTCTTTGTGTGGGGATTTCTAAAAGAAAAAGTGTACCAGACTCCCGTAACTACAAGAGATATGCTAATAGACAGAATCAGGAATGCATGTGATCATTCGTAGATGTGAATTGTGTATTGAACAATTGGGTTTACATTTCGAGCAACTACTTTAGATTTTGTATGTTTGTCCTAACTATCCAATAGCATTTTAGTTGTAAATAATTAATTTAATTTGTTCAAAATAATATTGGAAAATTAAACAAATTAATAATTCTATTTTTTGTGTTTATTTGGAGTTAGGAATTATTGCTCTGTTTAAAAACACAATCTAAACGATCATCTTAATTTCTTGTAATGCCCAAATCGAAAATGTAAAAAAAATATTATTTTCCCATAGATAATTAAAAATGCATCGAACCTTAAAAATCGAAATCTCAAAAAACGGCTAACTATAACGAAAATTTACGGGAGAGCTTTTTCATGTTGAAAAGTGCGAAGAATCAGTTTTTTTATTCAAAAAGCAAAAAATTGCACTAAGAAAAATTTTTCGGTCATTTTAATACACTACAGGTACAGTAGAGAGCGCCCTCTAGCGGCTACAGTAAAACTATGCCTATGGTTCGTTTTGTCGTACCAAACAACCCTTGTATACCAATTTTCACTGTTATACATCAAATATTGTTCGAAATATTTAAAAAAAAACTATTTTAGAAAGTAAATTTAAACACCCTGTATTTCGGAAGCCACGAATTTTTCGACCCATGTTTATATAGACTTTATGCATTAATTTTAAAAGTTCTATCGAATCTTGAAGTTATGCAACAATAAACTGAAACACCCGTATAAGAAGATCATGATCAATAATCTCAGAAATATCATTTAAAAACATAATAAAAGCAGTGGTCCCAAATCAGATCCTTGAGGGACACCAGACATAACGGGGTAGTCGCTTGACTTATGTCCATTGTACACAACATGCTGTTTCCTATCAAATAAATATGATTTGTAAAATGCATGATCAAATTTGTTTTACTCTTATTTGTACGAAAACAGTGCACTCTAGGAAAAAAACACAAAAGTAATTATTTGTAACAAATTGAAGGTAAAATTCGAATAAAGACGTTTTTCGAAAAAAAGCAGTGGCGTACTATTTTTATTTGGAAAAATAATGTTACTAATCCGGTGTATCTCCGCCACTGGTGCACTTTAATTTCATGTGAAGACCTTTGAATATGGACTATATTTAGGTAAATCCACGTACCAAATTTTAGTTCATTCCAGTTGACGGTTTTGGAGATATTAAAAAATTTGTTTTTTTGTTTTTAAACTTCAACACCCCGTATCTTTTTAATGAAGGCCTCGAGGAAAAAATGTTACATAGAAGACCCCACTTAAAATGAGGACCTGTGTATGATGTTTCATTTTTGGTCGCGACTTGTGAATCACCCTGTATAGACCGTTCACCCTTGCTTTTATCCACCTTCTGCCGAAAATTTTTTTTGCACTAGTGGAATCTTTTCGGGGTAAGTTATTTCATGAAATTAGATTTGTTGCTCTTTAGCCGACTATCTACGTGATTGGTTGATATCAAAATTGCTCACATAACAGTTGTGGGTTGATTACTTGATGAGTAATAAAGTACATTCCTTAGGTAATGATTTCTAAGTATGTACCTGCTAATGAGTGATACAAATAATAACTATGTTATAACGACTTACCGTCGTGTGTAGCCATAATATCCAGACAACTAGCGGTAGACATATCTTCATTTTAGCTGTAAGGAGAAAAAACTGTTAGCTTTGCTATAAAAAATAAGACACAGTTAGTCGAATAAGCTAAAGACTGGTTCGGAGTGATATTTTGACCGTGTATCGTCAATGTCATCAGGTTTTTTGGTTCGTAATGGTCCATAATGATCTTAAATTTTGCTAATGGACGGTAACTGTTTCTGAGCGGGTTTTGCGAAGGCAATTTGTGACGTATGACATTTGGAATATTGATTTCGTTAATTGCACATCTTCGTCAACGAATTCGAATAGAATAGATCCTCGACTACCAGAAACATACAGGCCATATACTTTGCTCAATATAGTGGATAAAATTGCCGAAGAAGTAATAATCCAATGGATCATGCCTAGATCATTCCAGAATATCAGCATGGTTTCACCAACGGCTAGGAAACACGAACGCAAGTTTCTCGAATAGCCTTTGATTCTGATACTCATAGTGCTCTTATTTATAAGTTAAAATTGTAGAAAATTATCATGCCGAGGCTACGGGGTACCACACGGGTCTATCATAGAACCCTAACTGTGCAACATGTTGCTGATCTACCGGTAGAAAACATTGCAGGACAACGATGTCACAATACGCAGATGAATACAAACAGCAAAGCTCAGCCATCACGAGTGGGCAATGGAAAACATTTTCGAATACATAAAATATATACAGAAGCAGTATACTTTGTTCTTCATTGTTGAGTCATTTATTTTAACAGTGAGTAGATCTGATCAAAAGAAATGTTTTTTTCCTTTACCATTTTTCTGGTAAAATTAAAGTAACAAAGTTATAGCCCTTTGGAAGTTTGAGTACCGCCCTGTCTCAATAATAATATTATGTGCTCGTGTTTGGCAACAACGGATATAATCCGCCTTATCGGTTCATCGCATCGGAAACAAAAAAGCGAAAGAATTTGGAACGATGTTTTTACAATTATTTTATTCAGTTGTACACAGTCAGTGTCAGTCGGTAACGCGTGAGTGAATAGTGGTCTGTTGCGTGGCTCAAACGAAATCAAAAATGGAACATGTTTATGCGGATTGGTTTCCCAATCGAGTGCAACCAACCCCTCGTGCCTTTGTTAATGTAGTACAACGGGCTCGTGAATCAGGTGACTTAAGACCTCACAGGGGACGGCATGCCGGTGCTCCAAGACCTCACGATCAAATACAGGTCCGCACTGAAATACTTGTCGGGAGGATACTTTATAAAACAAGGTAAATTTTTTTTTTATTTTTTTTTATTTTTACACATATTTTGATTTATCTTCCTTCTACAATCATTATCTGAAAATGAATGACTCAACTTCAAAGTCCCCTGTATAAGCCAAAGTCATCATATGAAATAATTTCAAATTGGAAAGCTGATGACGTGTAAATAATCAGTCGTCTAGTGCTCCAGGAAAACACCATAAAATCATATAAACATGGATAAATCAAAAGTTTAGATTGGAAAGGCAGATCCTAACTGTTGGAGTACCCTAGCTGATGAACGAAAGGATCTTCATTTGTACTGACAAAGTGACCGAGGCCGCTACTTTCTGGATACAGTAACAATAAAGTCTCTTAGGGGCAAGGAAACTGCACCAATTATTACTGACTTCAAGACTTAGGTCACTATGAACTATGAGGAGTGGAAGACAACAATTCCTGCCGTCCAGTCAGCTTCCGAAAAATTTGATCAGTGAGAATAAACTAGTAAAGACTTTGTTGATATGGAAAGCCTCTTTCAGTGTCCATTTTATAAATTTGGCAAATGACTTACGCCCATTAAAATTCTGCTACACAAACTCGCAAAAACAAATTGTAGATACGCATTCTGCATATGCCAACTACTGTTAAAATCATTCAACCTTTTTATTACACCTGTCGACCACACATCAATTTAAAAGCTATAATTCATGTATAATTGATAGTACTTTCTCAAGTTTAGGTCTACATTTTTCTGCTTCAATGCGCCTAACAACTGTGACTGTATAATTTGGACATTAGAAGCCTACTTTGTTAGTGGAAATTGTTACAGTTAATTTGCTATCATTACATATCGGATTTCATGGTATGATTTGCCAATCTGGAATATTAGTCAAGGAAAGGAGTATAGGCATAAATCTGAGAAGACAGTTCCAAGACTGAATTAATATCACTAGTGTCTATTTAGATACTAAGAATGCGCCTGTCTATAAATGTGTATTTGTTAGATATGGGTGTGCACTATAACAGAGCAAAGTAAAAATCCGACATACAAGCGTAAAAGTTACCTTTCCATTACCATAAGTTTGCACCGAAAATGTGCCAGGAATGGAACATTTTGTAACTTGTGGCACAAACGCCGGGAACACAAGTTCAAATGACATGTTCTGACAGCTTGCAACATGCTGCAGCAGATGTATCCAGCCAGGTGCGTTCACATTCAAGTAAGACGCAGACGCATGCTGCGCAACATATGCCTGAAACTCGTATCTGCAACTTGTTGCATTGTAAACCTGCCTTAAGGGTTGGTTCATTTTGGGCTTTCCCTGTATTATTTTCTGTTCTAACACTGTCAGACAAGAGAAATGTTGACTTCTGAAACTTGTTTTCTACGATCACCATGCACTTACTAGAAAAAACTAATAAGAATTTAATCCGATATTTCGTTTTCGCAATATTTTAATATTCCTAACGACAAAAACCTAAAAATGACGAAGATATAAAACCTCATTACAGAATATATTAGCCTCAGCGAGACAAGCGTAAAAACATCGAATCTACCTGGTAGGAAGTAAGATTTTGCCAAAAAGAGCAATCAATATAAACTAAATCTACTACATCAAGTATGCAAATATTTCTCTGCAACGAAGTGCATGTTAAAGCTAGTGAAGTAAACTCAAACAACTAGTTCCAAGCTGTATTTTTTTCTGTAGCTAAAAACGTATCGGGTTTCCTAGCCACTATGCGGTCTTTGTCAACCAGAAGATGACAGGGTATCCATGTTGTAAGCTGGTATCAGCCGAACCGTATTATATTACTTGTATACCTTTAAAAAAGGTTTTAAATGTTGCTATCATGCTGTGAAAGCGCATAATTGGACGTATTTAATAATACTACACCGTCTTTATTGATTTTTATAGACAAAAATGACGAAATCAAAAAGGCAATACCTGTGGCGAACTTTAGGTTATATCTATTCTACTTAACCACTAGAAGCTAACCAAAGAATCGCTGAAGTAGATAAAAAATGTATGGCACATGGAGTTTATCAAAAACAGTTGATCACCGCAGGGACAGAAGCAGCAAATTTTATGTTAAAACAGGCCTATCCACTTTTAGTATCTAACTACAACTATCTATAAGCAATAATAAGTAACAAAAATAGATCCAAAAAGTACTATCATTGATAGTGCTACATGCCATGCGAATAGCGTTACAATTTGGATTTGAACTTGTTTATGTTTGGCAGTTCGAATTCTTGTGGAAACCGATCATACGTATACATCCTGATCTCATTTATAATGAACGATCTGTGGAACATGTCGGTCTTGTGCTGGGGAGCTGTATAGTCCACTTTGGATCCAACATTTAGGTGATGAGCATCTTTGCGAATAAAAGAAAGATTGGCGGAATTCAAATCGAAAGGATAGAAGAAAAAATACAATAGGAGATTGATGTAATCATTTATGTACGTATAGGTGATAGATATTTAACATGGTACATTACTAGAGCGAGATCTAAGAAACCTGGAGTAGTAATTTGTGAAAGAATCTAGCGATTTGGATTTTAAGTATTGAAGGATAGCATTATTCAGGGTGTTTCAGTTTATTGTTGCATAACTTTAAGATTCGATAGAACTTTTAAAATTGATGCATAAAGTCTATATAAACATAGGTCGAAAAATGCGTGGCTTCCGAAATACAGGGTGTTTAAGTTTACTTTCTAGAATACTTTTTTTTAAATATTTCGGGTTTACATTTCGAGCAACTACTTTAGATTTTGTATGTTTGTCCTAACTATCCAATAGCATTTTAGTTGTAAATAATTAATTTAATTTGTTATAAATAATATTGGAAAATTACAAATTAATATTCTGTTTTGTGTGTTTATTTGGAGTAAGGATAATTCCTAGCAATAATTTGCTGTGTTTAAAAACACAATCTAAACGATCATCTTAATTACTTGTAATGCCCAAATCGAAAATGTAAGAAAAATATAATTAAAAATGCATCGAACCTTAAAAATCGAAATATCTCAAAAACGGCTAACTATAAGGAAAACTCACAGAAGAGATTTTTTATGCAGAAGAGTGCAAAAAATCAGTTTTTTTATTCAAAAAGCAAAAAATTGCAGTAAGAAAAAATTTACGGTCATTTTAATACACTACAGGTACAGTAGAGAGCGCCCTCTAGCGGCTACAGTAAAACTATGCCCATGGTTCGTTTTGTCGTATCAAAAAACCCTTGTATACCAATTTTCACTGTTATACATCAAATATTGTTCGAAATATTAAAAAAAAACTACTTTAAAAAGTAAATTTAAACTCCCTGTATTTCGGAAGCCACGCATTTTTCGACCTATGTTTATATAGACTTTATGCATTAATTTTAAAAGTTCTATCGAATCTTAAAGGTATGCAACAATAAACTGAAACACCCTGTATATTATAAGAAAATGATCTTTCAAAGAGGTCAGTACGATGAGCTGGTGGTGTGATTGTAGTCCATAAGAGATTACAGATTTTTCCCGGAACGAAACACTTATCTGCATGATGTTTTCCCTCGACAAGGAAACGCCATTTCAGGAAAGGAGCCCCAAGGTACTCATAAGCAAATCCTTGAAAGGTTCTACAACGGACATGCCAGCACTGCGGACTGGCATGTGTTACCCGGTGTGAGAGGAAACTGAAACTATTCATAACGGTACGAAGGTATCAGTCCACTTGCTTAGGCCTTAAGGCCCGACAACTAAATAAATACTTAATTTATTGCGTAATAATGCTTCGAGATTGCAACTGTATCGCGGAGTCATTAGGGGGTTATAAATTACGAGATGTTCCACAAGTGGAACGCTCAGTATAATACGTATGGATAGGTTGTAAATCTACAGGATATAGTGAAAAATCGGTAAGATTGCGGTCCGTTAAGTTTACCTTAATACAGTATAATGAGTCCTTGATTTCTTTTGTTTCGGATACTGACTATATGATTATTAGATTTCTCTTATTTTGGATATTTCTCAACGTCCATTCTGCAAATTAAGTGCAATTACATATTTAAAATATTAACAGCGCGTGGTATACTTCCCCACTGAGGTATGTATACAGGGTGACTTTGAAGTTGAGTCATTAATTTTCAGATAATGATTGTAGAAGGAAGATAAACCAAAATATGTGTGTAAAAATAAAAATAAAAATAAAAAAATGTTACCTTGTTTTATAAAGTATCCTCCCGACAAGTATTTCAGTGCGGACCTGTATTTGATCGTGCGGTCTTGGAGCACCGGCATGCCCTCCACTTTGAGGTCTTAAGTCACCTGATTCACGAGCCCTTTGTACTACATTAACAAAGGCACGAGGGGTTGGTTGCACTCGATTGGGAAACCGATCCGCATAAAGACTCCCCCCCCCGTAAGTAAGAGCACAAGTTCAGCATTTTCGTAAACATGTGCATTTTTTATTTCGTTTAAGCCACGCAACAAACACCACTATTCACTCACGCGTTACCGACTGACACATTGACGGAAAACAACTGAATAAAATTGTACATTGTAGTAAAAACATCGTTTCAAATTCTTTCGCTTTTTTGTTTCCGATGCGATGAACGGATAAGGCGGATTATATCCGTTGTTGCCAAACACGAGCACATAATATTATTATTGAGACAGGGCGGTACTCAAACTTCTAAAGGGCTATAACTTTGTTACTTTAATTTTACCAGAAAAATGTTAAAGGAAAAAAGCATTTATTTCGATCAGATCTACTCACTGTTAAAATAAATGACTCAACTTCGAAGTCACCCTGTAGAATTCTTTTCACAGCCGATATCTATAACATATGTCCTACAAGTGATGGCACAAAATTCATTGGCTTTAATTTTAACAACACAAAATAATATCAAAAGTTTGTTTACTTTCTTTACTGTCGGTTGAGATTTATTTATTTTGAAGTGTTCGCTTCGAGATGTATAAATAAGAAATAGGGAAAAGTATCTACAAGTTGGCAGAACCATTTATTGAACAATATTCCGTACAGTATAGTTTCGTTAAGTATCGGGTTAGAATGTATGATAACTAGTTAGAGGTTGAATAAATTTCTTCAATAAAAAAAAGTCCGATAAATGTTTTGTTCCAAAACTCTTAGGATATACATAATTTTCATCGTCACTATTAACGTCAAGGGTGGTTGATTACTTTCTTGACATAAACTTCCTGGATTACATAGTTTTACCTTGGACGTAGATAGATGGCATAGCATGTTATATCAGGCATTTAATCCATAATCCGACTAGAATCAGCTATTAAACCACTTTTCTTGTCTGCCACAGAGCAGGTTTACACGATGTTTTAATCGCGATCTATTAATTTTTCAAGCAAATAAAATTGCTTTGTAATTATTCGGGACATGCAACCTTTACAGGGGCTATAATTTGTAATTCATGTTCTGCATGTATCATCGATTTGTTCTTATTGAATTTCGTTATCAGAAGTTGTTCCTACTTCCACAGTCCTTGAGTGGAATCGTGAAAATGGTCTAATGGAAGTGCAAATGAGGAAACTGACAGTTTGGGTTGTATTAATAATATTAAAACTCCTATTTGTTTGGGTGAAGTTTAGCTAAAGCTATTCCTCCACTTGGCCCATACAAAAACAAATACAAACATAAGTAAGATACTCGTATATTATCAGATGTCAAAGATTTGAATTCAGGCAGTAATGCATTATACAGGGTGGCGCATCGAAAACGAAACAGACGCATTCACTGGCAGCCCAGTTTTTTTTTGGAAAAACGCTCAGACCCGTCGATTTTGTTTTCGACGGGGACACAAGTTTGGCAAAAAATCACGTTAACACGTGCAGCCCCCTGGGCGGGGGTGACACCAACCATAAAATCTTAAACGGAAAGGGGGGTCGAGTGATACCTTATTTTAAAGGTCTTTCAATTCCCTTTAAAATGATGTAAAATACATGAGCTTCAGTTCAGTAGTTTTGAAGATTTATTGATTTAAAGCTTAAAATAGACTTTAATAGGTACATCAGATTAGTTTATACTACTTTCAGAAGAAATTTGACTAAAAGAAATTACTTAATAAGTAAATGCTTTTCTTCACTACGCCCATAGTTTGTTTATCATTTTGTTGATATTTCTTGAAGAAATATAAGGAAATATCTCGTACTTATTTTAAATAGAAATTTAGTATATAGTTTGCGATTGATTTGACCAAACTTTGTTGCTAAAATAACTTGAACAGAAAGAGTTGAAATTATCGAAATATTTTTCGGAAATAATCAGTGCGCTAATAGAACAGCAGAAATATATAATGAGCGAGATGAGAACAGTAACGTGCATCGAAAATATGTTCTAGAACTTGTAGCTAAATTTCGGGAAACTGGGTCCGTCGCCAATAAAAAACGCAACATTGAAACTATAAAGGGAATTGAAAGACCTTTAAAATAAGGTATCACACGACCCCCGTTTCCATTTAAGATTTTGGGGGTGAAGTCACCCCTGCTTAGGGGGCTGCACGTGCTAACGTGATTTTTTGCCAAACTTGTGTCCCCCTCGAAAACAAAATCGACGAGTCTGAGCATTTTTCAAAAAAAAATACCGAGACCCCAGTAAATGCGTCTGTTTTGTTTTCGATGCGCCACCCTGTATAGGTGAATCGCATTGGTAAGTGTACTTGGGAAACGGATATTTACAGAATAAATACAGACTTAACTTTCCCTTCAAAAACAGAGGTAATGAGTTACTTTGAAGCTTACGAACATAACATAGTAAGTGATATTTATGACATTGTCAGTTTTCTAACATATTAGGGTGTGTTTCAACCCTTTCACTGTATGAAATACTCGTGTATCAAAAACTTCATAATAACTTTTCTGTTCTTTCGTATATGACCAACAGGAATAAGTATCATTTCATTTTACCATCATCCTCACCTAATACAGACAGCTATTCATTCACCCACCTACACTTGTTTAAGAAAATTAGAAACAACACATGGCGAACATCGATCAGTGACGAAACAACGTAGCAACAGCTAGACTTACGGTAATGACATTGTTGACTAGCTTGAAATTACATAAGTATCTAATTTGGTACGTCTCTCAATACCGTAATTTGGTACACGGCTGTCAGTTACCACCTACGACAATGCTCTTTGTACTTTTAACTGTTTTTAATATAGGATGTGAGTGAGATTGAAACATGGCTAGTGTACATAACAAATAGTCTTCCTAGGTGGTTTGCCTTCGTTGAAGTGCATCTATTAAATGAAGTGATGTTTTCCCGATGATGCCCATTTAAAGCTCAGCTTGTGGAAATCGTTTTAAAGAATTTTAAGTGTATATTACCAGTATCTTGAAGTAAAAATTTCGGAAATGAAATATTATGATTTTTAGATGTTATGTGACAGTCTACAATTGGAAAGCACCACTCGGAATTTGATAAAATTTTGACACGAGATAACTATGTCAATGACGAAAAAGCTATGTAGTTTTTAAAAATCGGTTCAGTGGCGGTGGCGTGAAGGGCAAAAAACGAAAAAAAAAAATTACACAAACTTTTTTGACGTTTGAGATGCTCCTGATCATTTTCAAAATTGGTACAAATAAAAATCATGCGGTTGGGAGTTATAAGGGGCTAGGGAGGGCATATCTCCTCTTTTTGGCAGCAGTGTATTTATACGCTTCCAATACGGGTACACAAGTACATATTTCTCAAATCATACGAGTAGATTTCCCCGTATGTTTGCTCTTAAAACTTGGAGAAATATTTACAGACGTGACAACGATGGCAACCTTCACACGTCAGACTCTGTGTGCATCTGACTAAATCGCTTACGCTCTCGATCTCAAGGTAGCGCTTATGGCATGGTTCACTGGTGTGGTTCTGCACCGTCGCCAGATGGTCGATATTCAAAGCAGGTAAGAAACTAGCGTTAGCATTACTAAATGGATGGGGACTATGCGGTAATGTCCATTTGCATGGGCCTCTTTGGCTGACTTGATCCTTTTATTTTTTGCTAGACATGTTTGTAGCTGGTAACTTGCACCGAACGTAATCGTTAATGAACTGAAGTGGAGTCAACCTACTTTTACAAAATGGTGAAATATTTGGACTAACGGGATTGGCAGTCAAGTAGGCTCTAAGACCCGAGGTTATGTTCACCTCTAGTCCAGGATTGAGGCTCGACTAACCCTATGGAGTGCCCTTTAATGAAGATGATCGATCACACTGGGAGCTTTAGGAGCATTGTTGGATGAATAAACAAATAGGGAACTAAGAAAGGTGATGAAGAGAGATACGATCATACGTAGCCTAAACCAAAAAGATTACATCTAAGTTCTATAAGCGCCAGACTTTCGTTGTTGGCTAGGGGGAGACTATCGCTTAAGCTTTTAGTGAGTATCCTCACGTACCCCTGCAGATTGGACATCTGACCATCGTCAAAAAGAAAAGTCCATCTACTCCATATTCTGAGAAGAAAACAAGACGTAGTATTATTTCCTAGGCAAATACACTACAAGGTGTCGTATTCTGCACAACGGAATTTAACAGTGAGGAGGAATAGTCTCCACAGAAGGTTCGGATATCTAACTTCTGTTAGGAGGTCGGCGGTGTTATTACGTAAAAAAACCTATGAAATGTTAACTTGTTGACTAAGTGGGCTAGTGTGCAAACAGTTCATTCCGCGCTTGCTAAGAGTGAGCTAGAAGTGAATAACAGATAGTTACAAGTTGGAAAACCAAAAACGACATAATGTCTCTTTTCAAGTTACATAATATAATAAAGAACGAGGACGAGAAGGGTCTGGTATTGGTTGACACGAGGTCGTATGTCTAAAGTTGGCCTCGTTGACAAGAAATGCCGCCTCCTCTCCCTATCACTAGCAATACCTCATCCCCTTGTAATACACAAATAAATCATGGAGAACCTTTGTAGATTTATAGGTTGTTACTTGAGCAATACTTCAGATGGCCACAATGTTACTATTCATAGATGCTAAGCTTATCACCTCCCTGCGTTATTTATAGGATATCTGTTAAATTGCAGGTATTCTACAATTTTGATGTCCGCATAATAAATCTCAATTCGCGGAAGATTTCAATTTTCTATAAGCAGGTCATCCGACCTTTATTCTCGCTATTTCACCTTTTAGTAAAACTGTGTTATTGTGTCTTGTTCATACATAGTTTTTCCACGACGACAGGATAACAGTTACTACATAACTGTTCATCTTTTTACTGATGCTGTTCCGACACATCAAAGCTCACATCGTCCACTGCATGAAGTGTTTTATTGATGCGAAAATTGATTGCCAGGTGTGGTGAATTGCGTTAGTACTTGGATGACTTTAATAGCGATAGGTATGCTCTTGAGCACTGCTAACATCTGCATACAGGGAAAATCAAATGTGTCGGCAAGGCTTGAGTTCAATGTGTACATTTCTCTCTCGTACTCATTGAACTCCAGCCGTCAGACAAATTTGGTTCTCAGTGTATATATTCTGTTACATAGTGAAGTATCCTCATATTCCAGTGCCTCATCTCGTTCCTCAAATATCAATATCGATGACTTTTAGCCAACCAAGTACCTCGATTGGGTGGCATACCTGAAGTTAAAAAGGCATAAGCCAATTTTTGCGACTCAAGTAGAATCAAGTTGAGGCTTTTTTACCGACGAGACCGGACCAATTTGATCCTAGCCACAATTTTGATTGCGGTTTTAATGGCCTTTTCGTCATATACATATACAATTTCAATGATTTGTTCTTATAGCCGTCCTCTCAGCGAATATGTAAAGATGTTATAAGTCGAAAAAGTTTCTTTTAACTATTTGCCGCAGAATTATTCTTGTAACTACATGTACTTCAAGACGAGCGTTATTCTAACTTAACCTATTTTGCAGATACAGATAGACATAACTGTATTTTAATCTATCCCTAAACACTGAGGTTTCCTGCCAACGACTCCTGCCAAACTATCCAAAATACAAAACAAAAAATATAAAATAATGTTTTAAACTTGAAAGGCATGTTACCATTGTCATATGTGTAAATGTTATCCTTTGTGTAACCTTACATTGCATTTTTGAGATAACACACTATATGAGAAATGCGTGATGTTTGTCAATCTGTAGATTAAATACGACTTTCTCATGTTGGTACTTCCTTGTTACTATATCAGAAACCAGAATTTTTCTACATGTTTGGAAGATAGCAAAGGTATGTACAACACTAAAAGATAGTGATGAATATAATGTTCTCAACTGTGGAGCAATAAACATTTCAGACAACTTTGTGAAGGCTTTGAAATATCCATTTACCCTTTTATCCTTGAGAACGTTTAAAACGTAATTACACTATCACAGCATAGCTCCATGATAGGTAGATCCACTAGGTCACACTTGATGACAATTACGCAATATACAGTAGAACCGATAGACAACAAACAATAACTTGATGTACAAGGCTTTTCATAAGTTAAACCATCATCTTCTACTGGATAGCTTTCATTATTCCGGCCTTAGTGACTCTTTAATCGGTCTCCTAAGCTCATATCTTTCCAATAGAATATGTTTACTACAATGGTAATTGATCAGCAAGCTTTACTGTTCCCTCTGGGGTGCCGCAAGGATCCAGCCTAAGCCCCTTGCTGCTTTTATTTTTCATAAATAACCTTGCCGTTTCATTAAAGTGTCAACTATTTGCCGATGATCTGAAAATCTACGCCAAAACAACAAAATTTAGAAAACTGTATTTCCATTCAGGAGGATCTAGATGCTATCATAAAGTGGTGTGATAATAACTTTCTCTTCTCAAATATTTCCAAAGTGTAAGTGTAAAGTTTGTTGACATAGTCGCAAACTGAATTCGATTATATTTGAATATTCCGGTTTTGAGAACAACAGAGACTAAAGATTTTGGTGTTAGGATTCTTACTAGTTGTTCCAGTTCTTCAATTTTTCCTTTAGAGCCCATTTATTTTAGCTGATACGATGTTATCAATCAATCAAAAGTTTAAACTCTTCACTTGTTAAGAAACTTATGATAGAATTTCCTTCAGTTTTACTCGATATATACTAAGTGACATATAAATCCGAACACCCAGTTTAAATGGTTTTATTTTAATAAAAGTTGGTGAATGTATTTATCTTACTGTAAATAACAAGTGAAAAAATGTTCAACCTTATCAGTTGGACATTCCGGTTTTTATACTGCTTTTTTTTAATTCACTAACGCTCTAAAAATTATATATTTCAGCCGCAGTAAAGAATCAACGTTGGCGGATTTTGGTTCTTGACATCCTTTACGATCGGTTACGATGCCTAGAGTACGGAGACCTGTACGATTTCGTCAACTTAGTGAGTTTGATAGGGGCCGTATAGTGGGACTTCGGGAAGCTGGACTTTCTTTTCGGGCAATTGCAGTTAGAATGCAAAGAAGTGTATCACTGTGGTTAGGTGTTGTCAGGCATGGCTTCGAGAAAGCCGTACGCAAAGAGCAAGGGGCACTGGACGCCGCCGTAGAACAACAGACCGTGAAGATCGCCGCCTAAGATTATTGGCCTTAAGGGACCGTTTCTCCACTACCAGGTCCATTGCAAATGAATGGTTTGCAGAACACGGAAGACGTATTGGCATGCGAAGTGTTTACCGACGAATGAGAAGCTTTGGCTTGTTTTCATATCAGCCACACTGGGTCCTCCCTTTAACTTGAGAACACCGACGTAATCGCCTTGAGTGGTGCAGACAACGGTCACTCTGGGATCAGGAATGGAACAGTATTGTCTTTAGTGATGAGTCTCGATTTTGTTTAGGCATGCACGAGGGTCGTGCCAGGCTTAGAAGGCGACGTGGTGAAAGGAGGAACCCACAGTTTTTTGTTGAAAGACATGTTCATCACACTGCTGGAGTAATGGTTTGGGGTGCTATAGCTTATGGTTCCAGGTCACCTTTAATCTTCATCAGAGGTAACATGAACGCGCAGCGTTATATCCACGAAGTTCTAGAACCCCATCTTTTACCCTATCTTGACACCCTGGCAGATCCAACTTTCCAACAAGATAATGCCCGACCACATGTTGCAAGAGTCACAATAGACTTCTTTCAACATAATGATGTCACATTGTTACCATGGCCACCAAGATCTCCCGACTTATCCCCAATTGAGCACGTGTGGGATATGATGGGTAGGAGATTGCTCAATTTGCAACGTTCTCCTCAGACTCTAGAAGCACAAATCTTTCTGATAGACGAGACAATATACAAAAGCGATTACGGTACACGTCCGTCTCGTTCGCTCGCTCGCTTGAATCCAAATGCTTAACTGACGATCTTTTCCAACGAAGCAGCACTAAAAACTTTTTATTTCGCTGGTGTGTGAATACGTTTATTTGATATGGAACACTTTCAATGCATATTGAATTATTCTGTTGAACGATTATGTATAAAACAAATAAAGAGCCGCTTGTTTTTCTGGGGAACTTTTTTTGATTGTATCCTCGGGCTTGTCGTCTGCTCTACTATCGGAGTCTCCACACATTAACAAGTGTATCGGTTTAAATATTGAAGGCGACACTCTCAACAGACTATAAAGTTCTGTATCAGTTGCTCAGGTAGCTAGCCGTCTTATCAGACCTCACCAAAGTAACTGCGACCAAATTCATTCTAGTAATTTAGATGGAATAAAACGCCATCACGACGGATTATGCACATTGATCTTTACATTTATAGGCTGTAAACAACATAAATGTAGGTGTATCTGATCTACAGATTAGCATTTTAAAGCTGGACGTTCTTCTCTTGATGACAAAGATGGTATCAGTAGACTTTTATCGAATATCATTAAGGATATGGTAAATTTCCCACAGTATTGTTTGACAGGCCATCGAAAAGCTTGTTTTGCATGGCTCATTTCCAATGACTGAGCTTTGAAATTTCAGTTTTGGATAGGAAAAAGGTTTTATACCCACTGTCAGACAGGAAAGCTCCACCCTAGCGTTGCAGTAACCCAGTGTAGAATTTACATTCAAATCCAAGCTACAGAGTCCAATGGAAACGAGTAACATGACTTTTCGTGACGTACATATCACCTTAAGTAAGAGCACCAATTTACAGTTTGTTCTCTCACAAGTCATCGTCTGACCCTTTCATTCATTTCGACGTTGTTTTGTTTCAGCCCTGCGGTCCATGGCCTCCCGTGACCAAACGATTACCGAAACGCGTCGGTACCGGCATCAGGTATGTCGACTACATTCCGGGGAAAAAAATTGGGAGCTTGCTCTGCCTGCAGGGAGGTCTGTTTGATAGACCATTATTTTAATGCATAATAATTAATGGAGTCATTCATGGAATTCCTATTAAGCCTTTTCGAGCTATAGTTTTTGTGGCTTAGGTACTTTGTTTTTATATAATCAAGGTTGGAATCATAGTGAAAGTGGAATCAGAGATTTGACTATGCTTAGATATATGAGCTAGAAAATGAAACACTGTTTACCACTATTTTACCCAAAAAATAATGTAGAGAATAAAAGCTGGACCTTATACCTCTATAAGTGTTTTTACAGCTATGGTTGTTAATACTAAAAATGAACAGAATAGAAATTTAGTTTCACTTGACAATATTTTAGGCTCAAACAGTATTCTGATTGACATAAATAGACGCAGAAAAGCTCTCAATGACCTAATAATCGATTTACAGTCAGCAAGAGTAAGAGAAATGCTTGTCAGACGCATATACGCATTAACAAAAAAGCTGATTCTTCCTGTCATTTTCCTGCAACTGCAGGGGTCTTACAAGAAAATCGGTTAGATTTTTCATGAACATTTCTTAGTTGGTAATTTACAAATTATCATCAATGCATGCAAATGTACCTAGGCGCGTCTGGTGGTTTGTGTGATTATATTTGGTTGTTCACAGGTATACGTTTGACTGTGTTTCTATGTTGGCTGGTGGGCGATTGAAACTAGTTTTTAGATATTAAGACCAAGGACTCTAAAGGGTAAAAACGAAATCAAAATTATAGGTTAGGAATGTGACAGGGAATACTTCATTTATTTAGGTTGGCTAACTTTGCTCGTTTGAATCTAGCAAGCAGGTCAGCCTTACAAATGCAAGCGTGAGGTGACAAGGCCATCTTGGAACTGCAACGGTCTGTAAAACGGCTTTAAACGCTCATTTCGAACATGTTCAAAACTAATGTGGGCTTGACAAACAAATAATATGAGACATGTGTCACCAAAAATATTAGTTACTGAGGACAAATTGAGATGCCTGCTAATATGACTTAAAATTTAGTCATGTAGATCATGCCTATATTTTCGAGCCTTCTTTCCTGAGAGTGTTTGTCAAGTGACCCGCAGCTCCCATGTGACAAGAATGTCAAGGCAAATAAGGATACCTTGATTAAGTAATCGACTAAGGAACCGTCAGTTAGACTGATTATTGTCAAGGTTTCTTCTAGAGCGAAGCTAATATCCAAATCCAAAACCTTTATTTCGATGCAGACAAGTTACGTTTGCATTGGAATAAATTGTACTATACATGATAAAAGCATTTGTGTCTCAAAAAATGTGTCAAGCAGAATTTTAACGGGTTATAATTTTCAATTTTTAATAATGGCCAAATTTTAGTTGAGGCTAATATTTCTTGATAATCTATCGGTACGACAAAAACTCGTTTATTTAAGATCAGCTGTTTAAGATGCAGACATTACCTATCACAAAATACTAAAGCCACGCTCTGCGAAGCTTTAGTTTTGTCCCACTTCAACTTTGCTGATATGGTATATGGCCCATTCCTTGATAATGTGGAACTAAAACGGGTTCAAAAAGCTCAGAATTCTTGTCTGAGGCTGATATTTGGCATAAGGTGTAGACAAAGAGTATCCCACAAACGACCTGAACTGGGATGGTTGAATATGGCTCAGAGGCGTACCTTGCACTCTACTTCCTTTTTTTACAAGATTATAAAATATAAAAGCCTTCCTTATCTTCACTTGAAAATTAGTTACCAGACTGATGTACATAATCTAAACATTAGAAGATTGAATTTGATTACAATACCATCACACATTAAAGAATCTTTTAAGAAATCATTCTCATATCAAATTACCTTTTTGGTAAATAAATTCAAAGTCTCAGATATCTTGCTCCCCCTTTTCTCTTCTTCTCTTTCTCCTCGCTTTCTCTTCTCACTCTAAATTTCCATTTCTCTACTTACTATACTTCGCTATATTTCTTAATATTAAAACATTATTAACTATCAATGTCTGAATAGCTATTTGTATTACTATAGAATTGTTTAAATTTGTTTTTTTTTGCTCAGCAGCTGCTTCTTTAAGGGACAAGCTGATGTAGCCCTTTATTCTCTTAGCCTTTTTTTGTTTGTAAACTTTTATATACTGTTTAATGAGGGTAATTATTAGTAAAACTTAATAGGCTGAAAACTCCAAGGAATCGGCCTTCATAATGATGAATGAAAATATTTACAGTAATTCAAGTATGTAAATTAAACCAATATGATTGTACGAAGTATCAAACAGTCAAGGAAGGAGCATGTTCGTCAGTTCATCAATGTCGATTGAAGATTACATCAATCCAAACATCATGAATCAAGAAATCCGAGAAACAACATCTGAATCAACTCATCAAATACCGAACAACAATACGTTTGTATGGATTTAGTATTCTTATCAAATTCTGTTTAACATGACGCCACAATAAAGCGTTATCTAAGTCTGCTCTTTCAGAAAATTCCTTTTGATAACAACCATACGATGATTGAAGCACTCATACCCTTTTGTCTAAGCTTTCCCACATAACTCGTGTATAAGAACACCAATTTCACTTCTGAAAGCGTACGATGCTTTTAATGGAACATCAGTCTATTTTCAATCCATCTACATCAATCAAAACGGCGTTTTTCGTAACGTCCAACATCTTAATTACGATCAAACTCCGTCCGATTACTTGCAAATTTAGACAATGAGAGATGTTCGAGACAGTCGACATTACACAACAGGTCGAGTCATTCCTGTACAGTTACATTTCTCCTAATAATCCATTCATGGCGGAGAGAGAAAGATGGATAACAGTGGCGGCACCTCTGCGACGAACAAGGAAAATTAAGCATGTCAAACTTTAAACTTCTTTTATTAACCTCGAGTAGCAAATTGTCAAATATAAATGCTCGGCAGGGTTGTTACGTAAAAACATATACAGAGAAATCCAGCTATCACTGACGAGATAATGTGTACGAGAGCGGAGCGCGAAAAGCGTTCCTTTCCAAGTTATACAGGGTGTCCGCAAAGTTGGGGTTTTCCTTTTTAGAAACAACTACCCTTGAAATAACAAAGGTAATGTGTAGTGAAACGAGGGCGACCAAGTAAAAAAAAAAAAGGAAAAAGTACTCAATCTCCAGTTGACGAGAAGGGCTAAGTAAGTCTCTGCCCGAAATCATACCGCTCCAACAGAAAATGAAATCAGCTGATGCGCTACCGAGCAGACGCAGGCAAACAAGGAAGGCAAAATGTTACGTAAAAAGTCTAGGTATTGCATCCCGTCCAATTGATTTGGGAGAATAAATGGTCCAATGAGCATACCGTTCACCATGCCAGCCCAAACATTCACCGAAAATGTTTGTTGAAAATGTGCCCGACGGACAGCGTGCGGATTTTCTACTGACCAAACATGAGTGTTGCGAATGTTATTCACCCCATTACGCGTGAACGTAGATTCGTCTGTCACCAATATGCACTTCAAAAAGTCCGGAGTATTGTCATGTTGATGCAACAACCACTCACAAAACCGCACTCTTGCTGGAAAATCGTCAGGTTGAAGGGCCTCTACACGTTGGATGTGAAACGGATACAGCCCCTCTTCACGCAGCGTTTGCCACACTTTAGTTTTTGATACTTGCACTTCTCTAGCCACGTCTCTAGTGCTTGTTTTTTTTTTGAAACGCAATCGATTATACGAGTTCGTATACCTCTACACGCGTGACCGTAACCGTCGGTTGAAGGTTGCATACTGACCTGACACACTGACCCCGACCCTTGACCCAGTTCTGTCGTCGGGTTGAACTAGTGTCCTAGTACCAGTTTGGGATATCGCGAGTCGCGGCTACAGGACGGTATTCAGATATTGTTGATGTTGCAGAGCCCTTTCTCTCGGTTCCCTTAAGACATTGGTGTATATGGTACTAAGAAAAATTATGTTTTCAAGATCTACACGTCGTGTAAAGGAAAACCCCAACTTTGCGGACACCCTGTATAGATTCGCCAGAATTTTCACGATTACAATACTTCCTTGCCAGCAGTGATTTATTTCTACGTGGGAGGCTACAATGCATTTTGTTTCGATCAAATGATTTGTACGTAAATTAATGTTTGTTTAAAAGATATTGTCCGTTTGCTATTAATAAACAAATTTAAAAAAATTAACATGTTGGAACGTAAAAAATTTCGTTCATTCAAAATCCAAGATAGCGTTTTTTATCAAGTGCTCACTTACCTAACTGAGATGCTATAGTGATAACACATATTTATTATATAATGAGGAAATTCTAGTGGTTCCACCGTTTATCAAAATAGCATGAACCGCCACTGCTCGATTGTGAGGGTTCTCAACTAGCTCGGATATAAATCATTCTTTTAGATGTTACGGACGAATTTATGTATATAAAGTTCTGGTTGATGCATATGGGCGTTCATTCCTTTAATAACGGGGTATGGAATTTTATAAGACATGTAGACATTTCCAGTCCGAAAGCGTTTTGAGATCACAAAAAACAGAAGCTGTACAGGAATTTAAATAACAACATAGATTTTTTAGTATTAAACTTATCTTCATGCGAACTTGTCGGAATCGGAAATTTTTTTGTTAATCCACAGAGACTTCAACAGTTGCATAGACAAGAAACCAGAGCAAAATACAGGTACATTTGACTAAACAACATTTCTAACTTCATCGGGTTGTAGTATGTTTCAAAAACGAACTTTTAAAAAAATACCTTGCAGATAGTAGCTACCCATCTGTAGGAGCTGAAACGTTTTGCCTTTATTCATGTGAGAGTGTGATATAGTAAAAAATTTTTTAGGTCTGCTGTTTTATTTATAGGTCAATGAATTTAACAGGTTTCTTGATAAATTAAACGCAACATTTTTTGTGTTGCACTGGAATATATTAAGAAGGATTTTATAAATATATACGAGCCCCTTCCCACTTCAGTTGGCCCAACTATTGAAATCTTAGTTTTTTCTTATCAAACACAAATAATAAAAATGGGTGTTATAGGTTTAAAATATTAACAATGAATATTTTGATAATATATAATATATAATTACAGCATATCAACCTATTTTAATTTCAATGCAAAATAAGTCTATAACGCATAGGTGGCTGTGAAAAATAAAAGCCATGACAATTGTTTTTATTAATCACAGCTGTCAGAATACGTTTAAAATAGTTTTGGGTAGTTAAGGTTTTTGAAAATGGGTAGAGGAAAGCTTATTAGTGAGAAAATTCGGTTACTGATAATTAAATGTTTTAACTCTGGGAAATCAAACTCAGAAATTGCAACTTTGTTAGACTTATCGCGGTGAGAAATATTGTTAGAAGATATAACGTAACTGGTTCAGTTAATATGAAGCCACGATATGTGAAAAAAAAGTAATATCACAAATGCCGACCGAAGAGCATTAAGAAGAATAATTGTGAAAAACAGGCGTGCCAATTATTTACAATTAAGTGCTCTGTGGAGTGAAGCTGTTGGAAGGAGAATTTCGAGGTCCACAACTCATAGAGAGGCCCACAAACTGGGATTTAGCACTTGCAAGGTAAGTTTTTTTAAAAAAAAAGTGAAGTAAAAACCCTAAAGTTGCACAACTTGCTTATAGGCCAAAGAAAAGCCACTATTAACTCCACTGCAAAAGAAAAATCGGCTTAGATGGGCTAAAGAACATAGACAATGGACACCTCAACAATGGTGTGCAATACAATGAAGTGATGAGAACCGATTCGAAGTTTGTGTTGGTGACAGTCGCAGTAGAGTTATTCGCAAAAAAATTAAGCATTCCATGTTGACTGGCTGAAGAGAAAAGTGGAATTTCCAGCATCCATTATGGTCTGGGGCAGTATGTCATCAAAATGAGTAGGAAAACTTCATGTTATTGATGGACACGTGGATACAAACAAATATTTGGCAATTTTAGAAGAATGGCTTTTACCAGTGATGGAAGAACGTTTGACATCCGGCCAAGATTTTGTGTTTCAGCAAGATGGTGCAGCGTGCCATACCTCAAAAAAGGCTCTAAAATGGATGGAAGAAAATAATGTACCACTTATGAAATGGGTTTCTAGCAGTCCAGATCTGTCACCTATTGAAACTTTGTGGCACGAAATAAAAAAGGTTCTACGACATCCTGCTCGTACAATCACCGAACTGAGACAAAAGCTTTAAGAAATATGGGATTGTTTTACACCAAATTTTTGCCAAAACTTGGTTAACACCATGCCCCGAAGAATTTCAGCCGTAATAAAAAATAAAGGTGATGTTACGCAATGGTAATCATTCAATTGTTGCTTTGTTAAGTTCGCGCATTTATTCCTACATTTTTTATTTGTTCAGATGTTCTATTAGTTATAGGTCTAAGTGATTTCAAATATGTATTTTTTACGACTAGAGTGTATCTAAAATGTTTTTGAGAAAATAAATTGTTTTAGAAGTAAACAGTTCCGTCATGTTTAGTTTATAAAGGAGTATTTTGGTACAAATCTTGAAGTGGGCCAACTGAAGTGGGAAGGGGCTTGTATTACATGAATCCATTATTCAAATTCAAGTTGACATAGACAACTGTATTGTCTATCTCACTCTGCCGAAAATAGGTTTAATTCTAATAATAATATATAGTCCTTTGGGGTAACTTTAATTAGGAATTGTGAAGTCTATTGTAGTCAGGATTTTGGTATGTGGTCTGCAAGGCAGGTTTTGCTTTTCAATCTCCTGCACCTTGTAAGTATGATATTTCCAATACGTTTGTGCCCGTACCTTTACCCATTATCAAAATGCCTTTCTTGGCAGTTCATATGGAACAAGTACAGTTTTAAAAATACAAAAAGCTCGAAAAAGATGAAGCTTTACCTGTGCTACCCAATGTCAAATCCCTCAGGCCGTGTGGGCTGTAACGCGCAAGATAAAAAATTTGAGAATTCACCAATTTGACTGTATAAAATTTAAGTATTCCCAGTGTCACCCATACTATTAAGACATATCTACACCAACCTCATATCTCAAAATTCATCAGGATTTTCAAGGTCGATTTTTTTATTTAGATTCATAATCCATTTATATTATTTTTTTCAACCGACAAACGGAGTAATGTAAAGTAATATTTTCTTTTTGTTTTAATATGATTTATTCATATTGAAATGCACATAAATTGCATAAAATTAAATCTTTCCAACATTTGATAATTCAATTAAGAATTATATATTTACTTTAATAATTATCCGTATTTAACAAAAATAAATAATTAAGGAATAAATGAAGTAAAATCTTTTTTCTTATAACAATATTTTTCAAAATTACTGTCCGGGGTAAAAGTAATTACTTATAACGTAAAACTAAATAAGTAAACATAATAATAGGTAATAAAGGTTGAGAAGGCAGTACTTGTATCATAAAGAGAATAAAATCAGTGTGGTTTTAAAATTATTGCATTTCTAACACGCTTTTATTAGCTTGATCTTGTAGGGGAATATTTCAACCAATTTTCACCAGTTTCAAGAAGTTTGATCAACTTGAAAATGTGGGCAGGGGTCCAGGGCATGAAAAAATTGAATTGAAGATTTGGAAAATAATCTGAAGATTTGGAAATACAGTTGGAGATTTTAAAAAGATCTGTTGAAAAAAAATCGAAAGTAAATGACTTAGATGTATTGTCAAATATAAAATATACTAAGTGACATATAAATCCGAGCACCCAGTTTAAATGGTTTTATTTTAATAAAATTTTGTATAAGTACTTAATGAAGCATAATAATTAAATGATAAAAATTTCAAAATGATTGCACTGCTTTAAAGCCCTTTGACCTTTAATAATGTGTGGATGCACCCTGATGTGCTACGCATTCTCCAACGCGCCTAGGCATGCTTCTGATCAGGTGGTCGATGTCCTCCTGTGGTATCTCATTCCAGGCAACCACCAACTCCTCTCGAAGTGCTTCTAGAGTCTGAGGAGGACGTTGCAAATTGAGCAATCTCCTACCCATCATATCCCACACGTGCTCAATTGGGGATAAGTCGGGAGATCTTGGTGGCCATGGTAACAATGTGACATCATTATGTTGAAAGAAGTCTATTGTTACTCTTGCAACATTTGGTCGGGCATTATCTTGTTGGAAAGTTGGATCTGCCAGGGTGTCAAGATAGGGTAAAAGATGGGGTTCTAGAACTTCGTGGATATAACGCTGCGCATTCATGTTACCTCTGATGAAGATTAAAGGTGACCTGGAACCATAAGCTATAGCACCCCAAACCATAACTCCAACAGTGTGATGAACATGTCTTTCAACAAAAAACTGTGGATTCCTCCTTTCACCACGTCGCCTTCTAACCCTGGCACGACCATCGTGCATGCCTAAACAAAATCGAAACTCGTCACTAAAGACAATACTGTTCCATTCCTGATCCCAGAGTGACCGTTGTCTGCACCACTCAAGGCGATTACGTCGGTGTTCTCGAGTTAAAAGGAGGACCCAGTGTGGCCGGTATGAAAACAAGCCAAAACTTTTCATTCGTCGATAAACACTTCGCATGCCAATAGGTCTTCCGTGTTCTGCAAACCGTTCATTTGCAATGGACCTGGTGGTGGAGAAACGGTCCCTTAAGGCCAATAATCTTAGCCGGCGATCTTCACGGTCTACTGTTCTACGGCGGCGTCCAGTGCTCCTTGCTCTTTGCGTACGGCCTTCTCGAAGCCATGCCTGACAACACCTAACCACAGTGTCTACACTTCTTTGCACTCTAACTGCAATTGCCCGAAAAGAAAGTCCACTATACGGCCCCTATCAAACTCACTAAGTTGATGAAATCGTGCAGGTCTCCGTACTCTAGGCATCGTAACCGATCGTAAAGGATGTCAAGAACCAAAATCCGCCAACGTTGATTCTTTACTGCGGCTGAAATATTCATTTTTAGAGCGTTAGTGAATTCAAAAAAAGCAGTATAAAAACCGGAATGTCCAACTGATAAGGCTGAAAATTTTTTCACTTGTTATTTACAGTAAGATAAATACATTCACCAACTTTTATTGAAATAAAACCATTTAAACTGGGTGTTCGGATTTATATGTCACTTAGTATATATCAAAATTCAAAGCACTTGATTATAAGTACTTTCGTTGTCATTTTGAACTAGACCTTCAGAAAATAAACTATAATTTAAAAAGCTAAAAGAAACACGGTTTTATAGCAAATCGAATTAAAAAATAGAAAATAATTTTTAAGTACAGGAGATTTTTTTTACTGCAAATTTGACTACTGAATTTGGAATAAGTTCAATAGAAAAATTTAGATATTAACAAAAAAATAATTATTGTAAATAATCCTGGATTTGTAACTGGAAACAGCAAAAAATTATATATTATATATTGATCCTATCCCATATTAGTCATACTTGATTGTTGTAATACAACTCTCCTATGCTTGAAGATTATCTTCTACTTGTAAGTTCGATTTACTATTAAAACGTGTCTTTTTAGATTTTCAGCTTGGTTTAGTGCTTTTATGCTTAGGAAATATAAACAATATGAAATATTTGACAAACTGAAAAAATGAATAACAACCTCAATAGTATATTCTGTAATTGCACTCATAAAAGGCAGGTATTGGCGTCAAAATTTGAAAAAGACAGTAAATGAAGTGTACTTATTTTTATTTAAGTGCGGCGCCTGTACCTCATTCTAGACGTTCTCGAAGCACTTCTATGGCCGCTGCAGTCTCGCCTGCATAAAGTCAGATTTCTCAATCGTCGAGGTCGCCCGGGCAACTATATGACTATCTGTGTTATATACCGGCTTACGTTCAACGGACAGCCACCATTCGCGACATTTCAAGCACAATGCAGAGCAGGGTCGGCCCACGCGAACACTGACCGCGTTATGACTTCACTGATGAAAGACACAGTTATAGTCGACAAACGCATATAAATCTCCTTTTGCTCAGTGTGAGTCACTGACCAAGATACAGGAGTATTACGGTTTGGTATCTTTATACTCCTAATCTTCTGACGAGGGGAAAATCTTGTATTCGCGTACGAGAAATTTCCCAACTCGGTTTTGTTTCATGATCACGTTTGTAGCATGCTCCTTAGGGGGCTGGATAGCTGGATGTCGGCTCTGAGGCTCGAGGGTTCGAACCCCATGCTTGGAATTATATTTCGAGCTGGTCGCAACACTGGAACTAGCTTAGTCAATAATAATAAATCGAAAAATCGTTAAATCGAAAAATCGAAAAATCGAAAAATCGAAAAATCGAAGAATCGAAAAATCGAAAAATCGAAAAATCGAAAAATCGAAAAATCGAAAAATCGAAAAATCGAAAAATCGAAAAATCGAAAAATCGAAAAATCGAAAAATCGAAAAATCGAAAAATCGAAAAATCGAAAAATCGAAAAATCGAAAAATCGAAAAATCGAAAAATCGAAAATCGAAAAATCGAAAAATCGAAAAATCGAAAAATCGAAAAATCGAAAATCGAAAAATCGAAAAATCGAAAAATCGAAAAATCGAAAAATCGAAAAATCGAAAAATCGAAAAATCGAAAAATCGAAAAATCGAAAAATCGAAAAATCGAAAAATCGAAAAATCGAAAAATGGAAAAATCGAAAATCGAAAAATGGAAAAATCGAAAAATCGAAAAATCGAAAAATCGAAAAATCGAAAAATCGAAAAATCGAAAAAACGAAAAATCGAAAAATCGAAAAATCGAAAAATCGAAAAATCGAAAAATCGAAGAATCGAAGAATCGTAAAATCGAAAAAACGAAAAAACGAAAAATCGAAAAATCGAAAAATCGAAAAATCGAAAAATCGAAAAATCGAAAAATCGAAAAATCGAAGAATCGAAGAATCGAAAAATCGAAAAATCGAAAAATCGAAAAAACGAAAAATCGAAAAATCGAAAAATCGAAAAATCGAAAAATCGAAAAATCGAAAAATCGAAAAATCGAAAAATCGAAAAATCGAAAATCGAAAAATCGAAGAATCGAAAAATCGAAAAATCGAAAAATCGAAAAAACGAAAAATCGAAAAATCGAAAAATCGAAAAATCGAAAAATCGAAAAATCGAAAAATCGAAAAATCGAAAATCGAAAAATCGAAAAATCGAAAAATCGAAGAATCGAAGAATCGTAAATCGAAAAATCGAAAAAACGAAAAAACGAAAAATCGAAAAATCGAAAAATCGAAAAATCGAAAAATCGAAAAATCGAAAAATCGAAAAATCGAAGAATCGAAGAATCGAAGAATCGAAAAATCGAAAAATCGAAAAATCGAAAAAACGAAAAATCGAAAAATCGAAAAATCGAAAAATCGAAAAATCGAAAAATCGAAAAATCGAAAAATCGAAGAATCGAAGAATCGAAGAATCGAAAAATCGAAAAATCGAAAAATCGAAAAATCGAAAAATCGAAAAATCGAAAAATCGAAAAATCGAAAAATCGAAAAATCGAAAAATCGAAAAATCGAAAAATCGAAAAATCGAAAAATCGAAAAATCGAAAAATCGAAAAATGGAAAAATCGAAAAATCGAAAAATCGAAAAATCGAAAAATCGAAGAATCGAGGAATCGTAAAATCGAAAAATCGAAAAAACGAAAAAACGAAAAATCGAAAAATCGAAAAATCGAAAAATCGAAAAATCGAAAAATCGAAGAATCGAAGAATCGAAGAATCGAAAAATCGAAAAATCGAAAAATCGAAAAATCGAAAAATCGAAAAATCGAAAAATCGAAAAATCGAAAAATCGAAAAATCGAAAAATCGAAAAATCGAAAAATCGAAAAATCGAAAAATCGAAAAATCGAAAAATCGAAAAATCGAAAAATCGAAAAATCGAAAAATCGAAAAATCGAAGAATCGAAGAATCGTAAAATCGAAAAATCGAAAAAACGAAAAAACGAAAAATCGAAAAATCGAAAAATCGAAAAATCGAAAAATCGAAGAATCGAAGAATCGAAGAATCGAAAAATCGAAAAATCGAAAAAACGAAAAATCGAAAAATCGAAAAATCGAAAAATTGAAAAATCGAAAAATCGAAAAATCGAAAAATCGAAAAATCGAAAAATCGAAAAATCGAAAAATCGAAAAATCGAAAAATCGAAAAATCGAAAAATCGAAAAATCGAAAATCGAAAAATCGAAAAATCGAAGAATCGAAGAATCGAAGAATCGAAAAATCGAAAAATCGAAAAATCGAAAAATCGAAAAATCGAAAAATCGAAAAATCGAAAAATCGAAAAATCGAAAAATCGAAAAATCGAAAAATCGAAAAATCGAAAAATCGAAAAATCGAAAACTCGAAAACTCGAAAAATCGAAAAATCGAAGAATCGAAAAATCGAAGAATCGAAAAATCGAAAAATCGAAAAAACGAAAAATCGAAAAATCGAAAAATCGAAAAATCGGACAATCGATAAATCGAAAAATCGAAAGATCGGAAGATCGAAAGATCGAAAGATCGAAAAATCGAGAAATTGAAATATCGAAAAGTCGAAAAAAGAGAAAATCGAAAAGTTGAATAAACGGAAAATCGAAAAATAAATCGAAAATCGAAAAATCGAAAAATCGAAAAATCGAAAAATCGAAAAATCGAAAATCGAAAAATCGAAAAATCGAAAAATCGAAAAATCGAAAAATCGAAAAATCGAAAAATCGAAAAATCGAAAGATCAAAAGATCGAAAGATCGAAAAATCGAAAAATCGAAAAATCGAAAAATCGAAAAATCGAAAAATCGAAAAAAACGAAAAATCGAATAATTGAAAAATCGAGAAATTAAAATATCGAAAAGTCAAAAAAAGAGAAAATCGAAAAATAGAATAAACGAAAAATCGAAAAATAAATCGAAAGATCGAAAAATCGAAAAATCGAAAAATCGAAAAATCGAAAAATCGGAAAATCGAAAGATCGAAAAATCGAAAAATCGAAAAATCGAAAAATCGAAAAATCGAAAAATCGAAAAATCGAAAAATCGAAAAATCGAAAGATCGAAAGACCGAAAGATCGAAAGATCGAAAAATCGAAAAATCGAAAAATTGAAAAATCGAGAAATTGAAATATCGAAAAGTCGAAAAAAGAGAAAATCGAAAAATAGAATAAACGGAAAATCGAAAAATAAATCGAAAAATCGAAAAATCGAAAAATCGAAAAATAGAAAAATCGAAAAATCGAAAAATTGAAAAATCGAAAAATCGAAAACTCGAAAAATCGAAAAATCGAAAAATCGAAAAATCGAAAAATCGAAAAATAGAAGAATCGAAAAATCGAAAAATTGAAAAATCGAAAAATCGAAAACTCGAAAAATCGAAAAAACGAAAAATCGAATAATTGAAAAATCGAGAAATTGAAATATCGTCAAGTCGAAAAAGAGAAAATCGAAAAATAGAATAAACGAAAAATCGAAAAATCGAAAAATCAAAAAATCGAAAAATCGAAAAATTGAAAAATCGAGAAATTAAAATATCGAAAAGTCAAAAAAAGAGAAAATCGAAAAATAGAATAAACGAAAAATCGAAAAATCGAAAAATAAATCGAAAAATCGAAAAATCGAAAAATCGAAAAATCAAATCGAAAAATCGAAAAATCGAAAAATCGAAAAATCGAAAAATCGAAAAATCGAAAAATCGAAAAATCGAAAAATCGAAAAATCGAAAAATCGAAAAATCGAAAAATCGAAAAATCGAAAAATCGAAAAATCGAGAAATCGAAAAATCGAAAAATCGAAAGATCGAAAAATCGAAAAATCGAAAAATCGAAAAATCGAAAAATCGAAAAATCGAAAAATCGAAAGATCGAAAAATCGATAAATCGCAAAATCAAAAAATATAAAAATCGAAATTCGAAAATCGAAAAATCGAAAAATCGAAAAATCGGAAAATCGAAAAATCCAAAAATCCAAAAATCAAAAAGCGAAAAATCGTAAAATCGAAAGATCGAAAAATTTAAAGATCGAAAAGTCGAAAGTTCGAAAAATCGAAGAATAGAAAAATGGTTTGTTTTTCGTCCTAAGAATGATGATTTTCAATCTTCGAAGATCTTATGCTTAGAGTTGCCAAACATCTTAATTCAAACCTTTCTCAACCAGTTGCCAAAGTTCATTTTAAAGCATTGCATAACATACTCGTATTTGAGTATGGCTTTACTTCCTACGCCGCTGGGCGAGGAAGTAATGTAATCGAGAAAAAATTCGAAAACTGAGATATAGTGTTTTTTGGATGTTGTCATACATCATACGTCTGTCTGTCGGTCAGTCTCTCCTGTTGTACCTTGAGAAGTACCAGACGGATTTTGATGAAATTTTTACACAAGGTTGTTACTGTGCCAAGGGCGTAAAGGCTTTGCATCTTTTGAAAATCAGTGACGGCACAGAAAAGAGCAAAAAACGAAAGATAATTAAAATCGCTTAAACCTTGTTTTTTGACGTTTCAGATAGTCCTGATCATTTTCAGAAAAAGTTTTGTAAGGGTTGAAATTTGCCGTTTTACAGGAGGGGGAGGACAAGAGACGAAACGTCATAATGAAATTCTAATTATGTCATTCTGTAGACGAGAAAAAGTGATAATGTTAACGTGTAATTTATTTTTAACTCCCACTGGAAATAAAGTCAGGAAAAAACCGATTTACGTTACACAGTGCCGGCTTTGATATCAGAGATTTTTCCCGAAAACGGTTGCTCCAAGGCTTTGTTCTGAGAGTAAAAACTTAATCTTCCAGGTAAATATTTGTTATTAGCCCTGAAGTACCCTATTGTCTTGTGTATTCTTTCGCAACGAGGTATATAACCAGATAATCACAACTGTAGTATCCCATGCATGACAGTCGCAAGTGAATTAAAGACAAATTAAGCAGAGATCCACCTTGTGTGCACTTTGTCCTTTATCATTATACGTAACTGTATATTTCAATTAGCTACCTCATTAGAATATTACGTACATTTATGACCAGCATAGCGTGTGGCGTAATCAAATTTTTATTAGAAAAAAATAGAATATACCATGCGGGCAAGGCAAATTGAAAATCTGAACTCGGACACATGGGTTTGTCGTGAGACAAACAAAAAGAAGAAAAACAGCTTAGATTTTTGAGTGCCTTCACCAGATGTTTTTGTTGTGCCCAAAAACAGCCAGGAAATCGAAAAACGTTGTTAAGAAAGAAGTTTTGGAAGTAACTTTAAACTTTCCAATGTTGGGATCGCAACCCCGCGCCTCTCCAACAGTGCTTTTCAATCAGTCAGCTGTCGCGATTTCCAAGGTGCATAACTTTTATTGACACATTTGAGCGTCTGTTACGAGACGCATGACCTACTGTATCTTTCCTGTTTAAGCCCAAACGTAGTTCATTATGGGTATTGCAGTCACTGATCTTATGTTATGTTCCAAGGGAGGGCGATATAGGCAACAAACAAAGAAACGTTTCTGGAGCGGGATATACTGTTACGGACAAAAGCCACAAATACCCCATACTTCCCTAAATCGAAGCGCACATTGTAGTTCGGGAAACGAAAATGGTTAATGACTAGTTAACGGATTCCTACCTCCACCCGGCAATCGATGCTAAGGTATCTCTTCCAAACTAAGCGCAACAACTATCAGTAAAAAAACACCTAATATCTATTCAAACCTCATCTGCTTAGTGTCAAAACAAGCTTGGGTATTCGATCGCCATTTTTATATGCTTGTTGATGCCCTACCCAGGCATTTATGGAGCATATAAATACAAGTTATGTACCAGTCTACAGAGAAGAATATGCTGAACAAGGACTTTTGCCTCCACGTTCCTTTCTTATCAGTTACAGTATTGTATTTCATTTGTTCTTTACTTTGGTTTGTATAATGAACTTTGCAGTCAGTCTCGATTCAGAACTCATTCAATTAACATCATTGTATTTGGTCTTTCTCAAAAATAAATCTTTTTAAAAACGTTTTCGTTGAAGAAAGATATTTGAGTGGCGCAGTCAAAGCAGTAGGATAGCCAGACGAAAAAAGGACATTTTCGGCTCGTTTCAACGGTTTACTGGCTATAACGAAACCAACCGCGATTGGTCGCGAACGATCCGACGGAATATCGATATCGTTACCGTGATCACCGGAACCAGATTTGGAATAGAACCCTACCCAAATCGAGAAACCAAGACGACAGCAGCCCAGAGGACAGAAGGAACATCTGCTCCAGGACAGGCAACCCAGCAGTGGCCCAGGCATACGGACACATGGGACGGATTGGATTACTACTGTAAGTACGAATGTCTTACAGGGGTGAAAACAATCAAAAGCTGTTTGATGATATATTGAGTGACACTGATTCGGACTCACAGTCGGATACGGAACATATCCAACATAGTTTAAGGAATTTGCAACTAAGACCTAGTATACTAAATAGTACAGTCAATATGAACAACAGTCAAGTAAATCAATCAAGCATGTCATTACGCCCAGAGTATCTTAACATGATACCCGAATTTTATGGTCAACAAGAATTATTACCAAGATTCATAGATATTTGCGAAAAGTTAGTGAATAAATTTTATAGATTAGAGGATGAAAATGACTTCCAGAACGAATATCTTATGAGTAGTATTTTAGCGAAAATCAAAGGTAATGCAGCTTTAAATATTAGTAGCAATATTATAAAAAATTGGACAGACTTGAAAACTGCACTTTTAAATACATATCAAGACAAGCGTGACGTATTTACTCTAAATATAGAATTGTGTGAATTGAAACAGAACAATGAAACCCCCTTTGAATTTTATAACAAAGTTCAGAGTTTATTGAATTTACAAATATCATTTTTAACTACACATTGTGTGAGTGAAGAAGCTCAGATAATATGTAATTTTTGCAAAAGCGTAGCATTAAGAGTATTTCTAAAAGGTTTAAAGGAACCTCTAGGATCGCTCATGAGGACGAAAAATCCTACAGACTTGAATGAAGCTCTGAATATATTAACTAACGACTTTCAGCTTGATCATAAGATAGATAAACATAAAAATGTTAATCGAAATAATATGCATATGGCGAACTACCATATGAACAACAACTTTGGTAATTATAGGAATCAATACCAAGCGGTACAGCGTCCAGTATTACAAAGACAATTTAGTCCTAATAATGTACGACCAAATAATCCTAATCAGAATAGAACAAATTTTCACAATAATAACGTTTTTAGACCTAATCAGATCAATAATCTGCCAAGGCCTACTCCGATGAGTACATCCACTAGACAGACGTATCAGCAACCAAATTTTCAAGGTAGAAATTTTAACAGACCTGGTGTAAACGCAGAACAGGCTATGTTTAACTTGTGTGTACAAGACCAACCTGTTGTAGAATTTCCAAATGATGACAATTATGAATGCGCTTATTCTCAGAATAATTCTGACAATTTTTTAGGGCAAGAAGCCTCGGTACAGATACAACCACAAGTTTCAAAGGACCACCAAAGTCAATTGAAATTATGAGTTTAACCGACAAATGTAGCAAACTACCATACATTGTATTTCCGGAGTATAATCTCAAAGTATTGATTGACACTGGAAGTACAAAATCTTTCATACACCCTGAAATTGCGAAAAAATTATTTTCAAGACATATTCAAAAAGACCCATTTCAAATCACTTCAGCACATGGTTCATCTATCGAACAATATAGTATGACAATACCTTGTCCAAAGATTTTTAAGAATCCAAATATTCTCATGAAATTTCATTTATTCAAGTTTCACGAACATTTCCAATGCCTTTTAGGACTCGATAACCTGAAAGAGATATTGAATGCCAACATTGATTTGAGCAATGATCTTTTAGTCACACCCACAACAAGGATACCCATGCAATATCACGAGATTACAAAAAATTCTTCTAATGTTATCACTATTCCACCTAGAACAGAACAGATAATTAAGGTTAACATAAAAAATTTAAAAAATGGTAATGCTATTATTCCATACAGAAAATTATCATGTTTAGAAATCCCTGAATGTATTATTACAGTGAAAAATCACGAAGCGATTTGCACAGTATTAAATTTATCTGAAGAACAGATTTCTCTTGACATATCTCGACCAATAGATGTAGAAAATTTTGAAAATTACGAAGTTTCAGAAAATTCAAATCCACCGAATATTAATTCTTTGAACTTTCAAAAATATATATAATATGATATTTCCAAAATTAGGACAGAGCATATGAACTCTGAAGAAAAAGACGCAATCACCAAGTTAGTAAGAGAGTATTCAGACATATTTCACATAGATGGTAATTACTTAACTTTTACGAGCAAAATTAAGCATCATATACGTACAAGCGATGAAATACCCATTTACACTAAATCATACAGATATCCTGAAATCCACCGAAAAGAGGTACAAAGACAAATACAATCAATGCTTGATCAAAAAATTATTAGAGAGAGCCATTCAGCGTGGTGCTCACCTATATGGATTGTTCCAAAAAAATTAGACGCATCGGGAAAGCAAAAATGGAGAATAGTCATTGATTATAGAAAATTGAATGAAAAAACATTGGGAGATCGTTATCCTCTTCCAAACATAACAGATTTGTTAGATAAATTAGGGCGATGCCAATATTTTTCAACATTAGACTTAGCTTCAGGTTTTCACCAAATAGAAATGACAGAAGATGATATTCAAAAAACTGCATTTAATACAGAAAATGGACACTATGAGTTCACAAGAATGCCATTTGGACTAAAAAACGCGCCAGCGACTTTCCAGCGAGTAATGGATAACATACTGAGAGGTATTCAAAATGAAAAATGCTTAGTATATTTAGATGACATTATAATATTCAGTACTAGTTTACAGGAACACATTTCTCGACTTAGAGAAGTTTTTGAAAGGTTACGTCAGTCAAATTTTAAAATACAGTTAGACAAATCGGAATTTCTTAGAAAAGAAGTATCGTATTTAGGTCATGTTGTAACGGCGGATGGTGTGAAACCAAACCCCGATAAGATAAAGGCAATCACAGAATTTAAAATACCAAAAACTAAGAAGCAAATTAAAGGCTTCCTTGGACTTTTAGGTTATTACCGTAAGTTTATAAAAGATTTTGCGAAAATCACTAAGCCATTGACAATCAGATTGAAAAAAGATGCAATTATTAATCCCAATGACGCAGATTATATAAAATGTTTCGAATTATGCAAGACTTTATTGACAAACGATCCGATACTCCAATATCCGGATTTTTCCAAACCATTCTTGATAACTACGGATGCAAGTAATTATGCAATCGGCGCAATATTATCCCAAGGTAAATTAGGCTCAGATTTACCAATAGCGTACGCCTCACGAACATTAAGTGATTCAGAAACAAAGTATAGCACGACAGAAAAAGAACTTCTAAGTATCGTATATGCAGTAAAATATTTCAGACCTTATATTTTCGGACGTAAGTTTACTATTGTAACAGATCACAAAAGCCTCCAATGGTTATTTTCAGTTAGAGATGCTAGTTCAAAATTACTAAGATGGCGCTTAAGATTAGAAGAACATGATTTTGACATTGTTTACAGGAAAGGCAAATCAAACACAAATGCGGACTTTTTATCTAGAATAGAAGTAAATGTTAATGAAACAGAATCACCTTTTAATATAGACATAGATAAGCAATTATTAAATAATTATTTACAGAATCATAAGGAAAAAATGAAATTAGTATATAGGAATTTAAATGAAAAGATATTACAGAATAAAGAAAAAGTTATAAATAAAGCAAATGAGAAACGTGAAGTTTTGCCTGATATTCCTAACAAGGTATATGTTAAGAATAAGCAGAAGCAACAGAAAACTAAAAATAAGTATAAGCAAGAAAAATTAATTAGTATAGATAAGAAATTAAAAAGAGCGGAGATAGATCCCACACATGCCAATACTTCCAAAAATATCCATTTATCCAATATTAAAAGGCCCAGGAAGAAAACTTATCAATTTAAATTTACTAATATTTCAGATACCTCATCTATTTCGGATGCGGAGCAGAAATAAGAAACATAACGAACAATTTAGGAATTTTGCCAGTAAATTTAGGCACAGCTAGGCTACAAAAGACAAAACATACTTTTGTGCACTATTATGATCTATCACCTTTATATAAGGAATATGAAGATTTGAATATTCAATACAGTAATCTTAACTATAGTTACAGAAACCATTCTAAGATTAATAACGAGCTAGAAAATTATAGTAAGATAGTATCTTATATAAGGAGCTTGATTCAAGAGAAAATCGAATACATTAAATCTCATTCTCAAAAGACTCGCAATAAGAGAGGACTTTTTAATGGCATAGGCTATGTAGTAAAAACAATAACAGGAAATTTAGACTCCGACGATGGAGAACGTATTGATAAAATTTTATCTCATTTACAAGAAAATCAGCATCATATTCAAAATCAGCTGAGAATGCAATATTCAGTAAACAATGAACTTGTCGCAAAATTTAACGGGACTATTCAAGATATACAGCACAATGAGATGACATTAAGAAATAACATTTTACAATTGAAACATATTTTATTGAACCAGACAACAAACCAGGATATTCTTTCAGCGAAGGACATTATCAATCAATTAATTATCCTTTATAATGCCATATTGAATATTTTAAAAGATATCGAAAATTCGATAACTTTTTGCAAATTGAAAACCATGCATCCCAGTATAATAAGGACTAGAGAATTATTTCAAGAACTCCGTAAGATATCCACATTTTATAAAAATGAATTACCATTTGAAGTAAAGTATGAAAATATGCTAGATTATGAATCTATTATTTCTATCAGCTGTAAAATCGATGAGAATCAAATAAGTTATTTTCTATCTATTCCTATAGATTATCCTGAACATTTCGATCTTTATTATATGTTACCCATACCGACTCTGATGCACAAATCAGAATTCGTCACTATTATCCCAAATTATAAGTATTTGCTAAAATCTGATCGAAATGAGATCAAACCCCTGCACGAGATTTGTACCCAAGGTAGAATCTATCAATGCCCTAATCGTATATTAGCCAATCACAAAGCCCAATGCGAGAAGTCAATAATTACAGAAGATCATACAGAACCATGTAGATACACGAAGCTTCAGATTGAAGAAAATCACATTGAATTTATTCCCGAAATTAACCAGTATTTAGCTGTATTTCTCACCGAAGAAAAATTGAAAATTAAATGCAAGGAGCAAATCGATACAAAGTCATTACTTGGCATTTTCTTAGTCAAAGCCAGTGAATGCCAAATATCATTCCAAGACAATGAACTTATCTTTCAAGACAAAACCTATGGAAAGCCCCTCGTAGCTGACAAAATGGATTTCCATTTTATGAAACAAAATATCCCAGAGACACAAATTACTCTGAAAACGATAAATTTACCAGAATTACAAGTTAATCGAATGTTACCAATTTTAGAAGAAAATTCCATAGAAAATTTTGGAAAACCCAGTATTTGGACCATATTACTATATCTCGTATTTTCAAGCATCTGCTGCATAATTTTATATAGAAGATGGAGAATCAAGAAAGCATCCAAGTTAGAAATCGACATTGAATTAGCCGAGATGAAAGAAGAAGGTCCAAGTCCCACAAAACGCACTAGAAGAGAAGATTCCAGTTCAAGATATAAGAAGAAAGAAATTCACCTTCCAGGGGAAGCTTCATTCTAGGGGTGGAGGAGTTATGTACCAGTCTACAGAGAAGAATATGCTGAACAAGGACTTTTGCCTCCACGTTCCTTTCTTATCAGTTACAGTATTGTATTTCATTTGTTCTTTACTTTGGTTTGTATAATGAACTTTGCAGTCAGTCTCGATTCAGAACTCATTCAATTAACATCATTGTATTTGGTCTTTCTCAAAAATAAATCTTTTTAAAAACGTTTTCGTTGAAGAAAGATATTTGAGTTACATGAATTTGATGGCATTTAATGGCACTTTAGTTCTTACTAGTTGGATTATAATATGATCAGTGGAAAAAACAAGACGATCCTGAATAAAATCACAACGCTAGTTTGTCATAAACCAAACGTTCTGTTCTACGTATCAATAAAAAAAAAATTGGATCATTAAGACATTATTTATTTACGAAGTTAAGCCTCAAGGTACGGTACAAGACTAAAAAATACTATTTAATCAAGAACAAAGCATTGTAACTAGATGAACTAAAATTATTCATTTCAAGTTGCTTGTTTAGAAAGATAATTGGAGCAAAGTATTTTCGTGCATACTTATCATAATGAGCATGGTGTATCATTGCAGTAAACTAACAGTTTCCCACACAACAATGGGAAATTAGGAAATCTGAGATTTTTTCTCATTTACCTTTTTTTTTCAGGTAGATGTACCGTTATATTGCTAACCCGAACTATTATAAAATTCTGATATAAAAACATACTTGTAAGTATATCAACGGAAATAGTTGTGTAAAGAAAGTTATATTGAAGTCAGTGATGCTGATGTCGCTCAGAATATCAGCAAAAGTATCAGGGAAAAATTGAACTCCATGTATCTCGCGTCACTGCGCTTCAAAGCAATGCATAGTCATTCATTCCTTAACTAGAGACTTCTGACTTTGATTACGCCTAATTTTCTTATCAATTGGGAGTCCGTGATGTCTCCCTTGATTTTTTTTATCTGACATGGTAGTTCCTCAAGTCCAAGGCTTCTTTGCTCCACTGCTTTCCTTAAGAAACACACAGATCTACTAAATTTGATTATTATAAAAAAGAGCATTCTGCATGCACGAAATTAGTAATAATATGTTTCTAATATCTGATTATTTCAATTGAAGTTAATACTCTTATTTCTTCCTTATAGAGTATTGTTTTAACAAAAAGCAAGATTATATATATATATATATGTAGGTGAAAAATTAAAGCTTCCGCCTTTTGTTGGGTACTTCGACAAAATTTAAGCAAAGAGGACTCTTTATACTTTTTTAATTCTCTCTAGCTTTCAATGGACTTTGCCATCATCATCAGGAGCTGCAATTACAATGATAACAGTAGCAACAAAAGTGTAAAATGAATTTAAATTGACTCAACTTACAGTAGTATGTGAGGATGTTGCTAATTGTTGTTTACGTATAGGATGAGGGAAACGTCCAGTAACATGGTGAGAGCTGGATAGATGGTACAATGGTCAAAATTATATAAAATATGACAAGAACAAGTTAAAAACAGATTAAAAATTATTTAAAAACATCAGAGCATTACATCGTGAAGCCACTTGATGATTGCACAAAATGGTGGTCATGGAATGATGAGTGAGATGAACCCTTTGACAGAAGGCCGAAGGTTGTGAATGTCTGTGTTGAAAGATGGAACGAATTGTGGGCGTGTGCCAATGTGCCAACGTTGCCAAATCACTTCAGATGATGTGATTTTCAGAATGTTATGTAAGAAATTGTTAGAGAGAATTAAAAAAGTATAAAGAGTCCTCTTTGCTTAAATTTTGTCGAAGTACCCAACAAAAGGCGGAAGCTTTAATTTTTCACCTAACTGGTCTAGACGACAATGACCACGTCTCAAGTTATATATATATATATATATATACCTGCAACGAGCCATACAAGTTGGTGTATCTTGCTTACTGTATGTTTTTCTCATTTGATGAATCGTCGGTATCCTGACATTCGATAAGTTGCGAGAATCTCAACCAAATCAGGTGTATCTAAGGTAAATATAAACACGCTGTACCCTGATGCTAATATTTACATTCCAAAAGGGCCTTATCTAAGTCACAGGTAAACGGAGAGCAAGTGGTTTGTGTTTCAAGAAAACGTTGGCCTAGCGGGTGAGACTATCTTTTAAAAAAATATATTACAGTATACATATTGAGTTCGATGGTGCTGTTAACGGCAAATCGTCGCTTTGATGTCGGATAAGCATTTGACACCAGGTATTTTTACACGCTTAATAGGATACTTTAAGCACAATTTTCACAATGACTTGAAGAAATGATATTTCTCAAACTTTTTGCACCATTTGTTGAGGAAAAACTGTGGTCATAGGATACTTGCTAAGTTTCATTGGAAATTCTAGTTTATGGCCTGTCTCCGCTATAGCTTTTGTCGAAAAGAAGCTATCCCATTTCCAACCTTTTTTAAAACAAAAACAACTAATAATAACGCATATCAGGCTAAGCATAAGTTCTACTCAGAACCATTTGTATTCATCGAATATTTCTGCACTCAAATACTGTGTTTATTTGAATCATGTTTCGTGCTTTTTGCTAACTCGTTAGTACAGTCTATGCTTGGTCTGGAGTAGGACAACAACAATCTCAGACCAAGTCTAGTAGCCAAGTAGAGTTGCCAAAAAGGACCAAACAAATGTTCATGGTTAGCCGTCTGTGATCGACCGGACGAAAATATATTACTAGTTTGCTCAATGACCATATACCACCACAATTAGCGGCACCTAGCGGTCACAGTGATGACCTGGCTGTGACATGCAACAGACAGGCTGCTGTTTCAGTCGCGATTCTGGTGATAGATGATACTTTGTGTACTATTTCAAAAGGCTGATTCTTTACATAAAAGACATGAAGTATTCTGGAGTAACATGTTAATAACTGATATTTTCAAGATCCCTTTTTATTTGGGTTTGACACTCCAAACAACACCAGAAGTACAGGGTGAACAGGATCGTGGAATATCAGCAGCATTCGTTTAAAACATTATCGCTTTTCGAATGAGAATTCTTAAATTCGCGGCACAGCAGAAGATAGTTTTGTTAGATTTGAGACGTAATCAGATAAAATTACTTCCGTTTATCATATCTGATTCAAGGGGAATCACATAGCAACCTTTTCATTACATGAACCATATGAGTCGACAGTCGCTAGCAGCTCTTCTGCTTCGGTCAAAATTTTCCACTACAAAAAACTGAGATGCATGCAACGACTGAGAGTGTATACAATAAATGGTCTAAACAGAACTTCCTCCGACTAAACACAGAGAAGACGAGCATTATGGAATCTGCATTATAAGGAGAACTAGATTTCAAGATTTTTGATAATGCTAACCAAGTTACTCCACCATCTAATTCAATTAACATGTTGGGGATGATACCTGATTATTGACTGCTTTGGTCTATGTCAACTGTGATATCTGTTATGATATTCTTAACCTGGGAAGTAGTGCATTAACTGAAAAAAGTGCTCCTATTGCAAAAATAAGCCCAGATATATTGTTAACCTTGGTTGGTGTCAGTTCTGGAAAGACTTCTTTAGAACACTGAAAATGGTGACTGTTATACATGTTTATCCTTTGAGTTAGCTGTCTTTGTTTTTGAAAGTCAGCGCGAATTCGAAGTCATCATGAATATCCAACTAGATCTACAATTCGCTTAATACATTAAACATTTTTTGACTTGTTATAGACTTTTCTGATCTAATGTACGATGACATAAATTATTTTTCTTATTTTTCTTATTGTTATTGTTAATGTCTGATTCCTGTATTCAAATGACTTCACTTCAAGCATTCACCCTATCTACATTTAAATTTTATAGGTACTACAACACAATATTCTTTATATTTTTACGTCGTACGCACCATAAACATTTTTCCACCGGATGCCCTGATGTTATACTTTTTTCCAGGGCCACTTGGATTCCGCCGTCCAGTTATAGGATCATTTGTAGGTACCTTGTGGCGGTCGGACCAGTCACGCATGTCACAAAAAAGAACCGAGATACGGCCGACATTGTTGATCGTTCAATCGATGCCGCTAGATTTAGATATTAATCAAGTGCAACCGGTACTAAAAGCATCTTTATCGAGAGAGTTGGTTATCCGTGTTCGAAAATCGTTATCGTTTGGGTTTCTCGTCTACGCGCTTATCGAAGTCTCCGTGTAATGAGATGCACCGATAATAGAATAGATAGAATATAAGTATAGCGGGTGTATTGAATTCCGTTGGGATCTAAGCAACGGTAAGCGATACGAAGTCCCTTGAATGGGTCAAAGTCGCAGTTTTGGGTAACTAGGAAAGTGACAGAAAGAACCGAATCCAAAAATCGTTTTTATTTTTCTGGACTTTATTTGTACAAGTTGGCATATTTAAAATTTCTATATGACGTTTCGTCTCTTCAACAATCATACACTTTATTTTTTCTTATGCGCTTCATATTGAATCGAAAAATTGAAAAATCGAAAAATCGAAAAATCGAAAAATCGAAAAATCGAAAAATCGAAAAATCGAAAAATCGAAAAATCGAAAAATCGAAAAATCGAAAAATCGAAAAATCGAAAAATCGAAAAATCGAAAAATCGAAAAATCGAAAAATCGAAAAATCGAAAAATCGAAAAATCGAAAAATCGAAAAATCGAAAAATCGAAAAAACGAAAAATCGAAAAATCGAAAAATCGAAAAATAGAAAAATCGAAAAATCGAAAAATCGAAAACTCGAAAAATCGAAAAATTGAAAAATCGAAAAATCGAAAAATTGAGTAATTGAAAAATCGAGAAATTGAAATATCGTAAAGTCGAAAAAAGAGAAAATCGACAAATAGAATAAACGAAAAATCGAAAAATAAATCGAAAAATCGAAAAATCGAAAAATCGAAAAATCGAAAAATCGAAAAATCGAAAAATAAATCGAAAAATCGAAAAATCGATAATAGAATAGATAGAATATATACCGGGTGTATTGAATTCCGTTGGGATCTTAGCAACGGTAAGAGATACGAAGTCCCTTGAATGGGTCAAAATCGCAGTTTTGCGTAACTAGGAGAGTGACAGAGAAAGAACCGAAACCAAAAATCGTTTTTATTTTTTCTGGACTTTATTTGTACAAGTTGGCATATTCAAAATTTCTATATGACGTTTCGTCTCTTCAACAATCATCTACTTTATTTTTTCTTATGGGCTCCATATTGGATTTTTGAACAGGTAAATTGAATTATCTATTCTTATCCCAAAAGTGCATAATATGTGATATATTGACTTTGTCAAAGTAAAGTTACCTATACAATAGCTAATCTTTTCATAGTTGGCCTCGAAAACGACAGTCACATGTTTATCCGATTATTTCACCAATGCTTCAGTTTTCTTTTCAGGGGCGTGTTTCAAGAAATCCAGCCTTTTTATCGACCATAGTAAACGTTATTTTGGAAGTGCTCTACATTCCAGCTCAGTCGTAGATTAATACTATGGGGTTGTAGAAAACGGACGCAGGAAAGTAAACGCATATTAAAACAAGAAAGATTGCTATTCAAATCAAGTTATGTACTTTATTTTGAAGGTTCATTTATACTATTTATGTATGAAAAATAATATCGCTCACGACTGGATTTACAGACGTCCACGCGATGGTCGAAATTTTCAATGACATTTTGCAACATGGTCGGTTCTATGGCATTTATCTCGTCAATGATGTTGTTTTTGAGTTCTTGGAGGGTGGCTGGTTTGTTGACGTAGGCTTTGCTTTCCAAATATCCCCATAAAAAGAAGTCTAAGGGAGTCAAATCGCAAGACCTTGGTGGTCATGGCACATTTCCTCTGCGCGAAATCACGCGATCACCGAAGAAGGACTGCAATCGATGGATATTGTCGTTGGTTGTGTGCCATGTTGCACCGTCTTGTTGGAAATAAACATCGTCGATATCCATTCCTTCAAGTTGCGGCAAAAAATAGTCCTCTATCATCACGTGATATCGCTCAGAATTGACGTAACGGCGTCCCCGGCCGCATTTTCGAAAAAGTAAGGTCCGATGATGCCTTTTGACCACAATGCACACCACACAGTCACTTTTTGAGGATGCATCGGCTGCTCTTGATACTCACGGGGATTTTCGTTCGCCCAGATGCGGCAGTTTTGCTTGTTTACCGTCCCAGTCAAAGTGAAATGCGCTTTGTGGCTGAACATGATTTTTGATGAAAAATTGACATCAATTTGGCGGTGTTCAAGGAGCCAATCTGAGAACGTTCGGCGCGAAAAATGGTCGGCCCGACGCAGCTCTTGCGTCAATTGGATCTTGTAGGCGTGTACATTCAAATCCTTGTGGAGAATGCGGAGCAAACTG